>RJVU01036174.1:4009450-4077168 GCA_003731715.1 Anabarilius grahami | reverse complement strand
AAAGGTTGAGGAGGATTGACGCTGTGGCATCTGTGCTTTGGCTCCTCGTCATATGTTTTTACCTGGCCGAGTGTTACCTCAAGACGGACATTCCTGACTGGTTGGAATCTGTCAAGTTTGGAATCACTTCTGTGTGTTGTCTGGTGGGATTCGCTGCCGCTGTGGCAACGCACAAATCCTCGAGTCAAAGAAGAGCCAGAGGTCGCAGGTCAGAATCTGAGCAGTGACACTAAGCTAAGATACTTTATGGGACACTTTTGGGACATGTAGAAACACATTTTCCTTCCAACTGTCTTCAGTTTATACTAACAAACTAATGCACTCAGTATAAACCTTCATGGCCTTTAAGATACTTGCTAACTAGGCCTTCAAAACTGTGCTAATAGATAAAAAATAGATAAAAAAATATCTAGTTTGTGTGGATGACCTTGCTCAAAATATTAGAAAATGAGTTTTTGCTTATTTGTAGTATGCTGCGTGATTTGCCCTCTCAATTTCAGACATTTTACATTTGGTTTGAAATAACAGCTTGGTTTGGGGTATCTGGTAAAGATACAGACTATTTCTATAAGTGATTTTTTTTTTTTTATGCATCTTGATGTGTATAATGCTGTTATTTACCAAGAAATTGAAATGGTGCTTGTGGAATTGGGATTTTTTTTCCATCCCATCTATAATGGATACTAACCCGTGATCCGTTCAAGCATGAAAGTGGCACTTAAAATTTACAAATCATCATCTACAACTTAAAAAACCTTGCTGTGACAACTATACCCACTATATCAAACTATAACAAAAATATGGTATTATGCCAATACTGCTCAAACCTCATATTTGCAATCTCATAACTAATGCGATATTGGCAGTATTAAGTTGCTAACATACAAATGTTATTCTTCTGTTATACTTTAGCTCAAGTTCTTTCAGTTTTGACATTAGGCTATAGCAGAACGCATTTGAGAGAGTCTGTCAAATATTTGTGCCTTGAGCCTCTCTTTGCATAGATTCTAAATGAACCTGAATTTCATGTCATAAAGTATGTATTCGGTTTGTAATCGTTACGTCAATACAAAATTTATGCAATATTTTATGTTTAAAGACAGAGAAAATTGGCTAACCAAGTACTTTGCATAGCACTATGATTATTATTTTATGAACAATATATTTACTATAAAATGTAATGAATGCACTACATCGTATTACATGCCATTTAGTTTGAATATACTACTAACCACACTAAACCTCTGTAACATGTAGCCATCTCTTTTGAGTGTCTCTAACAAAAACAGACACATTTTCAAAACTTTTACAAACAAAGCTTTATAGGGATTGTACTTTCTTGTAATTTTCTATGAAGTATTGTATTTTTACTGTATTCTAGAAATGTGTGACATCATGTGACAGTACGACTATAGATTGTATGTTTTGTAGATTTGCATCACTGTATTTCCCAAGTAACTGTATGCATGTGGCATATGCTGTGAAGTTTGTTTTTGCTGAGATCGAAGTACTTACTAATGTGACTTAGACATGTACTGTCCGCAACTTTTCTGTTATTTAAATTAAGTCTGTTTTTAAGACTCATACAGATCTTGTGGTACTTGTCCACCTCCAACATACTGTAACTATCTCGACATGCTTGTAAGACAAGCTTTAATATTTATGATTTTGTATTACCAAAAGGTGGTCATGTGCCTATGTAAAGCTGTATTAAAGGGATAGTTCACCCAAAAATGAAAATTCTTTCATTGTTTACTCACCCTCAAATTGTTCCAAACCTGTATGAAGTTCTTCCTTCTGCTGAACACAAAAGAAGATATTTTGAAGAATACGGGTAACTAAACCTTGATAGGCCCCATTAACCATCAACTCTTTGGCTACTGACATTCTTCAAAATATCTTCTTTTGTGCTTAGCAGAAGAAAGAAATTCATACAGGTTTGGAACAATTTGAGGGTGAGTAAATGATGACAGAATTTTCATTTTTGGGTGAACTATCCCTTTGAGTATCTGACTCTAGACATCTGTATTCTTGAATATTTAGTTTGCTGTCTCCTCATTATCATAGTTTTGCTTGCCAAAGGCTGATAATTGGTAAATACTAATAATAGTGTGTATTTAGACTTGACATTGATACAAGTATCTCAAAATCATGTATAACATTTATTTAGCACAGCACATTGTATTTTTGAGAGTATACTCGATCCTTTATTGACTAGTACCTATTTTATTACTAGACAGTTTAGATTGTTCGGTAGTATGATGTCTCTCCAAAATTTTATGTGATTTAAAATGTGAGTAAATAAGTTGAATTTAACACTGAGGATTTATTGTGGTAGGGCCTGTCAAGGTGAAATCACAGATCTGTTCATGTTGTATCAGAAGGCGCATGGTGATGTCAGAGATTGATTGGAAGGAAAGTAAATTGGTTTAAGGAATAAGGCCAATTTTTGTACTGGTATCCTGTCAAATCCAGTTTCTTACTAAGTTAACCAAATCTCAAATGGACCTGAATCTGTTGTGGCCTCTGAACACTACAAATCTAAACCGAATCTGATGTCTTGTGTTTGGAGCTTTTTGATTCTTCATTGCTCGCAGGCTCTAAATAGTTGTCCGATTTTGAGAAGCCTCCATTTTTTGCGTTGCTGTGCTGTTTCTGGTGTATCATCAACCTTTTGACGTTTATTAACCTTTTCAAAAGATTTTGACCTGGAATGACCCCAAAAATATAATGTGAAATTATCAACTGCATTGTTGAATAGTGTGAAACCGTTTCCGTCCAGACACTTAAGCTCAGATTTGTTGTAATAATGTTTTGGAGTGTTGTGCTTTGAGTAAAGCAGCATGTTGGAGCAATTGCTGTATTATAATTGAGTTGTATTGCATTTTTTATACTTGTATTATTTAACCCTATTACGAAGTGAAATAAAACACTGATAAAATGTGAACTGTGTGTTTGGACATTTCTTTTAAAACTATTTAGGTTTAGATAACCTTGAAGATTCTTTGAGATGGAAGCTGTTGTGCTTTTATAAATTAGTGAATCATAACCCAGAAAACTCTGACATAACGTCACATGTCTGAACTGAGCAAGTGAAGACATTACTGATGTATGATTTCATATATTTACAGATATGCTAGCTCAGATTGCATGTTTTGTTTATTTTTACTTTTATTATCTTCATTGAAATCATTACTTCACTGAAATCTACATTGTCTGTAGTTGATTAAAATTGGAAGCCACCTCTACCATTTACACTGCATCTGCATTCATTTATATATTTTCTGTATCTTCAGACTTTAAAATTTTGTGGAAATCTTTTTTCTGCAGTTACTTTCTTTAAGTGAAACAGAATACAGTCTTCTACCATAATAGTACCCAAAGACTTATTTTCTCCATAAAGCTTAGTGGTGGACCAATTCTGCTTTGTCTGTTGCAGGTATCTGTCTGGCAGTTCTCCTGGGCCGTACTACGGTAATCACTGTCCCCTGATGTCTGCACCTGTGTCTGGATCCTCTACCTTCATCCCAACGCCTCCCCCCAACCTGTCACAGCTGCTCATCCGCCAACAAAGCCACAGAACGCGCAAAGCCTCGCCCTCCTCGCTGCCTGGGCGACTGAACAGGGCCCTCTCTCTAGGAACTATCCCCTCCCTCGCACGAGCAGGTGAGTGCATGTTTAGGTAAAACATAATGTAAATGTTAATTGTCACTTTTTTTTACCCATTAGAACATAAAAATTCTGTTAATGTCAATGCATCTCTTTTTATTAAATAGGGCTGTCAACGTTAACATGTTAACACGTGATTTAATTAAAAATCCATAACGCATTATAATAATTTAACAATATATATAATACAGTATTAATTTTGTAATTTATATATATATATAATTTTTTTTTAATGTAACTTTTATTTATTTTTTCTTAAGTTTTGCTGATATAAATATTACAATTAAATAAAAATTGCAATAAAAATTAAAGGACAAATTAACTTTTTTTTTGTATATACTATGAAAATGGGTGTTCTCTCCATGTATTGTAGAAACATTTTGTTTGTGAAGATAAGAGTTGTGCTGATAGTGAGAGGCCTCAGGTGCTGTTTTGTGGAACTAGTGCAGAGGTGCATGATGGGAAGGATGTGGGTCACTGACTGACTGAATGCTTGGTACAAGGAACTCGGCTCACTCTTCACCCCAGATGATGCCGCACCTAGCAGGGGAATTTTGCCAACTGCCAAAGAAAACTGTGAAGTGCGATTGAGAAATAAGTCTGTACGGTGTCTCCAGCTACCTGCATGTTACTGGGATTTTCCCACCACATAAGGGTTTCGGTTACAGGAAGCGACTTCTTTACATTGTTTTATTAACAGCTGGTCTGTTTAATCTTGTTGAGTTATGCCATTTAAATTATTAATTTAAATTAAATTTAAAAGAATAGTAAACCTATAAATGAAACGTCGTCATTTACTAACCATCATGCCGTTCTAAAACCATATGCTATTATTTTTTCAGTGGAAAACTTTTTCTCTATGCAATGACAGTTCATATATTGACCAGACTACAGTGGTTAAACCTTAATGTTATAAAGCAACAAGAATACTTTTTGCGCACAAGAACAAAACAAAAATAATTACTTTATTCAACAAATTCGTCTTTCCTATGTCAGTCTCGTACACAGTTGTCACAGTGAATGTATTGGCCGGCCCCAGTGTCTGCCAATACTGAGTCGGCGTTCTGATATTGAACACAGAAGCTCTGGACATAAATAGCGTAAGAGAACGACAGGGGAGAGACTAATTTGTTGAATAAAGTTGTTATTTTTGTTTTGTTTTTGCACCCAAAAAGTATTCTTGTTGCTTCATAACATTAAGGTTGAACCACTGTAGTCACGTGGACTATTTTAACAATGTTTATACTACTTTTCTGGACCTTGAATGTGGTAATTTCGTTGCTTTCTATGGGGGATAAAAAAAACTCTCAGATTTCATCAAAAATATCTTAATTTGTGTTCTGAAGATGAACGAAGGTCTTACGGGTGTGGAACGACATGAGGCTGAGTACTTAATGAGAGAAACTTCATTTTTGGGTGAACTAACCCTTTAAGCTCCAAAAAGATGTTGTGTGAGGAACTTTATTCACTGATAATTCCCTTTGCTTCAGCTCTTGTATCAAATATGATGCAGAGCAATATGAACTATTATTGTATGGAAAAACATCTTTAAAAATTCACAATTTATGAAAATAAAACAGCCGGTTTGGAGTGAAATGAGTAACTAATAACAGAAATGTTTGAATGAACAATTCCTTTAACAAGATTTTTTTGTTCTTCTTTTTGATTCCTGTTTATGTATTTAAAAAAATGTTTACTGAATTGACGTACAGTTTTGACTTTGCATAACCTACCAACATATTGTACATACTATACAGTATCTCACAGAAGTGAGTACACCCCTCACATTTTTGTAAATATTTTATTATATCTTTTCATGTGACAGCACTGAAGAAATGACACTTTGCTACAATGTAAAGTAGTGAGTGTACAGCTTGTATAACAGTGTAAATTTGCTGTGCCCTCAAAATAACTCAACACACAGCCATTAATGTCTAAACCGCTGGCCACAAAAGTGAGTACACCCCTAAGTAAAAATGTCCATATTGGGCCCAATTAGCCATTTTCTCTCTCCGGTGTCATGTGACTCGTTAGTGCTACAAGGTCTCAGGTATGAATGGGGAGCAGGTGTGTTAAATTTATGTGTTATCGCTCTCACTCTCTCATACTGGTCACTGGAAGTTCAACATGGCACCTCATGGCAAAGAACTCTCTGAGGATCTGAAAGAAAGAATTGTTGCTCTACATAAAGTTGGCGTAGGCTATAAGAAGATTGCCAAGACCCTGAAACTGAGCTGCAGCACGGTGGCCAAGACCATACAGCGGTTTAACAGGACAGGTTCCACTCAGAACAGGCCTTGCCATGGTCGACCAAAGAAGTTGAGTGCACGTGCTCAGCGTCATATCCAGAGGTTGTGTTTGGGAAATAGACGTATGAGTGCTGCCAGCATTGCTGCAGAGGTTGGAGGGGTGGGGGGTTAGCCTGTCAGTGCTCAGAACATACGCCGCACACTGCATCAAATTGGTCTGCATGGCTGTCGTCCCAGAAGGAAGCCTCTTCTAAAGATGATGCACAAGAAAGCCTGCAAACAGTTTGCTGAAGACAAGCAGACAAAGTTTTACTTGACCAAGTGAGGAGTACAAAGACAAGTGTGTCTTGCCTACAGTCAAGCATGGTGGTGGGAGTGTCATGGTCTGGGGCTGCATGAGTGCTGCCGGCACTGGGGAGCTACAGTTCATTGAGGGAACCATGAATGAGCAGAGCATGATCCCCTCCCTTCGGAGACTGGGCCGCAGGGCAGTATTCCAACATGATAACGACCCCAAACACACCTCCAAGACAACCACTGCCTTGCTAAAGAAGCTGAGGGTACCTAAACCCTATTGAGCATCTGTACGGAAGGTGGAGGAGCGCAAGGTCTCTAACATCCACCAGCTCAGTGATGTCGTCACGGAAGAGTGGAAGAGGACTCCAGTGGCAACCTGTGAAGCTCTGGTGAACTCCATGCCCAAGAGGGTTAAGGCAGTGCTGGAAAATAATGGTGGCCACACAAAATATTGACACTTTGGGCTCAATTTGGACATTTTCACTTAGGGGTGTACTCACTTTTGTGGCCAGCGGTTTAGACATTAACGGCTGTGTGTTGAGTTATTTTGAGGGCACAGCAAATTTACACTGTTATACAAGCTGTACACTCACTGCTTTACATTGTAGCAAAGTGTCATTTCTTCAGTGTTGTCACATTAAAAGACATAATAAAATATTTACAAAAATGTGAGGGGTGTACTCACTTCTGTGAGATACTGTATATCAAAAGGGATTGCAGAGACAACAGCTTGGTTTACCATAGCTTTTAACTTTGACCTATTAGTAATACATGCAGGCTTTTAAAGCCCGGGATCAGGATGATGTCGGGAGTGGTGTTTAAATGACTGTTGTGAGACGGTAGAAGAATCATGGTTTGTTTCATGTATGGATCTTCAGACGAGACCAGATGAGATGGCAAACGTCAGCCTCCTGTAATCAGATGCAGCGGCTCGGCAGGTGCGATTAAAAAAGGGCAGGAGCTTGATCTTTATGCTCGTGATTTAATCACACACACTTGTCTGAGAAATCTCATTGCATCATATAGAGGTGGGCATTCAAATTTTATCTGTTTTATCATCAACAGCTAACAAAAGTTTGTTTAGTTCTTATTTAAGAAATCCAGTGAGTCTAGTGAGATCTCACACAGCTCGTTTTAACAGAATCATTAGCATATCACTCATCTCCTTGTCACACTTCTACAGGAGTTCTTGAAAAGGCTCTTGTGTGAGCAGGGCCTTTACCTGCTCCATCATGTAGCTTCACCCATCTGCTCTGTAATGTTCAGTGCTGGTGCAGCTTCTCTCTATGGCTGCAGCTGTGTTGGCTCCACATATGGAGACATTCCTGGAATGACAGTAGGAGAGCGTTAAATGACCCTACTTTACCGTTGGATGCTTGTGTTGTATCATGAAAAATTGCTAGGAATTTCTGTCAGCCTTTTTGTTGGGATGGCTACCTTTCTTTGACATTTTGAGAAAGTTGCCATGGAAAGAATGGTTAAAGAAACTGCACTTGTACTACTGTTCAAAAGGTTGCTATGCGCTGAAACCTTATTGTAATTGTTAAAATTTCCAAGGATAACCATTATCCCTTAAAAGTGATCAGGCAGAACAAACCGTAAGTCGTAGAGACAGAGAAATTTTGAGGGCTGGCAGTACTCTTACCGTCTCGCCCCGATCGGTCTGACGAAGGTGCAACAGAGGTAAAATGTACAAAATGCCTCATAACTCCTGAAACGTATCAAGGCAAAATTTTGGGGTATTTTGGAATTTTTCAAAAACCTACTTTTGCAAACTAGTCCTAGGTTTTTTCCCAAACCAGTGGAGCAAGGTTCTCTGGAGTCTGATTGTCAATAGTTATCAAAAAAAAGTTGAAATTCTGATTCACGGTCCCTAAGGGCCCCCAAAATGTTTGAAGTGGGTGGAGCCACTTTTACTAAAATGGCACACCTATGTAAGAGCTCATTCTGTGGTCGTGTAAAAATGGACGTGGTGACTGGCCACTTGGTGGTGCTATAACAGGAAAAAAACATGAAAATGGCTATAATTCACCGTTAGTCCGATGAAATTGAAAATTGGAATGCAGTGTTTTCGTCTGACATGCCATGACTGTCTATGAGGACATTGACGTATCTTGAAAAACATGTCAGCCATCGGCCAATGAAATCTGAGCAGCTATTAGACAAGGAGGCCGATCGGAACGAAACTCGCTGGGCCTGTTTGACTTACAGCCCTAGAGGTCTGTGAGAAATTCCAAATAAATCGGCCACCGGGGGGCACCTTCACATTTTTCATGTGCATAAAGGTTCGTGTATCGCACGATTTTTTGTGCATGCCCACGACATTCATACCACATGGTAGAACTCCTCATTCTGAACAACTTTGCCTCTAGAACCGCTGCTGTCCACCGAATCGTTCATTAAATATTGGAGAATATTTCAAAAACCAACTTTGGTGAACTAGTCCTAGGTTTTTGGCTCAACCTCGATAACTGTTATTTCTATGGTGAATTGCCTGTATTTGCTGTAAATGGTCTTTTCCATCTATGATCAAGATGGTTATAGGCTTGCTAATTAAAACATAATACCTGTGTAAAGGCCTTAAAGCGCTTGAACCCTGATAATTGCTGCTCGCAGCTATATATTTAAAATACTTTCATTTAGCAAGAATGAATTAAATTGATCAAACTTTATAGTAAAGACATTTGTAATGATTTCAATTTCAAGTAAATGTTGTTCTTTTGAACTTTCCATTCACAAAGAATTCTGAATAAAGTATCAGTTTCCAAAAAAAATTAAGCAGCACAACTGCTTTCAACACTCATAATAATTAACAAAAAATGATTTAATGACTTATCGATATAGGACAGAATTATATATAACAAATCTGCACATTTTATATGTATGTAAAATATTGTTTTGCTGATTTTACTTGTAGATTCGGGTTTCCTGTTCAGTGGGAGTAGACCATCTTTAGAGTGTAAAGACTCGCCACCTTCAGGTAACTCAAAAGAAGTGAAGCAATGGTTGTATTAATCTTTCTGACTTGAAATCAGTTATATCATATAAGATAAATTAATTGATAATTTAATCTTTTCAATAGACTACTACTCCCTAAAATCTGGAAGCCGACCCGCCTCTCCTGGACCATCTCCAACCCCCTCCGTGGCAGGTTCCGTCACTTCCACCTCCAGCTCTGCCAGGCAGCGTCGGCCGCTCATCAGCCCGGCCAGACTCAACATCAGTGGGCAAAAGCTGCAGCTCTTTTCCGCTCCTCTGGAGCCTTTCAGTTTGGCCTCACCACCTCCCTTTCTTTCGGAGCAAAGCCATATGCACAGCAGAGGATTCTTGCCTGATGTTCCTCACTTCCATTCACAGAATCCTGGTATAGGACACATTTGGGTGTATTTTTAAATCTAGATTAAAGTCCTTAATGTAGAAAGAGAGCTTCAGTGTGTTTCTGTTGACCATTTGAGCGGATTGATATTATACAGTGGCCCTTAAAGTCACCATAAAATCAAAATTGACAATTCTTATTTTTTATATAGAATACTGCAATATTTATTATAAATGATTTATCCGTGAACATTTTTTTTTTTTTTTAGTTCACATGGCATTATAATTTTTAATCAAAATAGCCTCCCTCCCTCTTGCAACAACATCTCTTGTCTTCTCTGATGACGTTTACTGGTGTGAGGGCGGGACAACCTGTCACTCACATGACATCACAGAAATAGCAAACCACAACCATCCAATCAATTCCTGAAAATCGCCTTCGAGAAGCCGTTTCAGTCAGATGCACATCACAATAGAGAAGAAAAGTCTATTGTAACTTTTTTATGCAGACTTTAAAATAAAAAACAACACAAGTTATTTTAATTTTTGTTTTTGAAAATTGAATTGATTTGTTTTGTCAACTTTTTTTTTTCTTCCCTTAAATGTCCGAATGTTTTTTCGGAGCCACTGTATGTGAAACATGCTATTACTATTTTTAAGGAACATTTTTCAGTCAATTTTTTTAATACAAGTATTACTTTAAAATTATATTAATTGTACTAAACACGAATGAAGTAATTATTTTAAAACCTCGTATAATTCAAATCTGTTTGCTTTGTGGGCAAACCTTTGTTTATATGTTGTTCTCAAAATTCTTAAACTTTTAGTATTGATATAGATATGATTTTATTGGGAATTCAGGTTCACTGATCAATGAGGGCAGTGTGTTCGAGCATGTGGAAAAGCCAATGGACAGCTCCTCTTCATCTTCAAACTGCCATGTAGACACGACCACAGGAAATGAAACCGAGAGCAAGCCTGGATGGAAGGGTAAGAATGGGAATTTCGTCAATAGGAGCATTTAAACTAATTTGGTTACTCTTTTCTGCATAGTTATTTATTATTTTTTGTGTTTTTCCACAGGTTTTTTGGGCATGACGCTTTGGCCTGGTCTACTGTTTGCAAGCATGACTGTTAACCTAACCTTCATAAGCATCTATCTCTATTATAACTGGAGATGAGACTATTGGCCAGACCTCAGGAGTTCAAGGTCAAACTGAGATGTACACTGTACTTTGTCACCTGTATGCTCGGTAAATCTGGGTTCTTTACAGGAAACACATGGATAACGTTTCTCTTGGGTGACAGCTACAACTTTATACTTGCTGCTCAACATTTGTGGAAATGAGCCAGGATTGTTTCCTGGCTCACATAAATGAGAAGACTGTATTCTCTAAACTTCTCTGTTAAATACACAACAGCTGAGATTCTACATTATGTCGCAAAGTATGATTTGAGCTTTGTAAAACCATGTTTTTGGGCAAGTTCAATCATTTGTTTATGTTTTTAAACACTGGATGTGTATCAGAATGAATGAATGTGCCGTTTCGTTTAACAGAATGATGTCTGTTGGGCGTGAGACATCTTTATTAAAAATTCATTTGGCTTCTTTGCCATATTGCTGTACATTAACTGTTTCTATTTATCCCACTTCCTCAGAGGATAATGCCGTGTCATATCATTATCGTAATGATGTGATCTTATAAGGTGCAATATGTTTGTGTTGATCTACTTATGTCAGCAATGTGACACTGAAATAATGGGTTTAGCAAACAGTTGTTACAGTCCATTGACCCTCAGCCTGTTTTATGATTGAATCATAATATCAAGGGAAACATAACATGGATATTTTGTACATAAGATAAAGGTGTCAATTTCCAGATTGAAATAAATCTCCCTGGTAATTGTTACATATTAGTGTTTTATTTGAATGACATCTCCATTTTCAATGAAACATTTAAATGCTAGCATTTTTTCTCTCTCAAGTAAACACTGCTTGAGTAAACCCTTTCCTTAAACTTTCACTTTCAGCATTCAGAAAATCTGAACATGTATTTGTAAAGTTTTTGCTAAGTGAAAAGGGTTTTCCTTGATCTCCTTGATAAGATAAAACTTATCCATATCATGATACTTGACACATTTGCCTGTTCTTGCATATTGCCTTTTTTAATGTGTTGTTAGAGCACAATGTAAGTTAAATTTTTTAAACAATGCAAGGAAAAAATACACAATAGGAACTGAAAGTATATTATGAAAAGTACTCCAGAGTAACAGAGTTTATCTTTCTCCATCACTGGTTGAGCCGAGACAGTCTGTCTCCCGAGAGAATGATAACAATCTTGATTCTCTCAGTATAGGATGTTTTACAGCTCAGAGTGGGTGGTTATTTGAAAGATGACTAGGTTGTCAGTGTCCCTTTTATTTCCATAATGCAAAATCATTTTAATTACAATGCGTTTTGCGCACTTTTTATAATGGAGGTTTACCATTCAGAAGTGCAGAAAATGGATTCCACCGATATATTTACTATTAGTGTAGTGAATGTGTCAACCTTAATGGAGGTAATTGAAGATCTGAGGCACTGTAGTTGGCAATGTATTTGTCGATGCACATAAGGATGAAACTAGCTGAGTGGGGAAATTCCAAAAAAAAAGGGCAAGTTAATACATGCATCTTGCTGTAAGAATGTTTTATGTTATCTTCAGACACACTCAGATTGATGGCATATTAATCTATGGTCAATTAAATATACTGTACATCATTGATATGGTGAATTTGCTAAGGACATTCTCAGGAAAAATGAATATCCTGCACTAATGTATAAATGAGCAGAATTCATAACACAAGTCACACGTTTTATATTTAGTAGATCAAACCTGTTGATATGAAGGTTCAAATATGTTCTGATAAATGAATATTTTTTGGAAAACAAGCTTTTCTGAGCTCAGGATTCATCCAATGACAATATGCAGAACATAGCACACATGGTTTAATTCTGGTTCAATTTAAGCTTACTATGCATGCAAGTCAATCTTAAATCTGAATTCACAGTACTGTGAGCTAGGGGTATAAATACTGCTACATTGTACAAGCTCACATAATTCACATTCCAGTCCATAGTCACTATCAGGAAAAAACACAGCAATGGCAGTTTTTCATTACTTTCTTAAAACGGTTTCCCTTTTAGACACATTTAGCTGTATTCAGAAAGCTTTCTGAATTCTCATCGACAGATACTAAGTTATAGAATACATGTTTTACACAGCTAGACGTATATATCATATTAGGTTGATAATACCGATGCTAAGACGCCTCATCAAATGAGGTCTTAACAAGGCGGTGTCTTTGATGGGGTCCTGCTATCTTTTGATTGGACGGGCCAGTGGTGGGAAAACAGTTGTGCAAACCTGAGTTTACAAACCTGATGCTCTTTGTTCTTGAGGCATGCGCAGACCGAAACATTAGTGATATACTTAAATGTGTTTAAATGTTATATGATTTGTTAATAATAATTATTTATCCAGATTTTTTTCAATTATACTGATTAAAAAGTTATGATGTACATAAATCTTTTACAAATAATGTACAAATGAAGAGGTAACTGCAGTTTGACACTGCAAACTAGCCTAGTTTTTATATTTAACCTAATATTTTAAATTAAGTTGCACAATACTTCGCAATATTAATAATAAGGATTAAAGGATAACTTTATTTTATTTTATTGATGTTGGTCCTTACGCTGTTAGTAACTTAGCTAGTTGTCTAATGCCGGCATACATCAGACAGATGTTTACTGTACTGATTTACCAAGCAGTCAAAATACGTCTGCGACCCTCGCGCCCCTCTTTCATGTTAAATTTGCGAACTTTTGACCTATATTTCAGGATACCGACTGGAGGCAGGGCAGGTAGGTGGAGACTAAAGCAAACCTGAAGCACACCTGGACACTTTTAACTTTACACCTGTGCTGTGCAGTGCGCTACAAACGTTCTCAGCGCTTCATTCATCCGGCCATCTCATGGATCGCTGCGCGGGGTCTGGGGACCTGCAGTCCCGGGATACAGTAGAGGACGGCCCGGTAACCGCAAGGGATGGAGGAGCCGCTCCAGCACACGAAAAGCCTCCTTATTCGTACGTGGCTCTCATTGCAATGGCCATCAGAGAAAGCGAGGATAAGAAGCTGACCCTGAATGACATCTACAGCTTCATTATATCCAAGTTCCCATACTACGAAAAGAACAAAAAGGGATGGCAGAACAGCATCAGGCACAATCTGAGCCTTAACGAGTGTTTCGTGAAGATTCCCCGGGAGAACGGCGGGGAGAAAAAGGGGAACTTCTGGACGCTGGATCCGGCTTTCAGCGACATGTTCGAAAAAGGCAATTACAGGCGCAGGAGGCGCGTCAAGAGACCCTACCGACCACCACCCTTACCTTCTGGATTTAATTTCACCGACTCGTACTGCCTGCAACAGGAGCCTGTTTACTGGCAAAGCCCGTTCGTCAGCACCAGTTCCTGGAGTCACCAGTCCAGCTCCCCGACGCACATCTCCGGCTACCTGCAGCCCATGCTCGGTAACGCGCGCCCTCTGTCTCCAAACGATTACGCCAATTCTCCCGTGACTTACTACCAGGGTCATCACCATCATTTTCACCCGTCATACAGACCGTACCACCGCCATCCGAACGCTCTGGTGCCTCTGAGCGGCATAACTCCGCCGGTGAGCCCGGGCGGAAGCTCCATCTCCACCTGCAGCTACCCGCAGCAGAACAGCCACCCTGAACTGCTGCATCATCCATTTGACTGATGGACAGACATGTGAGAACGGAATATAAGTAGGCTAACAGTTTAATTTGGATTTAGATTTATTTTTGTTACGATAACCCTTGGAAATGTTAGGCTAAATGTGCCGTTTCAAGTCAAACTGATTGAAATTAAGTTCAAATGCTGCATTTTTTCGTTCAAATTTGTTTTTTTACAGGACCGGCTGCATTAGTTTGATTACTGTAGAATACAGTAATGTGTTTACAGATGTTTTTTGTGGCTTTTCATAAATAAAACATTAATTAAATATTGTTAATTTCAAAGACGTTAAGCTGTTCAAATCCTCTTGGTTACAGGCAAGTTATTAGTTTCCATAAATTTCAGCTAAAATTTGTAAAGAAAGCATCAAGGTACTTAAGCATATTTATTTTTATCATATATTGAGATGTACTTTGGATTCAAGATCTTAAGATGGATGAACAGTTTTGCATAACTGTTTAAAAATGTTGCTTTTGGTGGAAACTCTTTGCACAAGTTTCTTTTTTCTTTTTTACACGAGTTCTTTACACATGCAAAGCTGTATTTTCTTTAAAGATGTTTTGTATATTGAATAGACATGTTTAGTCTTATATTCCTGGAGTTTGGAAATATTTTTATATGTAAATGTTCATAACCTGTTCGAATTTTTCACTGATAAAATTCCGATAATTTGTCATACAAGTCTCGTTTATTTTATTTTACTAATTACATTTGGTCAAACCTAATTAAAGAAATTAAAATATTTTAATACATTTTAAAGCTTTTAAACAATAAACATTTATTTGTAGCACGATATACGAATTGTTTTATTCGAAAATAGCGCAAATGCAACTGAAACTCACTCAGTATCTAATATATAATATCTGTGTAAATGCTGTATGTACACAGTGCAAATAATTCATCATAATGAAAATATGCTAAATAATTAATCTAAGATATGGAGCAAGATCACGTTTATATGTACTTCTTTAAATTCCAAAACACTTTGTAGCTAAATGGCGCCCCCTTCTGGCCTTTGACACATTAACTGATGTTAACAGCTCATAAACCGTTTTTGTTGGTTGACCACTGCTTATGGATTTAATCTAAATATATTTTATTAAATATATATATATATATATATTTTATTACTGATACAGCCTCTTGACATGTTTTTATGAATCCATTTATTGGGTTTAGGTGCAGGAAAAGGCATGAGATATTGTAGTTGACATGAAATAACTTTTACTTATGTGTCCATTCTATGTTATTATGTTGATAATACTCCACTGACCCCAATTTTTGTTAGTCATGTGATGTGCAAGACACTAACTACTTAAACCGGTTATTCACACTGCTTTTGAACAGATAAATATAATGTCATCCTTTTATCTTGACATAAAAACAGCAGATTCAAATAAAAGCTGCTGGTTGAACAAAGGAGATCATTTGTAGTGAAAGACGGCGTTGTCAGAATCCCAAGGATAGACAAGGCTCTGAATCTGTTGCCATGGTGAGGAAAAACTGCTACTTTAACATCTCAGTTTTAAAGAAGAGTTTGATGCATTGCAAGTGCAAAAGCACTACTGGACCATGGTCTGAGATGCAGGTTGCATGTCCATCCATAATTTCCCTTAAAGGCATCTGAGGCCTCTTTCTACAGCTATATTTGATTAGTTCGGAGGCTGTAATGACATTGCATGTGTTTGGTTTCCCCCATCACCTCCAGTAACTTCCCTGCGGTGATCGGTTGTCTGGCAGAGAGGTGCACTTTGGCCTGCAATGACTGGTGGGCAGGGGTGAAGGTGGGTGGATGTGGGCACGGGGGTCTTTGGCTTTATTTCACTCAGAGTTTCTGTTCTGCACACACTTCCTGTTTTCACAAGCTGCGAGCTCTCAATTGTGCCGTGCATTTCAGAAGCTTGTTATCATCACAGTCTGCTTTTAGGAGGCTGAAAAGAAGACCTATAAATGTCTGTGCAGATGATTAAACAGCATGTGGCTAATTACATGCAGCTCCACGTCCTAGATTCAACAGTGTTTTGATAATGGACTAGGGATTGTACTCTATTTGGATAAGATATATTTTTCATATAAATGTATTGCAAAACACTTGTGAGGGTTTATCACACTGTTTTGTTAGGGCACCACCTTTAATCTTCATTTGATGCAAGTATTTGTTTTCTCAGCAATAAAATAATAGCCTTTTACTAGACATCTCCTTGGTGAAAGCAGACATCCTTATTTTTGACTGAATGACTGGTGCTTTTAAGTGACTTCCCCATGGACCCATTATCGTAATTCGCTGTCAGTAGCATCCAAAATTAGAGCTTCCTTGCTCTCTCACAGGAAGACACGTCTGACCGGTTTTTATTTAAAAATGAGGAAATAATAGATTTAATTATTCAGCGCGTGATGTACAGCATTTACTCATCTCATGTCACGTGATAACTGGTGTCGAATAACACTAGTAAAACATGCTTTGTTTGCACTACACAGTTTCGCAGTGAACGAATCGGTGTTTTTAAACAAATAATATAAGCGGGACTTTTCTACAGCTACATATTTTTTATTGAGGGACATATTTTTCAATCATTATGAAATAAACAATTCATATTTTTCGAGTCGCTGCTTCAAAGACTGACTGAATCATGAGCCAATAGCATTCGAGTATGGGCTGGGAGTAAACATTTAATTGGTTGAACAACTTAAATGATTACGCCCCCTTTAGTATCTAATCCTTCTTTCACGTGCTCTCGAATTTCCTAGGTAAAAACTGCACATGAACGCCTTCCCATTTCGAAACTTGAGCTCATAATCACTAACTTCAGAAGTGGCAGCATAATCAAGACTTGAACCATAGTTTGTACGTGAATGAATTGAAACGTGAACGACTCGGTGTTTTGGTGAATCGGTTGAGTGAATGATTCAGTGATTCACTCATAACACTTGTCCCCACCTACTGGCGTAAATGGCATATTGCAGAAAGGCTTACTAAACGAATCAGGGATTGAATCTTTTGGCGGAACAGATTCAAAAGATTCAATTGGACTGCACATGATTCTACAATTTTGCGTCAGGTTTCAGTATTGAGTATCTGAATAATATCTCATAATGTATAAACGTAATTAAGCAGAATTAAGTGATCACAGAGACGGTTTTCAAACGAACGCAGCGTGTCGCACGCGTGGAAACAGACCTCGGAGGAAGACGAGGAAGCCAGACGGAGATGTTCTGAGGAACAGTTAGGGACCGTTACTAAAGTTTCAGTCTTTTATGAAAAGTGTAAACATTTATTATGAATGCATGAAAGTTGATTCAGAATATTTTTTTTTTTGTGTAATGGAGAAAATGTTATTTTAGGTCGTAAATAATCAAAACATTTTTGATGTTATGGTATACTGCTTTCTCCCAACACATTTGCCCCATTTCTCTCTGAATGAAGGATTTGTATGACACGCAGACATTATTTATTATCAGTTTATGCCGTGCATGACAACAATGTTGAGAGAGAGAGAGAGGGAGAGAGAGGAAGCAAGCAAGCAAGAGAGAGCGAGAAAGAGGAAGAGAGACACCACACAACTATGTCGATGATCCCTACGAGTTAGGAACGCGGTGCTCAACGCGCAGTGCAGACTGCCACTCTACCACCTCCAATCACTAAAGAATTATCAACACTTCTGCTGTCATTTCAGAACGTTCAAATACTGGATCGGTGTCTTGATCGGTGACCGAAATTCACGCCCTAGGAAGATATCAATTTTCAATGTCAAAGTAAAGGAGCATCGCTGATTCTGAAGATGGAGAAATGAACCACCGGTGAAGCTTAAAGGTAAGTTCACGCTGTCATATATTGTGTCATGTTTCCCATCACGAGAGTATGAACTGAGGCTTATTCGTGGTGGCTTACGCAAAATGTGTTGACACCTGCCATTTTAAAATGCATCATAAACAATGTGATTTTTTTTGTCGCTACGACTTTATATACGGCATATATTATCGACAGACTCATAGTGCAAAAAAAGAGTATCACATTTGTGAAATTGCTATGTAGATGTGAAATGATGTGCGCCACGTTTCTCGGATATTGGCCCTCCGGCCGGCTTTGTAACCCTAGACAGTCCGACAATTCATCACAGAGCTGCAGTGTGTGCTTCAGACACATGCACAGCATATATTGATATTAGATATTGATTAATATGATATAATATAAAATCTCACGTGAGGAACATTATACTTCTGTTTATGATTACATTCATCTGAGAATCTGAGATTAAATTTTTTTTTATTTTGTCATTGGTAATGTAAAGTATCACTGTTGTGCGCATATAAACAGATTTATGCAAATAAATGAGCTGTTTGTATTTACAGAAGATTAATATTGTTTATTTTGACTGTATTTAGTATGTACTCTAGTAAGCAGTTTTCTTTTCCTTAAGCAGGTTATTGGGTTCAATGGTATTTAGCATATAAATATTGTGTACAAATATAATATATATTTGTAAGAAGAGTAAAAGTATAAATATACTGCAAATTAAGACATTATAAACTTTAAAGTTTTAGAACATGAGCCTCAAAAATAATATATTCTCATATGCTGCATATGTAAACATTTTGTAATGCAGTATATTTATACTTCTTCTCTATTCACAGTATATTCATTGTATTTCTTGAAGTATAGTGTCACAATAATTTGATAATTGAAGTTGTAGTGATCATAGAAATAATTCTGTGCCATTAGATTTTATTTATTTACAATTATTCTGTTATTTACTTTTTTTACCTACGCTTTGGTTTGCTACTACTAACCATGATAAAGTGATATTAAACATTATATTTATTATATAATATATTTTTAGTGAGCATGTGCTACACTGGTTCAGTGGGTTGTAACAGCTAGTAAACATTTCATGCATGTTCGGTTTTTTTCTGACTTGATCTGTGCTAAAGTGCCTATCTGTGTTCAGCAGTGGGGTCAGCTGTAGATGAGTTTCCGGCACCATGCCGCCGGGGGTCTACGGCATGCAGGATGTGTGGGAGAGGGAGGGTCGGCAACAGGTCAACATGGAGTTCCTCCTCCCCACGGGGATCTACCTCAACTTTCCCGTAGCATGCAGTGACACCATTAGTGCCATCAAGAAGGTGAGGAGGAGACTTTCTGATCACATGTGAACACTAAAAAATGCAAGTTTGTTGACATGGAAGTGATATGGGTTGTTGACAAATAACATGGACTTTTTAAATGAACATCAAGATTTTAGGTTAAAAAAGGACAAAAAACACCACAAATGTGCTCCGTACAACTTCTACGCCTGGTTTCACAAACTTTAGTTAGTGTGTAATGTTGCTGTTAGAGCATAAACAACATCAGCAAAGTTACGACCCTCAAAGTTCAATGCAAAGGGAGATATTTTCTTTTAAAGAATTCGCTGAGACTTACAACAAACAGCTGGTAGGGACTACAACGAGCTTCTTCCTGGGTTAGTGACATCATTAACTCTAAAATTTACATAAACCCTGCCCCCGAGAACACGCAACAAAGGGGGTGAGGCCATGTTGGGCTGCTTTAGAGAAGAGGAAGAGTTGTTGTAGCGTTGTTGTTGCCATGCCGTCATTTTACGTTGGACTGCTTCACAAACGAGGGTCAATTCAATGCTTGATTTGCACAAAAGATTAACATGACGGCACATGCTAGACGATGAGTTGAATCAACTCCACAGCAACTACATGAATGTATCCACTAACCGTTCAGAAACATCCAGATGCATTCTAAAAGTTGTAACTTCTTCCTGAGTCTCTCCATCAGTATCTGACTCTCATTTGAACAATGTAAGGCTGAACACGTTACTGACAATCGTTGCTGACATTTTTGCTGCGTGAGATTCTCCACCTTTGTTGTTGTTGAGCAACCGAAGCGCGAGCTATTAAAGCTCCACCCTCTTTTGGAAAGCGGGCCGGGAGCAGCAGCTCATTTGCATTTAAAGGGACACACACAAAACGACGTGTTTTTGCTCACACCCAAAATAGGGGCAAATTTAACAAGCTATAGTAAATGATCTTTGGGGTATTTTGAGCTGAAACTTCAAAAGACACATTCTGGGGACACCAGAGACTTAAATTGCATCTTGTAAACGGTGGCATTATTGGTCCCCTTTAAAACAGCTTAAACATGCCTTTTAGTCTGAGACTAGACTTAAGCCTTGTCTGTGAAACCGGGTGCTAAAGTCTTACAATAGATTAAATAACAACATTTAAATCATTATTCATTAAAAAAATCATAACATTCGCCCTAACGCTCCTTGGAAAGTTCATGAGAGACCTAGCAATGTCCAAATGGAGAACGAATCTTTTCAATGAATCAGTTGATTCGGTTTACAAATTGGTCTGAATGATTCGTTCATGAGGGTGAGTAAATGTTGAATAGACAACTTCTTTAATAAGAGGTCATAAAACTGCATCTATAATAATTGAAATAAGAAATGATATTAATTTAAAAAAGCTAAATGCTGGTTAAATACTTGTAGTTAGTTTTAGTGAAGCATGTCACACTGCAGGACATTTCAACTACACAAAAGTATTTGATTGAATTAATGAGTTAGCACACAATAATATAATCAATATGCTTAGTCAATTTTAACACTTTTTGCTAAACAGACTATTGCTGGTTTAGCTGGTAGACCACTATAGGCATGATGTTCTCCTTCCTAAAATGCGTGTTATTTCTTGTGAAGTTGGTTGACTAAGGAAGTCTTACTGGTTAAGCTGGTCAGGAGAGTCCCAGCATCATATGCTGGGTAATATTATTCAAAGCACATCATATGTTGCTATTAAATGCTCTGCAGTAAAATTATAGGAACCGACTGCAGTCAAACCCATTGAACACATTAAAAAAAATGTATTTGTGTCTTAGATGGTGTGGAAGAATGCCAAGAACGAGCCTCTGTTCAGTGCCCTGAGTGACCCGGATGCCTACGTCTTTACCTGCATCAACATGACCGCAGAGCGGGAGGAGCTGGAAGACGAGCAGCGTCGCCTGTGTGATGTCCGGCCGTTCATGCCAATTCTCAGGCTGGTGGCCCGGGAAGGAGACAGAGTCGAGAAGCTCATCACCACCCAGATCAGTCTGCTTATAGGGAAAGGTTTGTATCCTCAGCTGACCTCAGAGCTGTACGGATGGCTCACAATGGATGCAGCTTTGCATTTACCAAACACTGCAGCAGAATTATGTGGTTTTGGCGGCTGTCCAGCAATTAAGAAGAATTTGTTTTTCTTTAAACGAAAAAATGATGAGCATGACAGGCTGATTTGGATCTGGTTTCTAAAGATCTCTTGATTTTGATCATTTCACTGTTCATATTTTTTTACCTTGGTTAATGATTTTGAGAATGAGGACGTGTCACACAATCTGTCCATGTTGCCTTCTGCCTAATTCGACTAGCTTCTACCAAGTGTTAGATTAATTTGCACCAAAATATCATAGTTTCACTCGAGGACTCGGGCCAAAAAAAGATATGGGAAGTATTTTCTTCTCTCTTTTAAAAGTCATTTTAACCCTTTTTATTTTGCTTTAATAAATACATATGATTATACGGTTTGTTGGATTTTATTATTGTTCTTCCCTGCTGTTTTTTCTTCAACACTTCCAGAACAGATTTGCAGCCCATTTTTTTTGTGTCGCAGAGAGGTCTCAGTATATGGTAGTTGTATTATTTGTTGCACTTAAAATCAAATGTTGACAGCACAGATTTAGCATTCTGACTTTACACTAACTGGCTAAAAACCTTGTCTCCACAGGTCATCATGAATTTGACTCCCAAAAGAACCACGAGGTGATTGAATTCCGAACAAAAATGCGGACATTTTGTGAAGAGCGTTCTCAGGTGCGCCAGATGTTACCATGGTATCAGTGGATGGAGTGCAACTTCCCATGTGACTTGGAGCCGTGCTCTATAGTGGCACAATCTGGGAAATCACGCAGTGTCAAAAAGATCCTTGTCAATGTGAAGTTTGAGGGCAGTGAGGTGAGTGTAGTCATATTTTACATGGGTTCATATTCAGTTATTTTATGCTACAATTTAACCTTTGGAAAATTCATTACTTCAGTATAATTCTATTTATCTTCTTTCTGTTTGTGCTGATAATGTAAAATTGAGCATGTTATGTAGCCGTTGACAATTTAACCCTCACATGCAAAAGTCTAATTTTAGACTGACATATTTTCTGCCTTTGATTTCACAAATCGTAACAGTCAGGAGATGTTTGACACGGTGATGATGTCACTGCAGCATCTGCAGGCACACATGAGTCTCACTGACCCAGTTTTCCAGAGTGAGGCCTTTGATAGTATTTATATGTGTTGTGTTGCCTGTCAATCCCCCACCCACTCAACGTGAATGTTATTTACCTATCTTTTACCTTATAATGTGTCTGAACTGAAGCGTGCAAAAAAAAAACTCCAGCAACACTTGTTTTTATAATGCATGACATGGATCAAAAGCTAGACTGTTTCGACATCGCATTTGCAGAGAAAAACAATTGCTTTATGAGTAATTAATCACACTATTGTCAGTGCATCTGACCCTGTGCACACCAGTGATTATGAGGGAGTTTTCTTCATTTTTACTATATCTAGAGCATGTTTTCTGCAACTTTTTTGAACTGAGGGCCCCTTTCATAACACAAACTGTTCACAGACCCCAGAGAAGTCGCTATTACCATGGAAATGAGGATCATGGCAACCATGACCACCCACTCCCATAAAACATAAAGTCTCCCCACACTCTCAATCAACTTGGCAATCCTGCATTCTCAGTTTTTTTTGTATATTAAGATGCAAAAAGTTCGACATAATTGTATTCAATTTTTTAAATTATATTGTAATATTGTGAAAAATTATTACAATTTAAAATATCTGTTTTCTATTTTAATATATTTTAAAATGTAATTTATTACTGTAATGGCAAAGCTGAATTTTCAACATCATTACTCCAGTATTCAGTGTCACATGATCCTTTGGAAATTCTTTTATAGGCTGATTTGGTGCTCAAGAAATGTTTCTTAATATTATCTATTTAAAAAAAAACTGTTGTGCTGGCAATTATTTTGTGGAAACTGAATTAATGCATCCTTGCTAAATAAAAGTATTCATTAAAAAAAATAATAATAATAATAATAAAAAAGAAATATATATATATATATCTCGCTGGTTATGAGATGGACCCCAGTCTGAGAAACACTGAACTAGAGTATGACTTCTAATTGAATGCATTTCACATTTTTAATTTGTAGGAGAGCTTCGTTCTCCAGCAAGATCCACAGGACCTGCCGATGGTTCTGAAACGGAACGCCCTGAGAAAGAAGTCCACCGTGTTCCGATCGGCAAAGCAGGAGAAGCCAGAGGACTACACTCTGCAGGTTAATGGGAGAATGGAGTTCATTTATGGAACATATCCACTCTTCCAGTTTAAAGTAAGTCTGCGAAAATCATCAACATCTTCTCAACTTCACAGTTACATTTTCTTTAAAATTCACTATTTTTCTAAATTTTAATTTTTACTAATTTTCCTTAAAAGCACCACACTTTCAGACTCCAGGGTAGGGGTGCACCAGTCATTCGTAAGTTCTTACTTAAATTGGAATGCAAAGTCCACACTAGAGGCTTAGTAACTACTAGCTAGCTTGTAACTAACTCTGTACTTTATTTGGTTGCATCATTTTTTCTTAAGAAAGAACGTAGCTGTCAGCGCCGATAGCCTAGTGGGCAGCGCAACGACATATAGCGCCATTGTGCTTCGGGCGACCTGAATTCGAGACCCGGCTCGAGGACCTTTCCCGATCTTGTCCCCCCCCCCTCTCACATTTCGCTTCCTGTCTGCTTAATGTCCTATCGTAATAAAGGCAAAAACACTACGAATGTAGCTAGTAGGTCATAAGTTATCAGTAAAGTAATGTGTCACATAATATGATGTTTACTCTCAATTCATTCTAACTTCTTTTGCCTCACATAACTAACGGTAAAAAATAAGTTTCCATCAAATACGATCGGCTAGTGCTTAATCATGAATAACATAACATGAGCTTTCCTGTAGCTCAGTGGTTAGAGCATGGCACTAGCAATGCCAAGGTCATGGGTTCGATCCCAGGGATTGCACATACTCAAGATACAAATGTATAGTATAATGCAATGTAAGTCGCTTTGGATAAAAACGTCTGCCAAATGCATAAATGTAAATGTAACATAATGGGTATTTTTATATGTAAATTACAACACGGACCGATGCACACAGCGGCGCACTGTTTAGGATGGGTTTGTGTTGAAGAGCCGCAAACAGAGTTATCTATTCACTTAATATTCTTTCTTTTAAAATGTAAGCGTATATGTCTAAAGAATTGATGTCTGTCTGGTAAAACAAGAGCTTATTGAAGCAGTTCAGTCAGTCTATTTTATTTCAACCATCACTCCTGATTGGAGGCTTCCGTAAATATTTAGTTTATACGTAGATTTACGCTTAAACTAAGTTTAATGGTGCAATGCAAAAATATTTAGTAGTGTGTAAGTTGTAGCTTAGTGTCCATTAACGTCAAAATTAGGCTAAGTTATAACTTAAGCACAGCTGGTGCAACCGGCCCAAGACGAGCACATACAACCCATCTCTCACTGATGCCTGCTTCATGTCTTTTTATATCTTGTCTTTATTGTTTATATTCCATTTTCTGCAATGTAAATTTTGTCAAGCTCTTCAGAGGCCCTGATTTGAATTCATCTTAGGACTTCACGGCTCTAAAACAGTTGTTGATTTAGAAACTGCTTGTACCTGCAAAGATGAGTCATACATCTCTACCAGCCTTCAAAACATCAACTACATTGAGGATAATGTGATTTCAGCTGCATTACGCTACCTAAATGAACAGGCCGCAGGATCTGACGATGATTAGTCCAGGAGTACTGGATCTGGTCCAGTCTTTATAGTCTACATTTTGGAAAACAGGAACTGATAAAACCATCTGTACCTTGACTACCATTTCCATCCCTTGCCATCTATCTCTGTGTCTGTTTATGAAAAAAATATTAATCTTGTGCTCTACCTCATTCATTTTTTTGTAATTTTATCGATTGTAAAAGTGTAGAAATGACGACAAGAAATTATGGGAAGGAGATGATTCAGGGCATGATTTGTACTTGTTTCTCCCATAACACAATGTGTCTTGAGAATATGAGCCTATTTTTTCTTTATTTTGTGTTCTCTTTTTTTCTCCCGCAGTATATTTTCACGTGTTTGCACGGAGGTCTTACCCCACAACTAACTGTGGTGCATCATTCAGCCATTATCAAGTACCAGGAGGAGCAGGGTGGCCTCAGTAACCAGGTGTCCAGAAGTCGCACTCAGTCCAAACCGCCCCCGCTGCCTCTAAAAAGGGTGAGAAGGCACTTTTACACTGGAACACATACTGTTATTAACAGGGGAACTACTTATCAGGGTTTTTTTTTTTTTTTGTAGCTTGTGTTGTAGACTTCAACCTCTGTGAACTCGATTTGCAATGCGACATACTTCCAATCATTTACCCATGGTGAATTTTTGGCCATCTGTGACCCCTTCATGGAAGTGCTTGTGAATTAATAAGACGGAGCATAAATGTTTTTTCTGTGTTAGATGTATAGGCTTATGGAATTTTAAAATATGTAAATAATTAATTTTATCAACTCTACTCTGTTTATTGAACATGTAATTATTAGCATGACAGTAGCTCAGATGTTAATTAAACAAGCTACATTTTCACACTCTTATGGCAGTTCGTAACTATTTTTGATTTTGGCGAATTGGTGGCTAATTATTATGAATTTATGCAGTCACATTCATGTTTTTGTATGATCTACTTATGCCCCATTGATGGTTAGATTTAGGTGTGGACCTTCTTGTTGCACGTTTTCGTACAAATAACATCACACAAATTCGAAATGCCACCTCTTATAAAATAGTTAAGTTTTCTTGTGATAGCGTGTTGACATTTTTTAAGAATAGAGGTGAAGGATGACAGAATGCTTTATTGCTAATTTTTGACTTTTTTTTCGGAAGCATGATTCTTTGTAGTGAATTAGTTCATTCGTAGAGTCCGTTTAAATGGACTAGTTAAGCAATGATTCATCAGTTCATTTGAGCGATTGCACAGACATCCCCTTGTCTTCTTTTATTAATTAATATAATATAATTTTGTTTGTATTTAGTGTAAATGTGTAAGCTATATTTAATCTAATAAATTTAATGCAGTCATTTTAATGGAGAAACACACTGTTTTAGTGGAAGATAAATACTGCTTTGGTTGTAAAAATAAGTTGTAGCCTGTATTATTCAAGTTACGCATTTATAAAGATATTGCCCCATAAAATAGCTTCAATAAAGTCTACAATTTGTTAGCAGTTTGTAGTGTAGCTAACCATTTTAATTTTCTAACTACAGTTTTAAAACTTTATTGAAGCTATTTTATGGGGCAATATCTTTATAAATGCGTAACTTGAATAATCCCCAACAATACTATGTATGTTTCTTTTGTGGTTGCCCAAAGAGTGATACTGAACTAAATTCATTGCGTGGTTTACATTCGCAACATTGAATTCACAGACTTAGTTCCTCCTTCAGTTTGGTTTTGTTTTCTCTGTCGAGCATGCTCAAATGCATGCACAGACGTACTCCCACACTCGCTTTTCAGTTTGCAATGAAAATACGATATGATATACGATATAAGATATGAAGAAGAAAATGTTTAAAATGTTATGTATATATTTTCTTCTCAACAGCAAAACACATCTTCGCTGTGGCATATCCAGGAGCCTTTCTATATATACCTTGTACAGGGTAGCCGAGTGAATGCGGATGAGGGCATGAAGGTAAAACTGATGGTTTGTTTGTTTGTCTGCATTTGTATATTGTTAGTGTGATGTGCGTTATGTTGTTTAGCATCTCAACTGTGGCAGGTAGTGAGGGGTGAA
The DNA here is from genome assembly GCA_003731715.1 of Anabarilius grahami. Lineage (NCBI taxonomy): Eukaryota > Metazoa > Chordata > Actinopteri > Cypriniformes > Xenocyprididae > Anabarilius > Anabarilius grahami. Next base: position 4,049,871 of record RJVU01036174.1, on the reverse strand, counting down.
ATCATGAACACTGTGGTCATGTGACCCTGACCACATATTTCCCATAATTCATCAGAAGCGGTTAAGTGAAACATCAAAACAGGAAGTGGGGAGTGACTATCTGGCTTTACGGCTCTCTCTCTTGGGCCTAGATTCTTAGAAAAGGCCAGCATGTTGTGTTATGTTCACCACTTGCATCTCCTTTTTGCTTGTCGGAGAAGTCAACAGACATTGGACTGTTGTTTCTATTTTAAAAAATTCATGAGAAATGCATGTAGGCTGGTTAGTTTTTTTGTTTTTTGTTTTTTTCAATCTAGCCTGAGGTACAGTTAGTGCAGTTGTGTACAATGTTAAATGCATTTGCATGACATTGCATTTTACCATGTAAAAACCTGCATGTGTTGTAATTTGTCTTCAAAGCAAACTGTTTAATAAATAATTTCTGGCTTTCATCAATATCAGAATGACGGTTTAGACTTTTGAATTGATGCGTATCAACATTTCTCTGCTGCTCATTGTGCTCTTTTTAAGTAGTATTCTGTTTGCTTTTTTCTCAGTATTTATTGTTCGTCAAATTTTGTCTCTTGCCGAAGAGCTCTGAATCGAGATTTGTTTTAGCGCCTTTATACGTTTTGTTCTCTGGCATACTCTCTGTTTCAGTCTTAAAGGAAGCATTTACACATTTTGTTTGTGCCCTGCTGTGGTAAGTGAAAACTGGTGGGTTTTAAACATAGTTATGACTGAGCTAAATGGATAAGGATTGCGTTCTAAACTTCTGGACTTCTGATACACTTACAGGAAAGACAGGAACTTGTTGTCACTTTACTACCTATATTTTTTAGATATTTTTATTTTTAGGAGTTTAATTTCTGTAATCTCTATAGGTACATATCTTAAAGCCTTTACTACAAAAAAAAAAGATCTTAAATGTTTCCATCATTATTGCTTACAAAAAAATATACAGTTTAACATGATAACATAGTCTCATTATATTGGGAAAGTTGTCAGAATGGGAATGCCATTAAATAAAATGATTGTGAAAGACAAAATGAAAACATAAAAATATAAAATTTTTATTTAATATTACATTTAAAACGTGTGTGACAGCTTGAACAGAAAAACTGGTCTTGTCCATAGGACATTCACTTCAACCTTTTAGTTAAAATCAATCTTTATTATGTATTTTTTTTTAAATTGTGTTTATTTGTTTACCCAACATCTATATTAAAAATATGATTATATTGTAAAGTTTAAGTTTGGAGGATAGAATTCACAAACGTTAAATTATTATAAGTATAAATTATAGCTAAGGAAGGCAGTAAAAATAAATAAATAATACAATTATTATATATATATTGGGTATAATATGTCATAGTTTACTTTATTTTGCAATCCTCATTTACATAAATGAACTATAGTGTCCTGCACCCACTAGTAAAAATATATCAAAAATATCAAAAATGTCTAAATAATTTTTGGTTTGACTGTATATGTATTTCCATTGGGTATTTCCTTATCCTGCATGATTTTTCAATAAAAATATGTTACAAAAAAATAAATTATAGTGAATTTGAACATGTTTTTTTGAAACAAACAAACAAACAAACAAACAAACAAACAAACAAACAAAACCACTGGTAGAGAAAACATATTCCATGTGACAACTGACCCGTGTAACAAGTTGCTCTCCCTAACTTGCTTTTCTTGCCAGACACTCATTTACTTCCTCATAACTCACTACATTCATTCATACATTCTTTCATTTAAAAAAAATTGAAAGTCAGTTCCCTTTCCTTAAAAATGTAGCCTTTAAGGCAGATTTGAGACTAATTTCAAGCTCTGCAATCATTATCTTTCTCTCAGCTTGTGGTTCAGGCTGGCCTCTTCCATGGCAGCGAGCTCCTGTGCAAAGTGGTGACCAGTAATGAGGTCAGTGTTTGCTCTGAACCTGTATGGGACCAGAAATTAGTATTCGACATCAACGTGAGTGACCTGCCTCGCATGAGCCGCCTCTGCTTTGCCCTCTATGGCGTCATCGAGAAGACCAAGAAGCGGCCTACCAAGAAGAAAAACAAAAGAGCGGTATGTTTCATTTCATTTTCAACAGAAAACAAGTCACTTAGCAACCAACTGGCTGACTGACGGGAGATGAGACACCTAACAGATGCTATACTTGGAGTGTTTGACATGCATGAATGCCGAACACATTCACAGTGAATGATGCTTCCAAGTCAAATACACATACACATGCTCAAAGACGCTTTACAAAGGAGATACAAAGAATAGGTAATAATCACAGACAACAGGTAATAAAGACAGTAATAGAAGATTAAACAAAACATAGTACAAAGACAGTATAATCAGCATGATGCAATATTATTTAAACCCTTATGACAGGATGTTGTGGTCCTTTGCCTGCTTAATAGGAATAAACCAAGTTAAACGTTAGGACAGATCAGCTAGTTGATGTCAAATCAGAACTCCTAAGCCCGCCTCTTTCTTGGCTCGGTCTCTGTCATAGCGTGCGTTGTTAAATGAAGACGCAGTGTTGAAATTCACAGGTGTCAAAGTGTGTGTGTGTTTGTGTGTATATGGTGGGCTGCCGTGGCTCAACGCCAACGCATCCACTTCTGCTTTCAGTGTTACTTCTCTTTCAGCGAACTAGAGAAGAAGTCCACATGGGTGAGACATGAAGAGCAAAAAAAAGTCTCCTTCTGTTATTCTCGCATTGTACGGAAACCCATGTTTGGCCATCTCGAATTTTAAATGTTTTATGTTTGGCTAATAAATCTTATGGCTTAGAAATGTATGTATCAACAATTTGTACAATTATTTATCTCTAGATTTTGACAAAATATTCACATGTAGATGGGATAGGATCATTTTATTTTATAAATTATTTAATTCAATTCTATTTTTAATTATTCTACAATTTATTATGAATTATAAAATTTTATAACAACATTTCTTCAGAACCACTTTTAAGAGTTTAAAAGTATATTTAATATATGCTGTTACTATGTAGATTTAGGCAATATTGCTTATTATTATTATTATTATTATTATTTCTAGATTTTGACTAAATATTCACATGTAGATGTTGGATTTCAATAATCCTTATTTTAAAAATGATTTGATAAATTTCAAATTTATCTGCATAATTTATAAATAATTTCTTCTGAATCATGTTTAAGATTTAAAAATGTGTATTAATACAGGTCCTTCTAAAAAAATTAGCATATTGTAATAAAGTTCATTATTTTCCATAATGTAATGATAAAAATTAAACTTTCATATATTTTAGATTCATTGCACACCAACTGAAATATTTCAGGTCTTTTATTGTTTTAATACTGATGATTTTGGCATACAGCTCATGAAAACCCAAAATTCCTATCTCAAAAAATTAGCATATTTCATCCGACCAATAAAAGAAAAGTGTTTTTAATACAAAAAAAGTCAACCTTCAAATAATTATGTTCAGTTATGCACTCAATACTTGGTCGGGAATCCTTTTGCAGAAATGACTGCTTCAATGCGGCGTGGCATGGAGGCAATCAGCCTGTGGCACTGCTGAGGTGTTATGGAGGCCCAGGATGCTTCGATAGCGGCCTTAAGCTCATCCAGAGTGTTGGGTCTTGCGTCTCTCAACTTTCTCTTCACAATATCCCACAGATTCTCTATGGGGTTCAGGTCAGGAGAGTTGGCAGGCCAATTGAGCACAGTAATACCATGGTCAGTAAACCATTTACCAGTGGTTTTGGCACTGTGAGCAGGTGCCAGGTCGTGCTGAAAAACGAAATCTTCATCTCCATAAAGCTTTTCAGCAGATGGAAGCATGAAGTGCTCCAAAATCTCCTGATAGCTAGCTGCATTGACCCTGCCCTTGATAAAACACAGTGGACCAACACCAGCAGCTGACATGGCACCCCAGACCATCACTGACTGTGGGAACTTGACACTGGACTTCAGGCATTTTGGCATTTCCTTCTCCCCAGTCTTCCTCCAGACTCTGGCACCTTGATTTCCGAATGACTTTGGACCACTGAGCAACAGTCCAGTGCTGCTTCTCTGTAGCCCAGGTCAGGCGCTTCTGCCGCTGTTTCTGGTTCAAAAGTGGCTTGACCTGGGGAATGCGGCACCTGTAGCCCATTTCCTGCACACGCCTGTGCACGGTGGCTCTGGATGTTTCTACTCCAGACTCAGTCCACTGCTTCCGCAGGTCCCCCAAGGTCTGGAATCGGTCCTTCTCCACAATCTTCCTCAGGGTCCGGTCACCTCTTCTCGTTGTGCAGCGTTTTTTGCCACACTTTTTCCTTCCCACAGACTTCCCACTGAGGTGCCTTGATACAGCACTCTGGGAACAGCCTATTCGTTCAGAAATTTCTTTCTGTGTCTTACCCTCTCGCTTGAGGGTGTCAATGATGGCCTTCTGGACAGCAGTCAGGTCGGCAGTCTTACCCATGATTGCGGTTTTGAGTAATGAACCAGGCTGGGAGTTTTTAAAAGCCTCAGGAATCTTTTGCAGGTGTTTAGAGTTAATTAGTTGATTCAGATGATTAGGTTGATAGCTCGTTTAGAGAACCTTTTCATGATATGTTAATATTTTGAAATAGGAATTTTGGGTTTTCATGAGCTGTATGCCAAAATCATCAGTATTAAAACAATAAAAGACCTGAAATATTTCAGTTGGTGTGCAATGAATCTAAAATATATGAAAGTTTAATTTTTATAATTACATTATGGAAAATAATGAACTTTTATCACAATATGCTAATTTTTTGAGAAGGACTTGTATATACCGTCACTATGTTGATTTGGGCAACATTGAATTGACATATTGATAAATTAATTGGAATTAACTTTTTTAAGTTCAGTCTTGTTAAAATGGACAGCTATTTGCAGCAAGCTTTTATTAATTTATTTTACCATATTACTTTTACCTTTTATATTTGACTAAATCTGTTTTTTTTCCCCCTCAAATATATTTCACAGTATTATATTGGCTTAACAATTTCACAATTTATTAAGTTTTCTCAAACAGCCCTTCTTAAAATACTTCAGTGATTGCAGAAATGTCTGTCTGCACAAATAGCAGTGCTGAACTTGACAACTGGACTACACTCACAGTCATACACAGGATGTGTTAGATTTGTTTTGTTGGTATATTGGAAATCACTGCTTCTGTGGCTGGAATGTCTGGTTAGTCAGTTAACTTGTCACCTCCCACAACTGAAACATTAGTGTACACCGTTGTTTAGATGACTATGTTACTTCTCCCACACAAAATGACTATTGTGTAAAGTGCAATGTCAATATGGTTAATATAACTCCAAATGACCCCTCTTTCCTCAGGACTGCCCATTAGCCTGGGTTAACACGATGGTGTTTGACTACAAGGACCAGCTGAAGACTGGAGAATTTTCCCTGTCCACATGGCCATCAGTCCCAGGTACTTTAATATGACCTTTAGCTCATGCTATTTACAGCTAATTCTTTTGGTATGACCTTCAGTCACCGAGATATTTTAGAGATTCTGCAGTACAGAGTCACAGGAGTGATTTTTATAGTATTGCTGAGAGTTGTGACCAAGTTCCCTTATTTTGAATAGTTATTTTTGGTTTAGGGACCTCAATTTAGGTCTTAACAGGTCAGTCGCTTTATTTTCAGATGATAAAGGTGATTTGTTGAATCCTATGGGCACTGTGGAGAAAAATCCAAACATTGACAGCACAGCTGGTCTCCTGGTTCGCTTTCCCAACATCAGACCACACCCCTTGTATTATCCTCCAATCGAAAAGGTGCTTTTTTGTGGTTCTCCTTAATGGTTGTGTTCTTCTCGTAACGTCTTATGCAATATATCTAAATTTTTTAATGAAAATGGTGTATAAATGCTCACTCATTATCTTCCTATTATTTTCAGCTAAACGAACTGGGTCTGAATGGTGAAAAGGTTGTTGCAACAAAAGAAGAGGTGAGAAATGGTATTCATTGGTCTGTTAGAGGCGAATCGTGCAGATAGATCTGTCATGAAATGGAAATGGTTACTACATTAGGGCCCTGGATGTCTACAGCACTGTTAAGAGGAGTTGTGGTTTGCTGAAGCATTGAACATTTTCCAATGATTGATTCATATCGCTAGAGATGCTAAAACTACTTTAGTAGTCTTTCATCTCTAACGACATTGACTGTTTTCTTTTAGCACCTGAAACTGAGAGAGATTGTAGACAATAAAAACTTCACAGAGATCTTTGAGGATGAGAAGGAGCTTCTGTGGAAGTTACGAGGAGAAGTGAGGCAGCGATACCCGGAGAGCCTCTCCAAACTCCTCCTCGTCACTAAGTGGAACAAACACGAGGACGTGGCTCAGGTAAGACTGGTTCCTCGGGATATCATTCTTTTCAGCAAATATTCAAGGAATACCATATAAAAGGTACCATATACAGTTTACGTTTTTATATGAATTTATTTTACTAATTTTCTCAGGTAAAGGATTAGTGCAAAGTCAAACAAGTGCAAACAAAACTAAATAATTAATAATATAAATAAAGAAGAATATTTAATCAGTCAATCATTTATTTATAAAGCACAATAAAAATAGCATTTATCCTTTTATTTCATGTCATCATTGTTTAAAAGTTGCTGCCTCAGGATTGATTTGCTATTTCTTCCACACATCTTTACCACCACTACTCAGGATGCTTATTTTTCCAACTTTATGGATTGAGAGGCTGTTGTACACTCCCTCTATTTTTCTTTTCTTTTCTCAGATGTTTGGTTTGTTACGGAAATGGCCAGAATTGCCCGCTCTACATGCTCTAGAACTTCTAGACTACAGTTTCCCTGACCCTCATGTCCGCTCCTTCACCATCCGCTGCCTCAGGAAGTTGAGGTGGGTGGCACTGCCTCTTTAATCATCATCTTCTCTTCAGAGCTTTAAAAAAATGCGGGATGTCTGCATGTCTCTGTCTTGCATACATATCAAAATCGGAGACGAATACATCTTTATTCATATTGCTTTTAACATTTTTATAGACATTCAAATGGTCCTTGCAGATGTAAATATTGCAACATTTTATTAATAATGTAATAATACATTTTATTAATAATAAACTCAGCCATAAAATAAACATCATCTCACTTTCAACTTCTTTTTTCTTGCAAATTTAAATTTCTTAACATGTGTAAATATTTGAATGAACAAAAAAAAGTGAGGTCGCTCACATTACGGACATCTGCAGTCCTCATGCCTCCCTATAGTAGGACTATGGCATGTTCACGCAGATGATTAGGGACCTGAGCATCTTTCTCCTGCTGTTTTACAGAATTAGTATCAGTAAGGGTCTCTTTAGTGTCCCAAGTAACTGGAACTGTTCTTCCACCTGTAAAATGTTAGTGTCTTAAGGAGGTGCACGTGCAAATACTGTTTGTGGTTCATTGAACAAGCATGAAAATCATTGTTTAAACCATTTCCAATATTTATCTTTAAAGCTTATTTGGATTTTACAAAAGTATCTTTTAAATACAGTGCCCTTAAAAGGGGGCATTTCTTTTTTCCAGTTTATTTAATTTAATTTGCAGTTGTGTTATGAATTGAGCTGTGACTTTATATGAAAATTAATGGACTATTTTACCAACGTCTTTACTACTTTTCTGGACCTTGAATGTGGTATTTACATTGCTTTCTATGGGGGATAAAAAAAAACCCCCACAGATTTCATCAAAAATACCTTAATGTGTGTTCAGAAGATGAACGAAGGTCTTACTGGTTTGGAACGACATGAGGATGAGTAATTAATGACAGAAATTTCATTTTTGAGTGAACTAAACCTTTAAGAGTTAATAGTGATTTATTTTCAGATTGTTAAAAATGACTTAAATTTAAAATAAAATGTAATTACATCTCATGTGGGTTTTTTTTTTCTCAACAGTGATGATGAACTCTTTCAGTACCTCTTGCAACTGGTTCAGGTTCTGAAATATGAATCCTACCTGGATTGCGACTTGACCTGTTTCTTGCTGGAGAGAGCCCTGGCCAACAAGAAAATAGGTCACTTCTTGTTTTGGCACCTCAGGTATAAATCCGCCTTCTTATAGTGCTGTACAGCGATGCGCCCCCATTCCTTTCAGTGTAATTTAGGCTTTGTTTTTGCTTTCTCTAAAGGTCAGAAATGCATGTTCCCTCAGTCAGCTTGAGATTTGGACTTATTCTGGAGGCATACTGTCGCGGTTGCATCTATCACATTAAGATCTTGATGAAGCAGGTTTGTTGCACTTTTTACTTGTATGAAAAGTGAATTAATTTCTCTTGCACATGATTTTATTTATTTATTTATTTTTAATGATGTACTTTCATTCTTGTATTTTGCTTTCCAGTGCCCTTTTTGACACTTGGGACCCAAACTTAGCACTTGACTTGTTTTCTCACTTACTCGTTCTGGTAATTGTCACTTTGAGTTGTGCCATTTCTTGTAAGAAACAGCGCCTGTTCTTTCAAGCATGTGAATGTACATGTATAAATATAGTAAGGGGGGCTGGAATATGTTTTTCTTTGCAGCAGAAGTTCTGTGATCAGAATTCATCTTCATTTGAATGTTTAATAATAGCCAAACCACTGGAAGGAAGGGGAACTGCACTATGCTGCTCAAAGTTTGCAGCTGTTTTTACATGCCTTGTCAAATATTTATTATCACACTCCTGTTAAGGATGCTTTGTCAGATGCTTTAATTCAGTCTTGTGATAGTCACCAAATTGAATGTGTGTTCATATGGATTTGCACAGTATATACTTATTGTCTACTCTGTCTCCTACAGAACGAGGCTCTGAATAAGATGAAGGCTCTTAATGACTTTGTGAAATCAGGCTGTCAGAAGGCGACCAGGATACAGACTACAGAGGACATGAAAGTGTGCATCAAACAGGACACGTACTTAGAAGCACTCTCTGACGTTGTTTCTCCTCTCAACCCAAGCATCATGCTGTGTGAACTCTGGTAAATTGTCAACATTTACCTGTTGTTTTCTATAAATATGTTGCATGTTAATAATGTCAAGTCACTGCAATGAATATATAATATAACATGATATAAAACTGGTATCTAAAATTATAAAATCTAATTTTAAATTTATTATCATCTTATTATCAACTAGGGGTGTAACGGTACATGTATTCTTCCTGATCCGTCACGGTTCGGTGCATACAGTCAGACGACGAATACAGTCAGACACAGGGAAAAGCCCAGAAGAAGAACAGATGATTTATGCATAGATATGTTTACGTGTAATCTCTCAACCAGTGTTTCAACTGCAAAAAGATATCAATAAAACAGCTTGACAATAACATCTCACGTAGCATTACATTTACCTCAGGCAAGTCATTTACTGTCCACAGCATGTTGGTTCACTAGAGAAATGAACTCTTAAGTATATGCACTATATTGGCTTATATATTCATTATATTTGCTTTACCTGTTAGTAATGTCTTAATTATTTAATATACAGTACCGGTCAAAAGTTTGGAAACATTACTAAGTCTCTTATGCTCATTAAGGCTGCATTTATTCATAGTAAATACAGAAAAAACAACTATATTGTGAAATATTATTACAATTTAAAATGATAGTTTTCTATTTTAATATACTTTAAAATATAATTTATTTCTGTGATGCAAAGCTGAATTTTCAGCATCATTACTCCAGTCTTCAGTGTCAAATGATCCTTCAGCATTCATTCTAATATGCTGATTTGATACTCAGTTATTATCAATGTTGAAAACAGTTGTGTTGCTTAATATTTTTTTGGAACCTGTGATACTTTTTACAGGATTCATTGATGAATAAAAGGTTAAAAAGCACAGCATTTATTCAAAATATAAATCATTACTAACAATATAAATCTTTACTATCACTTTTTTTCAATTTAACACATCTGTGCTGAATAAAAGTATTAATTTCTTTCAAAAAAAAGAAAGAAAAAAAATTACTGACCCCAAACTTTTGAACGATAGTGTATATTGTTACAAAAGATTTCTATTTTAAATAAATGCTGATTACTTTTTATTCATCAAAGAATCCTGAAAAAGTATCACAAGTTATAAAATAACACAACTGTTTCCAACATTGATAATAAATCAGCATATTACAATCTTGTGACACTGAAGACTGGAGTAATGATGCTGAAAATTCCGCTTTGCATCACAGAAATAAATTATATTTTAAAGTATATTAAAATAGAAAACCAAAATTTTCAATTGTAATAGTATTTCACAATATTATTGTATTTTTCTGTATTTCTTATGAAATAAATGCAGCCTTAATGAGCATAAGAGACTTTGTTCAAAAACATTAAAAATAGTAATGTTTCCAAACTTTTGACCGGTACTGTATGTTTAAATAAATTTGTCATGAAAGCAATTTATGACAGTTACTCTCTAAGTTATTATATTTCAAAAATAATTGGAAAATAATTTTATAATATTTTATAGATTTAGTTAATGCAAAACCTGCCTTATGTGCAATTTACATGTTTTTTTTTATTTGAGTGTTGATTATTATATCTAAAAATAAATAGCAACTGAATTTAATAGTTTAGGCTCTGTTTTTAATTGTAACATTTAACATTATAGTAATGTGCAAGAAAGGGCTCCCTGTATATAGTTTACAGCATTAGCTGAGATTTTTTTTATACTTAAGAAAATGTTAATTATAATTGAATTTATTTAAAGAGAGAGATACAATTTGTTCGCTGAACCACTGTTTAATAAAAAAAAAGAAAAAATAAGCAATTTTGTTTAGTTTTCTCCCCCCGCTTTACCGAACCCGTACCGAACCGTGACTTCAGTACTGAGGTACGTACCGAACCATCATGTTTGTGTATCGTTACAACCCTATTATTAACATATTATTGTTATTTTTTGTCTTAAGAGATTTTTAGAGGTTGTTATGTCAAGTCTTAACAAATTATATTTCTCTGGTTAAAGGGATAGTTCACCAAAAAATGAAAATTCTGTCATCGTTTACTCACCCTCATATTGTTCTAAACCTGTACAAATGTCTTTTTTCTGTTGAAAACAATAGAAGATATTTTGAAGAAAAACAGTTTCTGGTCCCCATTAAGTTCCATAGTATTTTTGTTTTTGAGGTCAATGAGAACCAACAACTGTGTGGTTACCAATATTCTACAAAATATCTCCTTTTGTGTTCAACAGAAGAAATAAACTTATACAGGTTTAGAACAAATATGAGGGTGAGTAAATGATGACAGAATTTTCATTTGAGTGAACTATCCCTTTAACATGCCACAGATGGCGTGTGATTTAGCTATGTAGATTTTATGATAACTGGAATGTTTGTGCACTTTCCAGATAACCTCTCATTATACTTTTTTAAGATTTAAAAAAAAAAAAATTGTTTCAGGTTTCTAAGCTCTAACTGAATCTGCGACATGATGTAACATCACTGAAGCAATCATTTTAATTCAGTAATGCAACTAAATGATCATATGCATCGCATACAAGTCACGTACAAACAGCTATAAGAAAGCGATGAGCCTATTTTGCAATCATGTGTGTACGTGTGCTGTTTCTTGATACTAATCTTTTTTGTTTCAGTGCTGACAAGTGTAAGTTCATGGACTCAAAGATGAAACCTCTCTGGCTGATGTACAAGGACAAATATGACACTGTAGGCATTATCTTCAAGAATGGAGACGGTATGTATACAAAGTCATGCTGTCAAATTTTTTGCTTGCATTCAAGGCACATGCATAATTTAGATTTTTTTTTTCTCCCCTCATTTATGCTTTTGTAAATTAGTGATTGAAAAACACTTTGACCCTTTTCTGTGTTTTTTAGATCTGAGGCAGGATATGCTAACCCTTCAGATGATTCAGCTAATGGATGTTTTATGGAAAACGGAAGGTCTTGACCTTAGGTTTGTATAGTTAACTTTGTTTCGTCAAGCTGATAAATTTGCATAAAATTGACAGTGTTATGCAATGCATAAGCAGACTTTTACATCTTTTAGACACTACACTGCATTACAATAAATACTTTCCATTAATGTTCTTTTGTTGGGCTGCAGAATGCTGCCCTACGGATGCATGTCAACCGGGAATAAAACGGGTCTCATCGAAGTGGTGAAAAACTCTGACACTATTGCAAACATCCAGAGAAACAACAGCAACAGTGCAGCCACCGCTGCCTTCAACAAGGACGCTCTTCTCAACTGGCTCAAATCCAAGAACCCAGGGTGAGCAGCAAACCCTCTAACCTTATACCACGCCACAGCCCGCGTTTTGATTGCTGCAACTATGCATATCGTAGCAACCAGTTTAGCATAATTTGTGGAGTATGCGTGAGCCATGCATGCCATTTTCTACTCTCAAACCTCACTTAGAAGGTTAAACCTTTCTTGGCTCATTTGACCTTTCGGTTTATATGAAACTATAGTGTAACATCAAATGCATTTTGGTTGCACAAGACGCAGCACTGGAGTAAATTTACCCTGCGTTATGGTGCGTCTACAATTTCATTTGCTCTTGGCAGGTGTTTTCCACCAAAGTGGCTTGATGTGCATATTGTTTTGTGTAATAACAGCTAAGGATACAAACTGAGCACTAAGATGAAACCACAAACCATGTTGCATTGTGTAACACAGTCTCCTTTTGCAAGTCATAGATCTTGTAAGAATGGGAAAAAAATGACCTTTTCTGGAATGCACTGGTTTAGAGAAGTCTGAGTATTGGGGTCTTTTTGGGGCCAAACTAACCTTCGGCATCAGCACTTATTTACATAGTGTACTTGCGGACATGACTGACATTTGCATCATTTCTGTGATGTTTTAGCATTTAGACTAACAAAGCTACTTTTGGTAAGGGTATGTGGCTAACCAAATAGAAAGAAAAAAAAAGTCACTATGGTGCATCATGCATGATTTTTTTCTCAAGTATCCTGTTTATACATGACCTCTTGAACTCCTGAAACTAGAGTGCAACAGACTATAGACATTGATGGCTTGTCTGAAATGGATATATGTCCCCTGTGGACATATCCAGTTCTGTTCGCTGGTTGTCCACTTACTGTAAATGTTATGCTATATCATAAGGAATAATTTACATCCGAGTATGGGACATTTTTTAAGAAACAAGGGGATATATAAGGAATAAAATACATTATTTGATGAGCTATTTACTGTGTCTCTGTCTAGGGTACAAATGTAACCCTAGACACCCTGTAAATGATTTTTTTCTTGCATTTCTTTTTGTATTTTAATTTATTGCACATTCATGACTACAGATCATTGTGTTACTTGCAGCATCATGCACAAGATGAGATTTTTTTTGATGGCTTGATGAGGAATTTTATTTACTTGCCAATTTTTACCCTCCTTTGTTGATCAGCGAATGTTCATTTAGGACACTGTCTGTGTCATCAAAGGCCATTGAATGACTTTTGACTGATATGAGTCTTTCTAGTATAGCTTCTTATAGAATCTGAGCTGATGTGGAAAGAGGGCTCAACAGGAAGACATGTTACATATTTACCCGGCATATTAACGTTGAATGACTTGGTTGAGTCATAGTGTGACTGAAAATCTGACAGAAACAAGACTGAAAATGTTTAACACTGTGCTAAAGGCTTCTGTCATTCTGCACATATAAAATGTGTGTGTGTGTGAGGATAGATAGATAAATAGATAGATGAAGAGGAGGAAAACGGCTTATAAATCATCATAAATTATTGTTTTTTTGAAAATTTATAATGCAGAAAGTTTTCTGTAATGGATAGGTTAACTAGGTTTAGGGTTAGGGGTAGGGTTATAGGTTAGAATATAGTTTGTACAGTGTAAAAATCATGTCTAGGGAAAACATGGAAACCCAACGTGTGTGTTAATTGGTCAGTAAACAGGAAGGTAGGAATGAGAATGGGTTATGAATTAAAATATTATTTTATATTTTTCAGGGAAAAACTGGATCAAGCCATTGAGGAATTCACCCTCTCCTGCGCAGGCTACTGTGTAGCCACATATGTTCTGGGAATAGGGGACCGTCACAGTGACAATATCATGATCAGGGAAACGGGTCAGGTAAGCTCGAGCACTGTGTAATCATAAATTATATCACAAGATGGCACCAGCCATCCATATGAGTGCTGTAATATGGGTTGCGCTTTTCATTGTATTTCACATACGCAAGGGTTGCTGCAATTGTATAATGGTCTTTTCATTTTGAATTTCATAAATAATTTTGTAAGTTATGAATAATATTTTCTCTGTATTGTTTGCAGTTATTCCACATAGATTTTGGGCACTTTTTGGGGAACTTCAAGAGCAAATTCGGTATCAACAGGGAACGTGTGCCTTTCATTCTGACATATGACTTTGTCCATGTAATTCAGGAGGGACGGACCAATAATAGCGAGAAATTCGAACGGTTAGTGCATATGTTTTATGAAAAAGGCAACTCAAAAGTAATTCATGTCTTAATTCTCAAAATTGATGCCACAAAGCTAGTTTACATATTCTGAGTTTCATCTGAGTTTCATTTAATTGTTTTTTCCATTCTAGTCTTTTTTCTATAGTATAGACAGTATTTATCAAATGTTCAACACCTGTGTAAAACCGTCACACAAAAATAAGCTCTGAGATGGCTCCCTTTTTCTTTTTACAGAAAACATTCTTTTTTGTATGTTGTTTTTGTATGGATGTATGGAAAACATTGGCTGCTTATAACCTTGAGGCAGACTATACATATATACATATATAATCTGATAATAAATAGAAGGGTTTGTTTGAAAAGGGAATATGTAAAATTCATAACTGAAAAAGAGTTCATGTGTGCTTCTCTTTGCCAGGTTTCGTGAGTGCTGCGAACAAGCCTATAAGATTCTTTGCCGGAATGGAACTCTTTTTGTGAATCTTTTTGCCTTGATGAAAGCTGCAGGACTCCCTGAACTCAGTTCTTCCAAAGACATCCAGTATTTAAAGGTAAGAATTACCCCACGAAAGACAGTTTATTATTATTACTCATGAGTCTGCTGATATTTGCCATTTCTCTAGTGCTTTACAAGCATGAAATATCAAATCTAAAGGGAGGACAACTAGGGACACTTTTATATATGAGATTTGTTATTAGAATAAGACTGAAACAAATTTGTTACCTGCAATTAGTCTTTAAAGAGATAGGACCCAGTGATATATTAAAGGTGCAGTAAGCTATTTCTGAGAAAACACTTGATATTTGAAATCAACACCCAAACGAACTCATCCTCCCTTCATTGCGCCACCCTCAAAATAACAAACACGCTATGCTGCACAGGCAATGCCTAACAGCTGGTGCAACCTCGCTCCTCCCCCTTAATGAGCATATAATTTTGCTCATTGGCTACAACTTGCTTTTTTTATTTATTGATCTTGGGTCTCATTGATCTGAGCTTATGCACCTCAGTGTTTGAGTGAAAAAAGTTCACTCTAGCCTATTCNNNAAAAAAAAAAAAAAAAAGAAAGAAAACCGAGGTGCCAAAGCTCAGATCAATGAGACCGAAGATCAATCAGTTCCAAAAAGCGATTCAAAACCTGTCCTAATTGAAAGAAAACAAGTTGATAAAAAGATTGAATCCGTCGGCGCCGATAGCCTCGTGGGCAGCGCCGACATATAGCGCTGTTGCGCTTCGAGTGACCCAAGTTTGAGTCCCAGCTCACAGACCTTTCTTGATCCCCCTCTCTCTCGCCCACTTCACTTCATGTCTGCTTTCTGTCCTTTCATAATAAAGGCAAAAATGGCAAAAATAAATCTTTTAAGAAAAAAAAGTTGAATCCAATACTTGGCAATAACATAGCATAAGGAAAGATTTATAAGCAATTTTTTGACCAACAAGTATAACAAGACAGAAAAAAGCACAAAAACTTGCATTTTTTGTTGGGAAGTTGTTATACCCTGTGTAAGCAAAGTCAGTAAGTTTTTAGTTTCGCGTAGCCAGATCTTCAGACTAATGGCAGAAGTTCTGGACTCCATCGCAGCTCTCATTGGCCTGCCCAATAGGATGTCTGAACTACATGTAAACCAACCAATCACAGTTTTGTTCCGCTTCATGTGTAGGGGCATGAAAATGTAAAGTTGATATCCGTACGATAACAGACCACCGTGCATCTAATAAATTATTAATTCAAGAACTAGTTGATCGTGATAAGCGCTCATTGTCACAGTTGTAAATCTTCTTCCATGAGGGGGTTTGTTGTCACAACGGCTTTGTTTCCAGGCAGACCATTAAAAAACGCGACACACACATCTCCCAGAAATCCTGTAGAATTCAACCTATCAGATGATGACTTAGAAACTCCCAAAGTGTTTCCCATTTTGTGTGCCTTATGCATCAGACATTCAGGAAAAAAGGTTTGTGGGCGGGACGTTTGGAACTAAAAAGTTTAGTCCAGTGCGTTAAAGTCCCCCTATAGTCAATAATTTTATCCTTTAAAACTCATCTTTGATCACCAGAATTACATATTGAAACATTTTCTCCTGTGAAAAAAAAAAAATTCTACACCCTTGCCTCATTTAGTATACTCGGATCAATAAATATGCAAATTAGCCTTGCCTCCACTCACTCCCACCAGCTCAGAGATTAACTCACTCAACTTACTGAGATAAACGCTGCACAATGGTATCGCTCTTTACAACATCGGACACATAACTGTAATTAATATGATTAGCCTTTTGCTTGACTACATTATCAAACAGCTAATAATGTGTTGCTAATGCTACACAAATCATGTTCCCGTTCGCCATCTCTGAGTCAGACAGCTGCCTTCTAACAATCAGTATCCTTACAAACGCTTAGAACGTCAGTGGAGAAAGGCATATAATTCATCATAACATCGTAATATACATCATACACCCGCCATATTGTTAAATCTACATGATTTTTCATATCAACAGAATGTTTTTTTTTTTTTTTTTAACTGCTGTTTTAAGGAGAAAATACTCAGCAATGGTGTTGACATATGAATTTGCACATGGTTTGTCTTAAAGCATATTAAAAATCACATTAAACAACATTAAAAACTTGATTTTCACCACAGGGAGTCTTTAACATTAGCATTTTCAGGAAAAAGAAAATCCTCTCTGGGTCAGAAATGACTGGAACTCAACGTGAGGGTTAGGGGAATAATGAACATAACTAGGCAGATTCAGAATATGTTCAGTGGTGACATTCTACCTTCATTGTGACTTTGTCCTAACAGGACTCTTTAGCACTGGGGAAATCTGAGGAGGAAGCACTGAAGAACTTTAAAGTGAAATTTAATGAAGCTCTAAGAGAGAGCTGGAAGACCAAGGTGAACTGGATGATGCACTCTTTTGCCAAAGATAACAGATAAATGGCACTCGATTACACACTGCTACGGGAGATCCACTGAAACCCTCTTAGCGCTGAGTTTTGATTTAAACCGAGGCAGCTTTAAACACAATATATGTTGCACTGCTGTCTAGCATTTATTGCATTATACTGCCATGCAAAAGCAAACTGAGTTCTGACAGATATGTGACCAGATTCTGTTAAATTGAGTCAAAAAACGTCCTGCGTTTTGCCTTTGAAGGGCAGTATATACATCAACAGCTGTTTAGCGAATGTTTACATCTGTGACGTAATGGTAAATAATGCTATACATGTGTTTTAGTGAGACCTACTGCTTGACAAGTAATTTCAGATACACGTCGTTACAATGCACTGGGAATCAAAGCTACTAATTTAAAAAAAAAAAAACTGTTGGCGTGCCACTAATGTACCTTGCATCTCTAGTTTGTTTCTGTCACACTTGTGTACCTGCAAAAAATAGCAAGTGAGATTAATGTATTTATAATTTGTAACTGTACAGCATAAAATGAGTGACTTGTTCAGAAGAAGAAAACACGTTTACATTTTCGTTTCAGGATTTTTGTTTCTCTGTTTACATGAATGTGTTTGGTTGTACATATTCTTTTGTGTATCATACGTATATTTACATTCCTTAAAACAGTATTTTTTTAATTTGAATTATTTGTATAATAGGACAATTGTTCATGAGGAAAGCCTTTGTATAGTGGTGTACATGAGAAGACATTTTGTATGTCAGTGTAGAAATGAGCCTTAAATATTTTGTATTTGTGGGGTATTCTGTGCCTTTGGGATGAGACACAAGCCATCTTAAAGACGTGTCCAAAGAGTGTGCTTTATGTTCAGTGAAATGTATGCCTTGTACTACTGTACTATAAATCAGGGCAAAGTGAAATATTATTGCTCTGTAGAAAAATGCGCCTGTTAATTGTGTGCCTATTTTGAATATAGACTCAGTCAAGCTTGTGTTTTCTCTTCCGGTTCAACCTTAATCAGTTCCAGAATGTATCACCACAGTATTCTGAATCTACCGCTACCGGATTTTTCTCATCACATGCATAAATGTTGTTTATTTTGGATCTTTAAATGTCCTCTAGAATGTGAATTTTTAAAGAAGAGATATAAAGACAAGATACATCTAATGTTATATATATAGAAGTCCTATAAAGACCCACTGCATACAGTTTTAATAATGTAAGGAAGATTAGTGGACTGAAAAAGAACTTTCACATAGAATGAATCCATGAATGAATTTTAGCATTTGTTAAGGTATTGATTACTATCTATTGGTCGACTAACAGAGTATCTCTCATGCTACGGTCTTGTCCAAATCAACATTATTTTGTTTTTGATTATGCACCATGATCTTTAGCCACTTCACAGTGTGAAACTCTGGGATCTTGAATTTCTTGGTTTACTAATGTATTGTTTCAGTTTTTAAACTGCTTTGTTCTAATTTTTTACAAAGATGATTTGAGTTATGAAAATGTGTGTTGTTCATTCTCATTTTTGCCATAAATTATTGATTTTGAAACTGATTTGTGGGTTATTTTTATTTGAATGGTTTTTGATGTTTTGATGAACAGAAGCAGTGAAAAGGATCCAGACTGTGTATGTGCCGTCTGAGGCTGGGAAATAATAAATTGGGCCATTTTTGTTTTTACAGCGAGGCCCAATTTACCCGAATTCACCCTGCTGAATTTCCAGAATTCATGTTATTTTGGGACAGGAAATTAAACTGGTCTGATCAGCATTTTAATGTCATTACTGTGTGTGTTAGGGAAATATACACAGAGATGAAAAACGGAGATAAAAGAGGAACTGGAAGTTCATGAGTCCTCAGTTTTTATTGTGTAATGAAAGAGGCTTTCCCAGTGAGAAGAGTACAGTAAATAAGACTGCTGGGAATCTCTCCGTAACATGCTCTGAGACTGTAGGCCACAGAAACAGTGCTGATAACAGTTAAAATAATGAGTTCAATTGAAGGATTTTCTGTAATACAGCATTAGTATTTAATCCTGAGAAACATGAATCTTACTTGGGCAACTTAATAGCGTATTTAAGGCTTTTACATATTAACAAAGCTTTAATACAGTGCTCTGTAATTCTGTACTCTGTGGAACTGAAAGGGGTTCTACTGTCTAAACAACAAGTTATTGAATAGCAGTACTTTATTATTATGCCATCAAGGAGGTAATATGCTGTGTAAGGTTTAAGGAATATATGATGAAACTGTAAAGTCCCATTAAATGTTTCCTTTTGTCCTTTATGAAGAGAACAGGATTCAGTTGATATCATCATGTGAGCAAAACAGCTGTCAAATAGTATGTGAGATGGCCACAAAAGTGCTTTTTAGATAAAGAAAGCATACAAAAACTGAAAAATGGTATCTATTACATTGGCTTATTTGTGAGTGGTACCACATAAAATATCCATCTATGGGAGACAGTACAAGAACAATATGGTATGAGTATATTTTGTATATACTCACTGTATTTGCAATATTGTGTATATTCATCTTGTAATAATATAATATGCAACATAATATAATACAACATGTAATATAATGATAATTTATGAAACATTTTATACAGATCAGTTACTATAGATCAAGTGCTCCCAAAACTTTTTTTACCTTTATTTTTAATGTTGTCAGTTAATGCTTAATAGCTTCTCAGAATGTTATGACTTTTTATTGCTCATTTAATATAATATAAATAGGAAACTCTTTTCTTATCGCAAGCTGCACCAAATACAAGAATTGTGTAAAAATGCTATACTCTAAAAAAAAAAAAAAAAAATCCTGGGTTAAAAACAAACCCAGCGGTTGGGTTAAATGTTTGCCCAACATGCTGGGCAGTTTTATTTAATCCATCTATTGTTTAAAATTACTATAGCTGGCTTAAAATGAACCCAAATAGTTTTGAAAATTAAAAATCAGACACATAATTACTAGAAGCATCAATAATAATCAAAAGGTGAACATTTATTAATAAGCAATTTAATAAATGTTTATTGTTTAATTATTATTCATTAAACTTATTAATGTTAATTTTCAATACACTTTGGGTTCATTTTAAACAAACAATACAGCAATTTTTTAACAATAGTTGAGTTAGCCTAAATAAAACTACCCAGCATGTTAGGCAAACATTTAACCCAACCCCTGGGTTAAAACAACTCATTCGCTGGGTTTGTCTGTTTTCAACCCAACTTGGGTTGTTTTTAACTCAGCATTTTTAGAGTGTATAATACACAAAAACCTCTCTCTGCTTGCTCGCTGTCGGATATTGGCAATAACGCCAGTGTACGGCAGCGTGACAGCGCCCTCTGATGGCGACAGTCGCGTAGCGCTCCGGCAGGAACTGATTCAGCAGCGGCGCGTTTACGCTCTTGAGTCACTCCAGCGCTGCCGACTGTCGGGATGTGACCCCGGAACAGGACGCCTCCTTATACACAACACAGCTCTCAAATACAACAAAAACGACAGAATCCTGGACCAGGAGAGGTAAGCCATCAAAGCGGAGGTGTTTGAGTGTTTGAAAAAATTACTCCCCAAAACGAGGTGCGAATTGAAGCGGTTTTACTGTTTTCTGTTGCTAGCGAGCTAATGTGTGTGTATGTGAATGGGAATTGTGGGAACTTCATTCAGGGCTTTGTTACAGCCCCACTGTCCGGTTTGCCTATTAAAACACACCCTGTATCTTACGCACACTAACTTTTCCCCTTTAAACACCACAGTCATTGATAAAAGAGAGTCTGTTTGACTGACATTCTTCATTTTAAAGATATATGAAAGAGATGTGCGCGCGTTTTGCCACAGGAAGAGAGAAGAGGACTGGAGTGATTCCAGTCCGCTAACTGTCTGCTGTAGTTCTTCAGTGTTGGACGGATGCTTCGTACGCTTAAAATCAAATAGTAATCTCATTTGCATATTAATGACGTCGTTTATTATCTATACACGTTGTACTGTTGACATAAATTGCTTTTAACCCTCTTTCAGCAGATGAATCTGCTGCTGTGAATGCACAGATATGTTTGAATTGCCATTGTGATTGCAAGTTTATATCCTTGATTTAATGTTTTTAATGAAAAACATTATGAAGAAAAAAAAATGCAACACTTTTCTTGTGTTTGCTTGCATCTGTTTAATATTTATAGGTTTATTTGATCATCTTAGACTCTCAGTTCAGAAAGAATCTCAGTCACATTATCATGTCTTAGTGGCAATGATAGTCTATTTTTAGTCACTCCACACCCTAAACTCATTGTGAATACAGAATACATCTGTCAGCTGCAGTGTGGCTCACATTCGGCTATGAAACTGGCAGTCTGCCTTTAGTGGGCACTTGAACTACGCCAGGCTTCGAGAGCTGACGGGACAGGGCAGGGCAGGGCCAGCTACTTGTGAACTTGGAAGTGAAACTGTTTTTCTTCAGTCTCCACATTCTCCTGAGGGATTCTGGTTCTTTGAATTCGAGAGAGATGGTTCCCCTCTTCTATGGCAGGGGGGCAGGTGCGGCTCATGGACCGTTCAACCTCTGCGTCCCGAAGGGAGATCATCAGCTGCCTTTGAGCTACAAGCTTAGGCATGGACTCAGACCTCCTGCCAAGCCAAGCTTCAACACACTTCTTTTTTTGTTGTTGTTGTTGGGGAGCCCAGCCCCCCGGTGTCGCTTGGCATCCCCCTACCCCCTCTCTTTTCTGTCCGTCAGACACAACACAGGCTGGGTTTATGCCTTACAGGCCTGCTCCTACATGATCAAGGCCGGAATCCAGGCTTAAATCAGCCTCGTTGGCTGCAAATGTGGCTTCTTTCTGTTGCAATTAGCAAAATCCTTTTTGGCTCACTTAAGTTTTCATTTATCAACTTTCTTTGACTTTGAAGATGACAACCTTCGTTTACCTATTAACAGTCTCAGTCCTTTTTGGGATTTTTTTTAAACATTTTATATAAGTATATATTAATTGCAATTATGAGTGTTTCTATCTGGTTTAAATCTTCAATCCCAGACAAATTACTTAGCCACATTTTATGAGGACAGGCCTGACTTTCTATATTGAAATATAGTGTTTGAGCCCATTTAGTCGAAGTTTTCCTAAATTATATTATGGAGAGAATTGTCTTGTCATTTCACGTAGCTGTATATTTCCGACAGTCTGTGCAGCAGAGCTCCCAAAGGGAGCTTCCCACTGCAGTGGATTTTGTATTGTGATTCATGACAAGCGCTCTGGTGCATAACAACCATCTTGTGAAACACTTATACTAGACGGATTTGAATACTGAGATGATGCATTGACAAAATAAGCCTAGAAAGCTTCAGTAATGTTTGAACCACTTCAAACCTTGTCATAAAAAGTTAATTCTGATTTACTTAAAGGGATAGTTCACCCCAAAATGAAAATTCTTTCATCATTTTACTCACCCTCAAGTTGTTGCAAACCTGTATGAATTTCTTTCTTCTGCTGAACACAACAGATGATGGCCTCCATTGACTTCCATAGTATTTTCCCCCCACCATACTCACGCGCCTTGAAAGTACTTAGATTTCAGACACATGTATTGAAGGCCTGGAAAGTACTTGAAAATAGAGATGTGCAACGATTAATCTCGATTAATCGTTTGCAAAATAAAAGTCTGTGTTTACGTAATATACGTGTGTGTTCTGTGTATAATAATTATGTATATATAAATACACACACATACATGTATAAATTTAAGAAATATATGCATGTTTAAATATATATTTATATATATTTTATATTAAATATAAATATTTTATATAGAAATCTAAAATTTTTCTTTAATATATGCATGTATGTGTCTGTATTTATATATACACAATTATTATACACAGAACACACACGTATATTACGTAAACACAGACTTTTATTTTGCAAACGATTAATCGCGATTAATCGTTGCACATTGGTCCTTGAAAGTGCTTGAATTCAATTTTAAATGCATTTTGAAATACATTTTGGATATATTCATACATGCATTAACGTTACATTCATTAAAAACGTTGTTTACCATGGTGAAAAGTTTCTTCACGACCAATTTCAAAGTTCCGTGCGACTGCCGCTAGGGGGCGAAATGCGACAATCGGATGCGAATGTCGTGTGCGGTGGAAACTTATAGGGGTGTGCAATTTCGATCGTGGACGATTAAAAGGTCTCCATGATCTGCATTTGAAGAAATAACGTTGTATCGTGCTAGTTGCAGTCCTGGCGCTTCTCTCAACATACTGTGTAGTACAAAGCAACATACATTCACATAACATGTTAACACAGCGGTAGAGTTATACTCACGGAACACTGCAGTTATTCACAATCCCAAAAGTTTATTATTTGCATGAGTTTTAAAGCCTTGCCAGTTAAACACGTGCTTTTCTGAGCGGAAGCGCCCGAAGCGCACAAACTCTAAAAGCCTGTCAAACACTGCATTTGCATGTAAACAGTTGAGAGAAAATCTAATGCGTGTCAATAAATTAGATGCGCGCATGTGCCTTAAACTTTAAAGGAACAGACAACACAATCTGTGACTTGTCCTTAAAGGGATAGTTCAACCAAAAATTAAAATTCTATCTTTATTTACTCACTATGAAGTTGATTCAAACCTGTATTAATTTCTGTCTTTTGCTAAACACAGAAGAACATATTTTGAAGAACGTAGGTAACCAAAAATTTCTTTAAATTAGTATTTTTATCATCATCCACTTTGGGCTGAAAATGTCTGTAATTCTTTTTTTCTTTTATATTTTGTTACCTTGTAAGGCTACTTTTTTAATATATAGGGAAATTAGTTTGACTGTACTGACTGACTGTAGTTAGTTTCCCCAAAGGGGGCGTTTTCCCCCACTCTACCCTAAATTCACAATTGCGAGTTAAAAAGTCAGAATTGCTTGATTATAAAGCCACAATTGTGTCTTATAAAGTCAGAATTGTGATATGTAAATTTCAATTCTGATTTTTTTTTCTCAGAATTGCAAGATTATATCTATAATATATTGTATATATTCTGACTTCATAAGCCACAATTACAATCCATATAATCCTTATAACCCATATAATTTTTTCAATCAATTGCAAAATTTATTTTTACAATATTCTCTCTATATAATAATGTTTTTACTCAAGTAATGATTCATAAAAAATGAAAACCAAATCTAGTGTGAAAAGATTGTTAACATTAGAGATAAGGAAGCTGCAAACGGTTTTAATATATTTCCAAAATGAATGTACAAATGATTCTGTACCTCTTCCGGGTTAAAATGGATGCAAATGCAATAGGAGGGTTAAAATGTTAAGTACTGCAAGAGGTCTTTCATGATGCTCCATATGCTGGGATGTGAATTTGATAGGTGCTTGATATAAAATAAACGGTGCTTTAAAAAGTCCTTGAAAGTGCTTGAATCTGGTGTTCATGAAAGAGTGGGAACCCTATGGAAGTCAATAGGGCCCATCAACTGTTTGGTTACCCATATTCTTCAAAATATCTTCTTTTGTGTTCAGCAGAAGAAAGAAATTCATACAGGTTTGGAACAACTTGAGGGTAAGTAAATGACAGAACTCTCATTTTTCTTTAATGCAAATTGAATAAAGGTTTAATTTTTGACTTAAACTGTATTTGTACTAAGCCGAAATATAGAATGTTCTGATTTGATTTTTGACTTTTAGAATTTTATTGTTAGCCAAAATGATGCAAGGAAGTGTAATAGTGAAATTAATTTATGGTAGTGAATGATTTTGAATATTCAGGCATTGCATTGCTGGGTCATGCATTGCTAACAAATCATGACCTAGTTAT
This sequence comes from Anabarilius grahami, assembly GCA_003731715.1. NCBI lineage: Eukaryota > Metazoa > Chordata > Actinopteri > Cypriniformes > Xenocyprididae > Anabarilius > Anabarilius grahami. The sequence continues at coordinate 4,024,715 of RJVU01036174.1, read as the reverse complement.
CAGTCATCTGGCTGCCTCATCTCTATTGTTGTCAAATACAGTAGCTATTGTTTCCCCACTGTAAATGTGAACGGATAGTTTCCCATCATATCTGCTGGCAAACATGAAACAAATCACCTCTATCTGTCTTGTTTCATTTTATTCAAAGTAGCCTGGAAAGTCAAGGGAGAGAAGGGGGAATAAGGTCACTCAGGACAGGTCTGGTTGTATGGTTGTACACTCAAAAAAATGCAATTGGGTTGTTTTAACCCAGCGGCTGGGTTAAATGTTTGCCCAACCTGCTGGGTAGTTTTATTTAACCCAAATATTGTTTAAAAATTACTGTATTTCTTGCTTAAAATGAACCCAAAATATGTTGGAAATTAACATTTATTAATATGTTTAATAAACAAACATTTATTAATATTTTTTTTGAATAATATTTAAACAATAAACATTTATTAAATTGCTTATTAATAAACGCTCATCTTTTTGATTATTATTGTTGCCTCTAGTCATTATGAGTCTGATTTTTCATTTCCAACCTATTTTGGGTTCATTTTAAGCCAGACCTATAGTAATTTGTAAACAATTGTTGGGTTAAATAAAACTACCCAGCAGGTTGGGCAAACATTTAACCCAACTGCTGGGTCAAAACAACCCAATCGCTGGGTTTGTCCATTTTCAACCCAACTTGGGTTGTTTTTAACCCAGCATTTTTTAGAGTGTAATTTTAATCTGACTTACTGGATGCTGATGGGTCCGGTTAGTTTTTGGTCATGTAGATGGATTTCCGTTTAGTCAAGGGTTGGTGGTTGAGAGCCATAAAACAGATCTTACTCTGCTGCTTCACAATTCTTGCAAACAAAACTGAAAAAATGTTGCTGGTCAGGATGACTTGTTCACTGACAGAAGTTCAATTAGTTTTGGGGCTTGGCAATTGGTCCCATCCAATAATTCTTCAAGACAGCGTTGCCTATTTTCACTGACAGGCAAAGGTTATGTAAGATTCATAGAAAAACCCACTGTGACCTGGGATCTGTATATCATGGAAAACCATTTGTGCCAATTGTGTTTTAGATGGTGACTGGCTAACTGACAACAGTCTTTTTTTTTCTTCTTTTTTTTAAATTCCAAATTGAAGCAAGTCATGAGTTGAATCTTATGTTTTGAGGCCATCTTATTTGATGAGCTGAATTAGGTCTGGTCAACAGAAGGATTTTGATTGCTTTTTATACATTTCAAGGCTAAAAGCATGTAGACCCAAACATCATACAATCATTTCTATGGTATGATGTTTGTAAAGGATGTGCATTTGTAAAGGAGTTGGTCCTTCCTATCTTCCACTCTTCTGGGAAGGCTTTCCACTAGATGTTGGAACACAGCTGCACGGAATTGCTCCCATTTCAACACGAGCATCAATGTTTGATGCATAATGCTTTTTGCATACTATACAGTAGGGAATTGTGCATATTCAGATATTTCATACTGACCTTATGCAAAAGATGTTTCTTGATGTTTCCGAATAAATTTCTGATGCATGATTTCTGTCACATGTTCAAACAATTGAGGAATCTTTCTCTGCAAGCAGTTTGTGAGGATTCAAATGACTTGATGAGTCTATAAATAGAACTGCTATCTGGATTGTGGATCTCCTTCCAGAGCTTCTGCACCTTCCCTACATGGATAGTGGCAGAAGTCACTGATGAACTGATCTTTTGCAGTATAGTTGCTTTGACTCGATGTTATGAGCTTGCACCAGTGACCAAACAAGACTAAATCACTTTGACTTTAAAACAAGCACTCTATTGTTGTGATTTGACTTAAGGCCCAATTAAAGTGTGGGAAACCAAATGCCACTAACTTGAGCCTCAGTGCAGCCTGGGTCATGACTGAACCAGAGGATAGGTGTTCTATATTTAGCTGTCTGCCCAAAGGACCCATCGTCACATGATTTGACATCTTCCACTGTGAAATCAGGCAAAGTCTAAAATGACATCTGGTGGCTATAAACTGATTAGATTCTTTGTGGGAAAAAATAGATTTAAGTTGTAGCTTGTTGCAGAATGTGTGTGGAATATGGAGATATGAATGTACAATTTTGGATGGTTGTTTTTTGTTTTGTTTTTTTAATTAGTTATTCATGGTGATTATATTTAATTATGTCTTCTAGGTATATCCTATAGAATTTCCTACATGATTCCCATATTTATTCTAATTTAAATCCTATAGCTTTTTTTTTAACTAGGTTAAAAGTGCTAAACTCTGCTGTACATTATATGTTGATGCCTGATTTCACTTAAAGCAGAGGTTCCCAAACAGAGGTTTGTGATTATTGTGATAAAAATGCTGATACTTAATAAAATATTTGTATTTGTTTTATTTAATTTATTATTTATATTTTATAAGTTTATTAAATATTTATTGTATATTAAATGTTATTATGAGCATTTAATACATTGTATTACTCAAGTTTGGCAAGATTATAGGCTTTGATGCTGATATTGTGATAAATGATTAAATGGTAGATAAATAAATGTTTAATCAGATGTAATAAGAATAATAAAAGCAGACATATTCAACATGAAAAGATGTTGTATATTTTATACTCTGGGTAAATAATTTAGGACACTGTTTTGGGAACCCGTGGCTAAAGCATGTAAAATTTTAGATTGCAGCTTCATTGTGAACACAGTTTATTTTTAAAGCAACTGACAGAACATTATAGTCAATAATATTGGTTATCTGCCCTCTATAAGTATGTATTTATTTAGACAGATTTCCAATCAATCAATCAATCAATCATAAAGTTTTGTACAAATAACATTTTAACAGAACAGAACATTTCATACACAAAGAATAACAATTAAAAAAAATATTAATAATAATAATAATAAATACATAATAAATAAGTGAATAATACATATAAAACTACTCTTGAAATGCCAGTGAGTAAAAATAGGTCTTAAGACGTGATTTGAACATCTGTACAGAAGATCATTCTATAGTCTAGGAAAAATAAAGGTTCCAAAAAAGGGTTTTTGAAGTGATGCCATAAAAGAACCATTATTGGTTTCCCAAATAACCTTTTACTTGATGGTTCTTTAAAGAACCAGTGTGAAGAACATTTTTATAATCTAACCTTTTTCCACTATAAAGAACCTTTTGTCCAACGGAAAGTTTCCATGGATGTTAAAGGTTCTTTATGGAACCATCGATGCCAATAAAGAACCTTTATTTTGAAGAGTAAGATGTGTACTTGGAATCGTAAGCACAATCTCTGAGTTCGACCCGAGCGATCTTGTGGAGTCAAAACCATGGATGTACTCTGGAGCCAAACCATGACAGCTTTAAAAGGGAATAACAGAATTTTAAACTCAGTTTTGTTGTTTAATTGGTAGTCTGTGGAGAGAGACCAAAATTGGAGTTATGTGGTCAGATTTCCAATGTTGTGCATCCATAACCTCTTCTTTTCCAAATGAGTTTTTCCTAAATGTACCGTTTTATATTTTATATATATAAATCATCTTGGGTGTGGCATGGCTTGATTATCAAATGATTTTTTGTAATGATTTTCTCAGTTTTTACAGTCTGTCATCCACATATTTTATGAAATCTGCAGACTTGCTCAAACAAAACACCTGCTCCAGAGCTGAGGTGTGCTACAGATCTAAAGCCCTTAAAGATTATGGGGCATTTTTTAGAGTTTCATACTCACCGTCTTGGAATGATAAAGTAATGCACAGGCTTTTTTTGGGTGTTTGTGGCAGAGTTGAGCTGCAGTGAGTCTGCCTGCTGTCTGGCCTGTCTCATCTCCAGCAGGAAGGACAGTCATGATCAAAAGCGAGAGGGGGAGAGAGAACCGTCTCCCCCCAGAAGGTGTGCCTGGTGTCACAGAGCTGCTGAGCTACCGCTCCGGTCCCTCTCGTGTCTTTCATCTGCGAGCACTCCTCATCCCCCCCACGGCTGTCAGTGAGACGCAGCAGAATAAAGTGCATGCTTTATTGAATATGAAGCCCTTTTGATGGCACGGCCCTTTGGTGACTGATGAGTCTGTGACTGTAGAGGAAATCTGGGTTAGTTATTTTGCCAGCGTCACCTGTTTCTATACCACTTACATTTAAGTGCCTTGAGAAATTTAAACTGTTAACATACCAGATTGGCCAAGGGTACTGTCATTCTTAAAGTCAAGGCTAGACAAATGTATCCATCGTGCAATGGAGGGTTGGAGCCAGCTTTTCAATTAAATATAGGCTAACCCCACATCAAACAAGCTGTCAACATGTATTAGAGGCTCTTTGTGCAGATAAGAGGGTGCGAGACATCACAGGCTGGATGTCGCCAAAGGATTCAATCTGACAGATTCACAAAACCTCCATAATGTCATTCATTTTGCTTTATTCTGAGTGCCAGTCTGTGATTTTTATTTTTATTTTCTTTCCCCCACATGACATCAGTGTGAGATGCATTATCGCATTGATTATGGATTAGATGGTATGACCACAGACAGTTTTTTTGTTTATTGTGTTGCAATGCTGTTTCTGGAAAATAACATTTGAGGCATCACAGCATTTCGCAAATTCACTGTGTTGCGCATAAGCGTGTGGCTTTCTTCTGTGATTATGTTCTCTCTTTTTTTTTTTTTTTTTTGCTCCTCGAGGTCTTTAAAATTGTTTCACACTGAGTGTAAGTTTGAAAATAGGTCATTAGGAAGTGAGCAAGACGAGGGAAAGCTGGGAGCACTGTTAGATCTTCCATTAAATATGCATGAGGGCCATTTATGATGCTGTCAACCTGCTCCATGATCTGAAGTGTGTTCAGACTTCAGACACTGTCATTCTCCTTTAATTAGAAGCTTTCTGCTTTCTGCAAAGGTTATGATGGGTTTGATTTTTAAGCCAAATATGTATGCTAGTTTATACAGGTAGTAGGCCTAATGGTTTTTCTTCTCTATAACTTGTTTAATTTAAATAAATGTTATAGAAATGTTCATTGCAGTTCAGTTGAGGTCTAATTCACATTTTTAGGCCCTCATGCATCATATGTTTTGTAGGAATGTATTCAACTCACGAGTTCTGGAATAAAATTTGAGAGATGAATTATTGACTACTCTCTTGCTCTGTGTGCGGTTGCTCAGCAGTGCGTCAGGAGCAGGGGGGATGAACCGAGAGGAAGCCCCTGGCAAGTCTCCTGAGGAGATGTACATCCAGCAGAAGGTGCGGGTGCTGCTCATGCTCAAGAAAATGGGATCAAATGTAAGTGTCTGATCAGTGAGAATAAGACATCTTCTGATGTGCTTTAAAGACGATATGAAATGACATTCGCTTTTAACATAAGTAATGTGACATTTCTGAGTGAAACTATGTTCTGTGAGAAATAATGAGAGCAGGACATGATTGTATCTGTGAGGATTACATTCAGAACTGGGTAGATTACTTACAAACTGTAGTTACTGATTCCAAATTAGCCAACATTTGCATGGTCTGCAAGACTCCCCTTTCTGTTAAACATATTCTATTGGATTGTCCTGGTTTTAATGCAAGTAGTAGACTTTTATGAAGTAAGTTCATTTTAAGGACTTTAGTAATATTTTGCATGAAAAGGTTTTAGAATTTTTATCATGTTAATTTAAAAATAGTTTACTCATTTTAGGTAATGTATTCTGACTACTTTTTTTTTATTACTTTTTATATTACTTTTGACCAAACTCGTTTATCACATTGATTTGAATAATCTTGTACCATATTGATATAAAAATACAAAGAGAAAGAAAATATATTCCATTCTTTACCAACAATATAAAGTGCATTAAATATTACATTACATCAAGGTTTCGCAGACTGGGGTTTGTGAGTTTTATGAAAAGCTATTAAGTAATTAAATAAAAACAACCAAAATAAAACATTTACTAAAAAGATTAAAAAATATTTGTTTATTAACCGACATCAGAGAACCGTGAACTTATTTTTTATTTATTGTTGTCTTAATTTTATTATTGACCTAACTTATTAACTTAAAGTCTAAGGGCTTACTTTAAGAAAATATATTAGAGCTGACAAAAAACATTGCAGATTTGAATGTGTTTGAAAGACAAAAGCCTTCCAGAGGCTTCCTAATTCAAATAATAATTTGTGTTTGTCAGGAGCTGATTAAATATGCAATGTTGCAATGTTGTGAAAACACTTCTTAAAAGTGAAATGATTTCTGTAAATGCAGTGAATAAATACTGTGGGTCTCAGTTTTCAGTGATACTATAGGCACATGACCAGTGGCTGATCTGTGCTTGCAATTCCACAAACCTGGAAGATCTTCTAAACGTTTATAAGCAGTAGACCTTTATAGAAAGGAACATTTAAAATATAGCAAAGAAGTAGAATAAATAGATTATGAATATTTTACTGCCATTGTGAGAATAACATGTAATCATGTAATCAATAGAAAAGTAACTCTAGTCTGATTATGAGTATTTTAAAATGTAATATAATCTAATTACAAGTACTTAATTTTTGGAATCTGATTACATGTAATCAGTTACTATCCAGCACTGATTACATTACATCATTAACAAATATGTTATTGGTTAATATAATTTTTCCCCCAACTGCACAACTCTATTGAAAGATTGACTATGAGAACTTTTTTTTTAGAATAACCTGCACTGATTGATTAATAATACAAAATAAGCTGATTATTGTTTGGATATTTATGTTTTCTTTAAAATATAGAAACCAGCCGTTGTCTTTAATCTGGTGATCATTTTATTGTTCCTTTAAACTGATTTAGCGTATGACGGTTTAGTGGCATTTTAAAACCTCTGAGTAGTTCTTAACCGGACGCTGGCATTGGTTTTCATTGCCATATGTGAATTTATTTATTTTTGCCTCCACCCTTACAGCTGACACCAAACGAGGAAGCTTTTCTGCGGAATTATGCTGGCGTGGTGCACAGTCAGATGAGTCAGTTGCCACAGCACCCTATTGACCAGGGTAAGTCAACATTTACAGCCTGAACACTGCAGACCAAACGGATGACATCACACCTCCACCCTTTACCACAAACACTATTATTTACTGAGTTAGCCATTGAAAGATTAGAAGAATTATTGTCTTTCCTGATTCAGTTTATCATTTAAAATGGTGTCGTTAAAACGTCATAAATGTAAGGTGACTCAAGTTAAAATCATGCATATATTAGATTTAACCGATCTATCTGTCTGTTATTTTGAGATTATATAATATACATACATACATACACACACACACACACACACACACACACAGGTTTGTTTTTGTGAATTGTGGGGATATTCCATAGGCGTAATGGTTTTTATACTGTACAAACCGTATTTTCTATCCCCTTACACCAACCCTACTACTAAACCTACCCATCACAGGAAACTGCACATTTTTACTTTCTCAAAAAAACTCATTCTGTATGATTTATAAGCCTTTTGAAAAATGGGTACATGGGGTAATTTCCTCATAAGTCACCCTCTCCTAGTAATACCTATGTCATACCCATGTCATTGTACAAATTTGTGTCCTGATATGTCACAAAAACGCGCACGCACACACAACAATGTTGTGCTATAGCTTATTCCACAAGGGGGCGCTAGCACAACATAAATATTTCAAGTAGGCAGTTTGAATGCTACATATATTGTAGGGTATTTTCCTGTTTTTAACTGATAACATCACTTAGTTGCATCATATGCTGTTGTGAGAATGACACTGTAATGCTCAGTCTTACTAAGATGCATTAACTGGAGCACATGCTCTGTGAAATGTGATGTGTTTTTGACAGGGGAAAAATGTTAATGTTGTAAATTACATTAACGTGGTGCATAAAAGAGTGGAGCACACATTTTGTTTTCGTTAAATATGCATATAAGGCTGGTTGTAAAGTGCTCTTTTTGGAAGGATCTTTATAAATAATGCAGTAGCCCAAGAAAGATGGAAATAGATGTGTGTTGTACATCTGGGATTTTTCTTGCTCATAATCCTTTTTGAGCAGATCTTTGTGTGTTAGCTCCAACATTTTAAAATCTTCCATCGTTGATGAGCCAACATTTTGATGAGTGGTTTTAAGATGTTGGGATGTGATGTTTCTAGAATAAGAAATGGAAACGGCAGCCCTAAGATGAAAGCGATCTCTCTCTGTCAAATGCAGTCTAATGAGACAGAGATGAAAGGGAGAACGCACTTAATGAACAACACACAATGAAGAATAACCTTTGTTTAATGCACAGACAAGGGCCATTAGGAATATGTTAGAAGAGCTGCGCCAAGATTAGTCCGTTTCTATTAGGAGAAACTATGACATCTCATTCTTTGGCAAAAGATCTGTGTGAACCCTTAAATAAAGCATGTGCTAAAAATGCTTGAGGTCTGCTGAGGTGAATAAGAATGCGGTTAGTAGTAGTCACTTATTTTAGTTAAAATTAAATGGATAATGTAGGATCACAACGCAGCTACCTGAGGATTTAGCTAATAGACCTTATTCACAGCAACGCCATCTTGAACGGAAAAGAAAGCAAGGCTGTGAGGGATAGACATACATCTCTTCAATGGGTCTCTCAAACATCTCTTTAAATGTGTTTTTGGATTGTAATGCTGACGAAACACTGCGAAAACATCTTTCCAAGAAATTTCAGTAGACATAAAAATTCTAGACAACATGAGCTGTGGAAAATTATAACTGATCTAGGAGCTTTATACAGCAGATGCCATTGACAACACAAAAAGTCTATCCCTCACTGCCTCGCTTTCATACCTGTCATGGCACTGTCCTGATTAGGGTCTGTGTAATATTGGTGCAAATTGATGGCACTTTAGATCTACACACGATAATGGTTCCTCTTTCACATCAGGCAAAATAGTGCTGCATCTCAGGGGACTATATCACAGTTGGATGAATTATTTACGTATCCAGCTGTCTCAGAGGAGCCTGTGTTTGCGTCCAACACCTTGGAAAATGAGTCACCCAATGACTAGTATAGCTTTGCAGATTTGCTTCTCATAATACTTACAAAAAAGAAAGAAAAATGCTATATGGCTTCATATTTAACAGCATTAATGATCTGTAAGCCTGCAGATTTCTGGGATAAATTAAAGGGCTGCTCTGCTGTCTGTACACTTGAGAACTGTATAAGGATGGGAGTTCATTTGTGTTGGGCACAGTTACACATTTGTGTGCAGACAAACACATACTGAATAGACTCTGACCACTGAGGCTGACCATTTCACTTTCTCAATGGCTATTGTTCTCACATGTGAATAAACACTTCTGTGTTGAATTTTTTTCTCTTTTTTGGCATGATCATGCTGTTGTGAATGCGGTCAGTGTTGATCTCAGTATTTTTCCCAACCTGGACAGGTTTGATATATATATATAAATACTTGTGTGTAGGCTCTTTTTACTACCCAGAACACCTTAGCCACCGCATACAGTGAGTTTTGCACATGCAACACGGTGTACAAATCTGGTATGTTTACTCCTTCAGATGCTTCAAACCTGCCACTTTCCCTGTTTACTAGTCTACGGATTAAACAGATTTGCATTTGGGACCATCTAATTGGCTAATTACCATAGACGCATATTCTAAATTTTGTAATGCAGTTTTAATCAAATCTAAGGCCTTGAAGTTTAGAGGATGAAACTGGATGGTGGTGTCTGGGGGAGGATGATGGGCGTAGGAGAACTTTGAAAGTTCAGGCAGCTCAAAGCTTCATACCATGCCAAGCAGACTCATTAACAGGCCTGAAGAAATAGATGCAGCTAAAATGAAATTATCAGGCAACTTTTTATTTATACAAATAAAAACTGGGGGGAGGGGTTTTTTAAATATAAAACCCACAACTATAAGTGTGAGCTGCAGGCCTGTCTCTGACTGATCCTCATCATTGGCTGAAAGCCGACAATGAGGCTGTGAGAGAGCCTACCGCCCCTTTTATGGATGCCTTGGGAACTGAACTACAGAGCGAGTACAGTAGGCAGTTTCCATGGCGATGGAATGAGTGTTGAGCGGGGTGGACAAGGGCTTCATGGTGGTGTGTGAATGAGGGAGAGGAACAGGCCTCGATAGGGGACCTTCAGTCAAGCCGGATTGTTAATTACAGACGGATGCTGTGAGAACATCACACTCACTCATTTGGTCCTGTCTGTGTGACACAGCGTTTGAAAGGATGCTGCTCTTTTACGTCCCCCTTTACAAGCTTTTATTGTCTTTGTTGTGTAAGTGCCTACCCTTTTAAAGAAGAGTTCAAAGCTATGCATTAGTTATCCATCTTTTAGACTGATGCAGCCGAGTCAACAGTCTTTTGTCTTGTGTCTGCTGGTATAATCCTCAGACAGTATAATCCCAGACTGCACTCTGTCAGCGGACTGATGCGACACAGAGAGCGCTCTTAAGAGCCTTTATCACTAAACCAATGAGTCATTGCCCAAAACACACAGAAAACATAATTTTCTTATAGTGTGTGCAAACTACAGTGGTGGTCAGAATTATTGGCACCCTTGGTAAATATGATCAAAGATGACTATAAAAATAAATCTGCATTGTTTAGCCTTTTGATCTTTAATTCATAAAATGAGCAAAAATCTAACCTTTCATTGAAGGAAAATAATTGAAATTGGGTGAAAATCACATTATGAAATAAATGTTTTTCTCCAAAACACGTTGGCCACAATTATTGGCACCCCTAGAATTTTGTATGAGTAAAATATCTGAAGTATATTCCCATTCATATTTACATTTTTTTAGCACACCAGGGTGATTGTCATGAAATTGTCCAGCCATGACTTCCTGTTCCACAGGAGTATAAACATGAGGAAACACAAAGGCCAAATTCCTGTAATCATTCATCACAATGAGTAAAACCAAAGAATATAGTTCTGATGTGCAGCAAAAGATTGTTGAGCTTCAAAAAATAGAAAGTGGCTGTAAGAAAATAGCTAAAGCATTGAAAATCCCCATTTCCACTATCAGGGCAATAATTAAGAAGTTCCAATCAACTAAAGATGTTACAAATCTGCCTGGAAGATGTGTGTCTAAATCGTCCTAATGCGCGGAGAGGAAGAAAGTTTGAGTGGCCTAAGACTCTCCAAGGATCACAGCTGGAGAATTGCAGAGGTTAGTTGAGTCTTGAGCCTCAGAAAGCCTAAAAAAATGATCAAACATCCCCACAAGTTGTTCAGGAGGGTTTCAAGAAAAATCCTCTGCTTTCATCCAGAAACAATCTCCAGCATATTCAGTTGTCAGACAAGACTGAAACTTCAAACGGGACCGGCTTCTATGGTCAAATGAAACTAAAAAAAGAGGTTTTTGCCAGCAAACCCACCAGATGGATTTGGTGCACACATGGATAAAAAGTACCCCATGCCCACGGTTAAATATACTGCTGGAACTTTAATGTTGTGGGCCTATTTTTCTGCTGGAGATCTTGTTCAGATACATGGTATCATGGAATCTAGCAAATACCAACAGATAAAAAATAAAAACCTGACTGCTTCTGCTAGAAATCCAATAATGGGCCTTGGTTGGATCTTCCATCAGGACAATGATCCAAAACAAACATCAAAACCAACACAAAAATTTGTCACTGAGCACAAAATGAAGCTTCTGCCATGGCCATTCCAGTCCCCTGACCTGAGCCCTATAGAAAATGAGTGGAATGAACTGAAGAGATAAAGCACCAACATGGAGCTGGGAATCTGAAGGATCTGGAGAGATTCTGCATGAAGGAATGGTCTCTGATCTCTTGTCAGGTGTTCTCCAAACTCATCAGGCATTATAGAAGAAGACTCAGAGCTATTATCTTGGCAAAAGGAGGTTGCAAAAAGTATTTAACAAAAGGGTGCCAATAATTGTGGCCAACGTGTTTTGGAGAAAAACATTTATTTCATAATGTGATTTTCCCCCACTTTCAATTATTTTACTTCAATGAAAGATTAGATTTTTGCAAATTTTATGAATTAAAGATCAAAAGGATAAACAATGCATAATTATTTTTATTGTCATCTTTGATCATATTTACCAAGGGTGCCAATAATTCTGACCACCACTGTACAAGGCATTTTTTATCTTATAAATATATTTCATGATGGTTTGAATGCATCTCATTTGCTACATGGCTAGCATTAAAGGTGCCATCGAATGGAAAATTGAATTCATCTTGGCATAGTTGAATAACAAGAGTTCAGTACATGGAAATGACATACAGTGAGTCTCAAACACCATTGTTTCCTCTTTCTTTTGTAAATCTCATTTGTTTAAAAGACCTCCGAAGAACAGGCGAATCTCAACATAACACCGACTGTTACGTAACATTCGGGATCATTAATATGTACGCCCCCAATATTTGCATATATCAGCTCATGTTCAAGGCATTAGACAAGGGCAGGCAGTATTAACGTCTGGATCTGTGCACAGCTGAATCATCAGACTAGGTAAGCAAGCAAGGACAATAGCGAAAAATGGCAGATGGAGCAATAATAACTGACATGATCCATGATAACATGATATTTTTCGTGATATTTGTAAATTGTCTTTCTAAATGTTTCGTTAGCATGTTGCTAATGTACTGTTAAATGTGGTTAAAGTTACCATCGTTTCTTACTGTATTCACAGAGACAAGACTGTCGTTATTTTCATTTTTTAAACACTTACAGTCTGTATAATGCATAAACACATCTTCATTCTTTATTAATCTCTCCAACAGTGTGTAATGTTAACTTTAGCCCGTTAGCCACGGAGCACCATCAAACTCATTCAGAATCAAATGTAAACATCCAAATAAATACCATACTCACATGATCTGATGAACACTTTGTAAAGATCCATTTTGAGGGTTATATTAGCTGTGTGAACTTTGTTTATGCAATGATAGAGTCGCGAGCTCGGGGAGGCGGGGAGCGCGAGCAATTAAAGGGGCCGCAGCCTAAATGGAATAGGCGCATTTCTAATGATGCTCCAAAATAGGCAGTTAAAAAAATTAATAAAAAAAAATCTATGGGGTATTTTGAGCTGAAACTTCACAGACACCTTCAGGGGACACCTTAGACTTATATTACATCTTGTAAAAAAACGTTCGATGGCACCTTTTAAAGAGAGTAACAAAACATATAAAGGTTTACATGATTAATTTCCTCTCAGGCTCTGGTATTTTAAGCCTAGCCTAAATTTGTCAATTTCTGTTCATTGTAAATTGTTTTGTTTGCCAGCTGTGTTTTTAAGTGGTCCACTAGCACAGCATAATAATGTTATTAAACAGCCCTGTCGCCGTCCTGCTGTTCACATCATTATCCTCTTCTGGTGTAGCAGATTGTGACCCGTTTCTAATTGCAGTAGTAATGGTCTAAATGTCTATTTCCACCGATAAGCAAATTAATGAGCCACAGAGCCTGCTTTAAAGAGATTTCACTGGCATGTGGAAGGGAGAATGTAATATATATATATATATAGTTGAGCTCAAAAGTTTACACACCCCTTGCAGAATATGCAAAAATGTTAATCATTTTAACAAAATAAGAAGGATCATGAAAATTGCATATTTTTTTTATTTAGTACTGTCCTGAATAAAGTATTTCACATAACAGATGTTTACATAAAGTCCACAAGATAAAAATATAGCTGAATTTATAAAAATGACCCAGTTCAAAAGTTTAAATACCCTTAATTCTTAATTCTGTGTGTGGTTACCTGGATGATCCACGACTATTTTTNNNTTTTTTTTTTTTTTTTGTGATGGTTGTTCATGAGTCTCTTGTTTGTCCTGAGCAGTTAAAATGAGCTCTGTTCTTCAGAAAAAAACTTCAGGTCCTGCATAATTTTTGATTTTCCAGCATCTTCTGCATATTTGAACCCTTTCCAGCAGTGACTGAATGATTTTGAGATCCGTCTTTTCACAATGAGGACAATTGAGGGACTCAAACACAACTATTACAAAAGGTTCAAACATTCACTGATGCTCCAGAAGGAAACACGATGCATTAAGAGTCGGGGATGTAAACTTTTTTTAATTGGATGAACAGGATAAATTATACTTTTTTCTCTTCTGGTAAACATGCAAGAATCTTCTGTTGCTTCCAAAGGGCATTACTAAATGAAAAAATATGATCTTTAAACAAAATAAGAAAAACTTGCATCATCTTCTTGTTCAAAAGTTTTCACCCCCTGGTTCTTAATGCATCATGTTTCCTTCTGGAGCATCAGTGAATGTTTGAACCTTTTGTAATAGTTGTGTTTGAGTCCCTCAGTTGTCCTCAGTGTGAAAAGATGGATCTCAAAATCATTCAGTCACTGCTGGAAAGGGTTCAAATATGCAAAAGATGCTGGAAAATCAAAGAATCTGCAGGACCTGAGGGATTTTTCTGAAGAACAGAGTTCAGTTTAACTGCTCAGAACAAACAAGGGACTCATGAACAACCATCACAAAACAAACAAAAAACAGTCGTGGATCATCCAGGTAACCACACAGTATTAAGAATCAAGGGTATTTAAACTTTTGAACTGGGTCATTTTTATAAATTCAGCTATTTTTTTTATCTTGTGGACTTTATGTAAACATCTGTTATGTGAAATACTTTATTCAGGACAGTACTAAAAAAAAAAAAATGCAATTTTCATGATCCTTCTTATTTTGTTAAAATGATTAACATTTTTGCATATTCTGCAAGGGGTATGTAAACTTTTGAGCTCAACTGTATATATAATGTGTGTGTATAAATTATTGTGTGACTAAAGCTATTTAGTCTATTTAGCTATTTAGAATATGCCCTCATCGAGATCTTTAGCACTGAAATGGAAATTAATCTTTAGAGAAATATCTGGGATCGTGAGTCACATTTTGGCTAGTTTGAGTTTGTGTAGATGTAAAAGTATCTTGCGTGATCCACACAGAAGGGTGTAGGGGTGTGTGTGTGGTGGTGTATCAGTCCCACACGCTCACTGCTCATGATCTATCACTGCTGGCCGTTTTTATCCACACTTCCTGAAATGGCAAGCAATATCTGCTATCTCAGCTTCTAAGCCGTGATTTGAATGCCATTATCTTTGAATCAGAGAGTGCCCTGTCTGGTGTCAATATTATATTGTTATTGTAAGATGATTCATAGGTGACAGACTTACTATAGCTGTTAAACAGGGAAGATTTTGGAAATAACCTCAAATCACACTGTGACTTCGAGGGACTTTCATTTAAAGGTCCACATAGTCATTTAATTTGTCAGTGATTAATGCCATTGTAGAAATGGATTATTATACTTTTTAAATAAAAGTATAATAATT
>RJVU01036174.1:3984724-4009311 GCA_003731715.1 Anabarilius grahami | reverse complement strand
TTTATTTATTTATTTTCATCATTATAATCCATTTACTGAGAGATTTTTTTTTTTTTTTAATTCTATTCATTTTTATTTGTGTACAACTTTTTAGTGAGGTTAAAATTACTGATTGCGCCATTTAAGCCATGTTCATAAAATTAGAGCGTGTTCTACACATTTAGTCTAATGGAGCTGTTCGTATCAGAGATTTCACCTTCGCAATTAAAGCACTATCACTTCAGTATCATGGACCACAGGTGTTTTGTGATATGATTATGGATTACGGTGAGTGTATTCCTCCAGGATTGTGGTTGGAGGTTAAACAGGGCAGTATTGGAGAGAGGCAGTGATTCGGGGAGGCAGACAGCTGCTGTTTGTTCCTAGGTGTTTTCTGCCTGCAGGATTGTGATGCAATCTGATTCTGAGCTGTTGCTAGGCGACGGTCCATGGGGGCTCTGACGTCTGCAGCGCGTTGGCTTGTGCTCTTGTGACACAGCATGCGTCGCAGGGAGTGGCGCGATCATAACGAAGGCAGGCGGAAGATGGAGAGGGACATTTTCGTCCATCCTCCCTTCTGCTTAAATGCACTTTCAGTTTAACATTGAGGATTTTGAGAGCAGCCTATCAGTTGTTATAAAGCTTTGTCCTTGTCTTGACCCCTCCTCATCACGATCGGGGCGTTACGCAAGCGTTTTGCAACCCTAAGATGATACAGGATCAAAGACATGCTGTTGATGGTTTAGTAGTCACAATACTCAGGTTCAGCCTCATTTTCATCATCACAGTTTGGTTTTATTTGGTTTGCATTATGTTTACTGTCTATACAGTGGAGTATAGTAACATTTGGATGTTGTTGTTGTTTTTTTTAATCCTATTCCAGCTTTTTTTTATTTCTCCTACTTAAGCTTATTATACATTTCCCTGATTCTATGACTCTATCAAAACATTGCTCTTTTTATATTAAGAGTTTTTTTTATTCTGCTGTAAACTAACACATCAGTAAGACTGAAATTAGACCCATTTTCAATAGAATCAGACGGCATAGCGCCTGTGAACAGGGTGTGAACCGTCAGTGTTTTCATTAAGGTGCTAACGCTCCCGTCTGAAGCTGTCTGGAATGGAATTCACTGTCTCTCTGTATGCTAATGTTCCTGCTTTGTTTTAAACATAAATATGAAAAGTCATTGTTCTTACCATCCCTGCTTAATTAGACTGTTCTAAAGAGTATCTTCATTTGAGTGTTAAAGTTATAGGCCAATAAACACATAAAACAGACTTAGAAGTAGTGGTTAAATAGGTTGTTTTTACCAGGCCCCACAGTTTGGCACGCATGTGATTCGCGGATTAATTGCAAGTTTAACTACCACAGAGTGAAAGGTTATCATTTGCATGTGTTTTGTCTTGCTACTTTACACATTCAGTAGATTTTTAACCATTCCAGTGCTGGAAGAGGTGACGGAGAATTTAGTTTGGTACTCGCGTGCTGCTATCTGTGCGCAAAGCCACACACACCTGAAGCGTGCACACAGAGGCGCGATAGCGTGCAAACTCCAAATTGATTCCTCTTTCACGTCTCCATGCATTTGGATGGACACACACACAAAATATTATCTGAATTGCCGTCTCGGCAAGTATTCTCGTAAGCACAGTCAGTTATGTCTTAAGTGAACGTAAACAGTTGAGAAAGAAATCGGATGTGTGAGATCATGAGGTCTTCAAGTGACAGCATCCTATAAATATCTGTTAATTTAATGTTAATCAAATAACAAAACATACCTTTAACAAAGATTAATCTATATTAATTTTATACATTGAACATAAGGTTATTTTACATTTAATTATTACTTTTCTGTACCTGAAATGAGTTAGAGCTTATGTTATTTGTAACTTTGTTATATTGTATTTATCTATGCTTGTAGTTAGTGTATTTGTACTTTTTACTGACTGTTCACTTGTCTTTAATAATGTTTGAACTTTATTAGTTAGGCTAGTAGTTTTGCTGTGGTATCAAAGTACTTAATAATAAATGGTGTGCTTTAAATAATAAATGGAAAGCAAAGTTACACCCCCATTCCCCCCTTTTTTTTCTCTTTCTGATCCAAAAAATGATTCGATCCATGACTCAAAAACCGTAATATGATCCGAACCGTGAGTTTTGCGATCCGTTGAAACACTACTTAGAAGTTGTTTTATAATGCCTAGTTTTCCGTGCAGTACTTTTTAGTATATTTTTCAGTATAATTAAAGGGGTTAGTTCACCCAAAAATGAAAAATTCTGTCATTAATTACTCACCCTCATGTCGTTCCACACCCATAAGATCTTCGTTCATCTCAGAACACACATTAAGATAATTTTGGTGAAATCCAAGAGGTTTATGACTCCTCCATAGACAGCAATTGAACCAACATTGTCAAGGCCCAGAAAGGTACTAAAGACGTTGTTAAAGTCGCCGTGACTACAGTGGTTCAACCTTAATGTTATGAAGCGACAAGAATACTTTTTGTGTGCGAAAACAAAACAAAAATGATGACTTTGTTCAAAAATATCTTCTTCCAGGTTTCAGTGCTTCCAGGTTCTATGTCAGAATGGTGGCTCAGTATTGGCAGGCTCCTGCGCTAGCATCACACGCATGCATCTTGCTGCTCATGTGAACAGCGTCAGCCAATAGTAAACAGCGTACGAGAATAACAAGTACGAGAAGATATTGTTGAATAAAGTTGTTATTTTTGTTTTGTTTTTGCGCACAAAAAGTATTCTCGTCTCTTCATAACATTAGGGTTGAACCACTGTGGTCACATTGACTGTTTTAACGATGTCTTTAGTACCTTTCTGGACCTTGAAAGTGGTGGTTAAATTGCTGTTTATGGAGTCATATACCTCTTGGATTTCATCAAAAATATCTTAATTTGTTTTTCGAAGATGAACAAAGGTCTTACGGGTGTGGAAGGACATGAGAGTGAGTAATAAATGACTTTTCATTTTTGGGTGAACTAACCCTTTTAAGTTTGATAAAATATCCTATTATTGCCAAACTCTATTGGAAATTCCAAGTAAAGAACATCACCAAAATACATAGACCTTCATTAAGGTAAAAGGGCAGCTTTGATGTTGAATACGTTTCTTCTGCTTTTTGACAGTTTCACAGAATATTCTAAAGTCCTAGAGAATGAAACTGGTCATTTTACATTGAGACAGTGGAGTGTCTGATTTGTACATGAAAGGAAAGGAAATTAACATGCCGTAGTTCTGCTTTCTGCTTATTAAGCTTCAGCTAGGTCAGTCAAAACACTACTTTCCTTCAAACCAGTTTAGAATTTAAAAAAAATAGGTCCATAACTAAGACACTGGGTTGCAAAGCATATGATATTGGACTACATTTGCATTACTGCCTTTGAACTTCAGATGTCCACCTGACCTCAAATAATCTGGCCAGAGCTCAAGTTTTGCTGTTTATTTACTACTGTTTACACATTTGTGGTATTGTTATTAATCCGTGTTCATCTAGGGACAGCTGGACCTACAAATCCTGTTTACCTGGTTTGCAGGGGTTTGTTTTCCATCTCCGGGCGGGATCGTTAATTCAGGATTGGAATTGATTAGAGCCTTCCCTTGCTGAGACTTAGCCCGAACCTGACTGAAATCACAAACGCTTCTTTAAATGTCCCACAGACTTCCCGCAATCCGCCGGTGACATTTTCTTGTCTTTAGAGGACATCTCTTGCAGTGTTTGTTTTGGCTCACACACGGGTCTCTTTGCTCTCAGAGTCTGTATTTCAGATACGAACAGTAGTAGATTTGGTTTATAAAGGCTTTTAACCACATTTCTTATCAGTGTGGAACAGAAAATCCTAAGCAGTGGTTGGTAATGTGGGTGTTGTGTGTCTCATGCCACATGCTACAAAAACAGATGCTGATTTGACCTTGACGTTAAGCTGTTTATGTGAACACAAACTGAGGTCTATAGGTATCTGCTCTGTATTCACTATGAATATGACTCTCATAATGGAGTCATTCTAATATGCTGCGAACATCCATCCCCACAGTTCTCCAGGGCAGAGATCAGGGCAGCTGGGGTATTAATGTGTGAAATATTGATTTGAGGTCAGGGGGGTCAGTGCTGTTAAAAGAAGGCTTATCTTTACAACAGACTTTAGATACCTTGGCCAACTTTACCTACCCTACCAACTTTCTGTATGTACTGAATACATGACCCACACTACACCAACCAACTGAGCACACTGGGTACGGTTTTCCAAAATACATTTAAATTTATGGATTTTGTAGACACTTGTATCACATTCAAGGTACACATTTTCAGCAGTTCATACATTCACTGGGACTTGAACCTATGCTTAAACGGATAGTTCACCCAAAAATGAAAATTACCCCATGATTTACTCGCCCTCAAGCCATCCTAGGTGTATATGATTTTCTTCTTTCAGATGAATTTCATCGTAGTTATATTCAATAATATCCTGGCTCTTCCAGGCTTTATAATGGCAGTGAATGGAGGATGAGATTTTGAAGCCCAAAATAGTACAACCATCCATCATAAAACATATCCACACTGCTCCAGGGGGTTAATTTAGGCCTTCTGAAGCGAAACGATGGGTTTGTGTAAGAAAAATATCCATATTTAAAACCTTAAAGACTAAAACAGCCGTACGCATGGCGCCAAAATGAGTAACCTCTAACACGATGTTGGAGTAGCGTAAGCTTAGACGCCTCTCGCTGTTCAAACAAATAGGGCTGGGCAACAAACTCAGAAAAAATCTTGTTTTGGACTTCTAATTCGTGACCGGTGTTTTGCTCTATCCTCTGCGCTTCCACGTTCGTCATTATGTCATGCATCGGGTCAGAGTTCACTCTTTCGCTGTAAATCGATCCGTACAGCCATTTGTCGGAAGCTAGTTATTTTAGTTTTTAAAGTTATAAATATGATTGTTTTTCATACATAAACGCATTGCTTCACTTCAGAAGGCCTTTATTAACCCCCTGGAGCCGTGTGGATATCTTTTATGATGGATGGATGCGCTTTTTTGGACTTCAAAATCTTATCCTCTATTAAATGCCATTATAAAGCTTGGAAGAGCCTGGACATTATTTAATATAACTCCAATTGTATTTGTCTGAAAGAAGATAGGATGGCTTAAGGGTGAGTAAATTTAAGGGTAATTGTCATCTTTGGGTGAACTAACCCTTTAAATGCACTTGATTTGATCATCCAATTCTAGTGTGATGAATTAGCTGCATTTTTTTTATTTATTTTTTTTCAGCCCTTTTTGGGGTAATTTTTTTTTATTATTAGAATTACTGGAATTAACTTTTTTTCTTTTAATAAAAAATAAACAAAATAACAGATTTCAGAGATGTGGAACTTGTAGAATTGAGTAAACAGCTGTGCTACACTGTACTGTTCTAAATGTTTTCTAATGCATATTTTGTGCATGTTTTACATACTATTTAAGCAAATAGTATGCAGTATCGAGTGTATACTGCACAATATGCTTCCATAGCATTCTGAACATAGCCCTAGATTGCTTTTGCTTTACACACCACACAGCCTGTTTACTCTTCAGCCATTATAATGATGTTGCTGCCATTGAACAAGCTCACATAATTTTCTATGTTGTGAAGATTAAATTTTCTTTGCCTAATAAAGCTGTTAGGATAATTGCCTGGAGAGTGGCTGTAGGCAGTGCTATGTATGAATAGTTTTCAAACGAGTATTTAATTTTTGACTGGAAATTTCTTTATATGGTTACTTTAATTTTCTAATCGTAATAATAATGATTAGCTTACTTAAAATACTTATAAAAATGTGTATATAAATGAATGATATAGTTGTTTATTTTTTGCATATAACCTGTGGATATGGAATAATAACCAGCCAGTTAGACCCGGTTATCGTCTGAAGAAAATCGTATCACTGGTTTTGATTGTTCTGTCATTTTCCCAGGAGCTGAGGACGTGGTGATGGCCTTCTCAAGATCAGAGACCGAGGACAGGAGACAGTGACCTCTCGCCATGCCAAGTCACTACAGCTGAACACAACACAACACTGTTGACTGATGGAGAGGGCAGAGCCTGAGTCAGGAGAGGGGCGGGGCTCTGCTGCATGCCAGTTGCCCCACTTCCCTTCTCTTCCCCATTCCCCTCTTCTTCCTCACACTAACTGTTACACTATCGGGCCCTGTGGCCACACTACCTGGTGACTTACAGCAAACCAGTCAGAAAGAGTCCTGGCGGGTAAATGTTTGATTTGGGTTTTTTAAGTTTTTTTGTCTTTTTGAATCATGCTTCCGTAAAGTGGCGTTTTATATTTCTTCCCATGAGAGACTTAATGGACCAAGAGCTTCATTTGTCTGGTCAAACTACGAAAAAATATAAATCGCCTTATGGGTTGTTATTACAGACTAATTTTTTTTTGTGTGTATGTAGTTCTATTGTCTACAGGATCATGCAGGTAGATTTTTTTGTTTGTTTGTTTGTTTTTATTATTTTCAGGGTTTTTGATTGTTTAGTAGTTGTTCGCATCATAATTTCATCCAAATAACATTCATGTTGTTGTGGAGGATACCGAGGCCCGTACACAAGCACACACTCACAGAACGATGTACACGAATGACCTGATGTTTCATGATCTGTTTTTTCGATGTTTGGATTAATGTGAAATTTCATAGATTTTTTTTTGTACAGAACGTGAGAAAAAAGTAGAAAAGTGAACGAGTTGTGCCAATTGTTTTTATGTAAAATATTTCTAAAGGTATCTAATAAATGTCTTAGGTCCTTATTTATTTTTTCAATGTCTTAAAATGTAGACAAACACAAACCCCTTTTAGACTTCGATTCTGATTTGTAACCGCATGTTTTTAATACGAATGACTTTAGAAACCTTAATAACCACAAATTTACATGTCAAATGGAAATCTCAGCCTTAAGCGTCCTAACAGGATGTGCCGTGCTCAGACGTGAGCATGTGGCACCGTTTATTTGTCTGTCTGATTCAGCGGTGCTAGTGAAACACGTTTGGTTATTTTAATTGAAGTTGAAGATGAATATGAGCTTGTTAATTCAGAGGACGCTAAACGTCCCACAAACCAAACTTTTTCAATTTGATTTTGTGTTTTGGCCTCTGACCTTTTTGGTAACATTATTTCATGTTCAGTATTTAATGCGTATTCATGTTTTGTTAACTTACTTATTGTGTCTTAGTGTTTTGAAATGACGCATGCCTGCATTGTGATCTACGGTGTATATGTTCAAGTAGCTCTGTAATGGTCACGAGAGCCTCAATGTACACCTTTTTAATCTGTGGATGTAAGTCCTTTTATGGAAATGGCTTTTATAGTTCTCGCTAATATCAGCAATAAGTATTATGATTGAATGTGTTCAGTCATCAAGGCTACTTATCCATGCGACAGCCCCATTATCTCACCAATGACAGGAACGTGCATCTGGTTGCTTTTAACTGTAAAATCCTTGTTTTGTCTGTGCATTGTTTCTTAACATCAGAATCATACAATCGTGTCTTACATGCACTCGTTTCAGGTTGGGATTGTGGCCTTTCAGCTTTGCATCCATATGAATGTCACTCTGGATTCTTGTTTAATTCATTGACTTCATTGCATGTTGTCCCTACACGCTTGAGCTGTTAAACTATTTAATGTGAATTGCTTTTTTTTTTTTTATTGTTTTAAAATTCAATTGAATGGGTGTGTTTTTTTTGTTTTTTTTTTCCCCGTATGGCCGTCAACCTCGTCCCTTGACTTAAATGCGTCCAAAATCTATACCAACTGAACCATTAAAGGAGTTGAAAACTGCCTGTTGTATTCAATGTTTTTGCTTTCAGTGGCAATTATTCTGAAGTCATGAAGTATGAAAGGCTGTGGTGTTTC
Organism: Anabarilius grahami; assembly: GCA_003731715.1. NCBI lineage: Eukaryota > Metazoa > Chordata > Actinopteri > Cypriniformes > Xenocyprididae > Anabarilius > Anabarilius grahami. The sequence goes on along the minus strand of RJVU01036174.1, from coordinate 4,001,430 downwards.
GACCCCTCTGTCTGTGAGATAAGAACTAAGCTGGAGGAAGATCTCATAATAAGGGCATATTTTGCTCCACTTTATGGAAGTCTCTGGAATCTGATGATACCAGTATAAGAAAAACATAAGCAAGGACACAACAGATTATGGATGAGCAAAATTTTTTTAAATGTAAATGCACATGCAGATCATTATGCAATTTGATAAGTTTCTTTAAAACTAACATTTTTTTATTATTTTACAGAAACAATGACTGTTTCTATTCAAATTAAAATGTAGTTTTTTTTATATTTCAGTTTGGTAATTGCTTTTCAGTAATGAAATGGTTAATCAGGTTATCATTTTATCATTCAATTAATTTATTTAAAATTGGCATATAATTGGCCATAATTCTGGGTGTTCCTATTAGTCGTGTGTGTGTGTGTGTGTGTGTGTGGGGAGAGAGTGAGAGTGTCATGGTCAGAATTATTGGCACCCTTGGTAAANTGCACCTTTGGAAAAAAAAAAAAAAAAAAAAAAAAATGAAAATAAATCTACATTTTTTTCGTTTTGATTTAATTTTTCAAAAAAATTCACAAAAAAATCATAACTTTTATTTAAATAAAAGAACTGAAAATGGCCGGGGCGAATCTCTTTATGAAATGTTTTTCTCCAATACATGGGCACAATTAATGGCACCCTTTTATTCAATACTTTTTGCAACCTCCTTTTGCCAAGAAAACAGCTTTGAGTCTTCACCTATAATGCCTGATGAGTTTGGAGAACACCTGAGAAGAGATCAGAGACCATTCCTTCATACAAAATCTAATTTCCAAGTCCATGTTGACTCTCCTCTTCAGTTTTTTATAGTGTTCAGGTCAGGGGACTGGGATGGCCATGGCAGAAGCTTCATTTTGTCCTCAGTGACCCATCTTTGTGTTGTTTTTGATGTTTGTTTTGGATCATTGTCCTGATGGAAGATCCAACCACGGCCCATTATAAGATTTCTAGGCCGTCAGGTTTCGATTTTTTATCTGATGGTATTTGCTAGAATCCATGATGCCATGTATCTGAACAAGACGTCTAGGACCTATAGCAGAAAAATAGGCCCACACCAAGACTATACATGTGGTGACCAATCTTCACTGATTGCACATTCCACATTCCAGTAAGTGCGTGAAGAGTAAGAGTGTGAGGGTTGAATTAGCAGAGCAATAGCACAGTTGTGCATAAAATATTGCAATATTCATGATCGGGCTGCTATAGTCAAACCTTTGGTCACTCGTGCCATTGCCAAATATCGGTTTCATTGGTGCCAACAGTGCAAATCTTGGGCTGTAGACAATGTGAAACATGTAGGCTATAGTTCTCTGATGAGTCCAACTTCACTGTCTTTTCCACATCCGTGGGAGTTAACACCGAACTGTTGCGTGCCCAGAGTGAAGCACGGGGGTGGATCATTGATGGTTTGGGCTGCAAAATCATGGCGTTCCCTACTGTGCTTGATGGGCGCATCACTGCCAAGGACTACCGAACCGTTCTGGAGGACCATGTGCACCTAATGGTTCAAATATTGTACCCTGAAGGAGGTGCTGTGTATCAGCGTGATAATGGACCAATACACACAGCAAGACTTGTGACAGAATGGTTTGATGAACATAAAAATGGGGTTGAACATCTCCTATGGCCTGCAGTCACCAGACATGATATTTTGAGCAACTTATTTTGTATTTTGGAGGAGCATGTCAGAAAACATTTTTCTCCACCAGCATCACAAAGTGACCTGGCCACTGTTTTGGAAGAGAAATGGCTGAAAATCCCTCTGGCCACTGTGCAGGACTTGTATCGGTCATTCCCAAGATGAATTGATGTACTGGCCACAAAAGGAGCCATACACCATACTAATAAATGATTGTGGTCTGAAACCAGGTGTTTCAGTTTCACTGGAAGCAGTCATCAGAAGATGGGTACACTGTGGTCATAAAGGGATGGACATGGCCAGCAACAATACTCAGGTAGGCTGTGGCTTTTAAATGATGATCAGATGGTACTAAGGGGGCCAAAGGGTGCCAAGAAAATCTCCCCCACACCATTACAGCACTACCAGCAGCCTGAACTGTTGATACAAGGCAGGATGGATCCATGCATTCATGTTGTTTACACCAAATTCTGACCCTACCATCTGAATGTCACAGCAGAAATCGAGACTTATCAGACCAGGCAACATTTTTCCAATCTTCTATTGTCCAATTTTGGTGAGCCCTTGTGAACTGTGGCCTCAGTTTCCTGTTCTTAGCTGACAGGAGTGTCACCTGGTGTGATCTTCTGCTGCTGTAGTCCATCTGCTTCAAAGTTTGACATGTTGTGAGTTCAGAGATACTCTTCTGCAGACCTCGGTTCGGTTGTAACGAGTGGTTATTTGAGTTACTTTTGCATTTTCACCCTGAGAACTACCGCTCAATGGATATTTTCTGAAATACTCAGAATAGCCCATCATGCTATGGTCAAAGCCACATACATCACCTTACTTCCCCATTCTGATGTTTAGTTTGAACATCAGTAGATCGTCTTGACCATGCCTGCATGCCTAAATGCATTGAGTTGCTGCCATGTGATTGGCTGATTAGATATTTGTGTTAATGAGCAGTTGAACAGGTGTACCTAATAAAGTGGCCAGATACTTATTACTTTTATTGCAGTGGACAAAATGTGACTCTCAAAATAGGGGGGAAAAGTTTGGGAATCTTGGTTCCAAGCAAAAATAATAATTTTTGAGATTTGGTATTACACTATTATTCCAAATAATAACAACTAACAGTGAATTTATCCTTGAGTGCATGTAACTGTATTGTAAGCCGTAGGCGAAGGTACAGTATACAGGCTGTTGCTAACCGCAGATTGCGGTCTGTTTCCCCATTCTGATTACATGAATTCCCTATATAATAACCAACATCTGTTCAGTGCTTCTCCCGCCATCTTTCACAGATGGTCAAATCCTGTGATTTAGAGGAGGCTGGCTGTGGGAATGAAGCGCCAGCTGCTGTGGAATTTAAATGTGTATGCATCATCCTCAATTGGATCACCATTTTCAGAGCATGACACTGATACACAGCTCCATCACCTGACTAGATGAATGTGTTCCCATCCCAGATCCATTAGACGCAAAGTGGTTTACCCCTCAGTCCCTTTCCTTCTGACTGAAACTGTACGTTCATCTCAGATCTGTGAAATATGAAGCACTAAATCATAACTTGAATATTTATGTCTGTTTTGAAAGTTGGCTAATGGTTTGAAGGCATACTGTATGCTCGGAATGGTGCCCAGGCTTTTTGGCTGACTTGAAAAGCTGTCTTGATACTGTCTGGGGAGATATGAGTGCAAAATGAAGGCTATGATGTGTTACGTTAACACAATAGTGACTATAACTATCTTTGAGTCTTTTAAAGAACTTTTAAAGAAGCAGTTCTCTGAAAAACGAACAAAAAGGGACCCATAAGAAGTGCTGGATGTAGATGTAATATGCCTACACAAATCCTGCCCACATGAAAAAAATACTATAGTAATTTATAGTAAATACTATTGTGTTTTTGAATCATACTATAGTAATTTGTAGTATACTGTATATATTATAGTATTTACAGCACTTTGTTAATGAATGCTACAGCATACTGTAGTATTAACTATGGTGAACTTATAAACTGTTATAAATACTGTAGTATACTTTAGTTTTTACTACAGTAAACTGTAGTGTATTGTATATGTAGTGTAAAATACCCAATATAGTTGTAGAAAACTTAGCACAGTATTGGGTAAAGTAATTTGTTTATATTACTATAGTACTTTAATTTGTTGTGGTAATTCTATAGTGTTAATAATATAATGGCAGTGAACGGGACCAATGAGTATGAGCTGAAGAAAGTGTCTCCATCCATATCCATACATCATAAACGTGTGCTCCACATGGCTCCCGAATGCCTTCTGAAGCGAAGCGATGCGTTTGTGTAAAAAAAAAAATCCATATTTAAATAAGTTATGAAGTAAAATATCTAGCTTCCGCCAGTCCACCTTCCGTATTCAAGTTAGGAAGAAAGTGTAAACTGGCATCACGTCAGTTACGCTTTTTCCGTATGTTGAATAGGGAAGGCGTAGGACGTAGCGCAAGCTTTGTGAACTGCAAGAGTTTTACACTTTCTTGGTACGTTGAATACTTCATAACTTGTTTAAATATAGATATTTTTTTACACAAGCGCACCGCTTTGCTTCAGAAGGCCTTTATTAACCCCCCCGAGCACACGTTTATAATGGATGGATGAGGATCGAAGCACTTTCTTCAGCTCATACTCATTGGTCCCGTCACTGCCTTTATAAAGCTCAGATGCGTCAGGATATTTATTAATATTTCTCTGATTATGTTCATCAGAAAGAAGAAAGTCATATACACCTAGGATGGCTTGAGGGTGAGTAAAGCTTGGGCTAATTTTCATTTGAAAGTGAACTAATCCTTTAAGTCAAATTCACAAATGAATCATCAGTGCTATTCGTGAACAGGTTCATTGAAAAGAATCGGTTCAAAAGAACAATTCGTTCACTAATCGGACAATGCCATCGCGTCTCGATTTCTCCACTTCTAAATAACGAGGAACTGCACGATTTTATGAAATGTGTTGAAGAAAAAAGTAAGATATTATGCTATGGAATGTAGTAAGCTAAAATTAAACCTGTAAAATTAAGTAATGAAGTAAAAAAAAAAAACCTGTCTCCTGCAAAAACTTGACTGTCAGTGGTTCCTCCAGTAACCCCATCATAAAGGTAAATAATACTATATTATATATAGCTGAATTTGTAATATAGTTGGAATTAAATTTCAAAGAGGTGTAAATAAAAGTGTTCATCTTCTGAAAACCATAATGAAAACTTATAGGCCATATTAAATGTCATATTATTAGAGCCAGGTGAACATCTGCCCACTGGTTGAGCTTATTTAATAAGCTTGCATGGGGAGCAGGATTCAGCATGTTAGCTGAACGATCTCCTTCTGGCAATAATTGCACCACTTATAATTCAAAGACACTTTCAAACTATCTGAAAACGCTGACATGCTCAGACTACTCCAGACTCCAGCTCATATGTTAACACTCATATACAGTGCTAATATTCAAGCAATCTCACGCTCACAGACAGTTGTAAATTGCAAGGTAAATCACATCTGCAGCTTTCTGTGATGAGTTAAACATTGCTTCTTTTACTCCATCCTCTTCCTGCACGCCTCTTCATTGTTTTCCGCTGTATACTTTACAGATTTGGCTGATATTAATGAGTCATATGTGGGTGGAAAGCCACTGTTTTTTCGCTCTGAAGCTCCTGTCATCAAACTGCTCTCTGTTTAAATGAGTAGCCAGAATTCAACCCATACTGATTAATCCTGGGTGCGTCTCATCTCACTCAACCAGAGACGTCTGCATTCATTTGTGCCGGATCACAAAGAGCACATTAGTCTGACCATCTGCTGCATAAGTTCTCTTTTTCAGTAATTAAAAGGAAAACTTGACTGTTTTTACATAATCACTGTGCAGCATTTAATTTTAAATCTGTTTAATTTTAGTTACCAGTTTTCTTTTTGTTATTCAGGTGGTTAGAACCCACTTATAGAATTATGATGGAAATAGCGATATCACAAATCACAATAGATATTTTGTTTGGTCAACAAACAAATCTTATCCAATGAAATGAAAAAGGATACTTTCACAGTGCATTAGCTGTGCATTTATAATTTTTTGTGTGCCATCACCTGCGCCTAATAGTATACATTTACTTCAGCTGTTTACTTTTTAAAGAATATGTTTTATTAAGGCAAGACACTGCAGACAAACCTTTTTTTTTCCATGCACTGGTAAATTTCTAAATTTTGCTTACATAACATATCCTCTTTCAGACTAGTGGAAAAAACATCCAAAATACACATTTATGTGTTTATTTTATTAGACTTTATGTGTTTGTTTCTATACATTTAAATGATAATACATTTCAATTACAATACATATCTTCAACGGCATTTCCAGTTTTATTCCCATCTACTGAATATTCTGAAGGTTTTTACAGAGGGGTTTGTTAATGTATCATTTACCTGATTTATACATTTTATTTCTAAAAACGTGGTTGTTGACAGTATTTTCTGATTTGTGACCCTGGACCACAAAACCAGTCATAAGTTGCATAGGTACAGTTGTGGTCAGAATTATTGGCACCCTTGGTAAATATGATCAAAGATGACAATAAAAATAAATCTGCATTGTTTATCCTTTTGATCTTTAATTCATAAAATTAGCAAAAATCTAACCTTTCATTGAAGGAAAAGAATTGAAAGTGGGGGGGAAATCACATTATGAAATAAACATTTTTCTCCAAAACACGTTGGCCACAATTATTGGCACCCTTTTATTCAATAGTTTTTGCAACCTCCTTTTGCCAAGATAACAGCTCTGAGTCTTTACCTATAATGCCTGATGAGTTTGGAGAACACCTGACAAGAGATCAGAGACCATTCCTTCATGCAGAATCTCTCCAGATCCTTCAGATTCCCAGCTCCATGCTGGTGCTTTTTCTCTTTAGTTCACTCCACTAATTTTCTTTAGGGTTCAGGTCAGGGGACTGGGACGGCCATGGCAGAAGCTTCATTTTGGGCTCAGTGACACATTTTTGTGTTGGTTTTGATGTTTGTTTTGGATCATTATCCTGATAAAAGATCCGACCACAGCCCATTATTGGATTTCTAGCAGAAGCGGTCAGCTTTAGATTTTTTATCTGTTGGTATTTGCTAGAATCCAAAATACCATGTATCTGAACAAGATGTCCAGGACCTCCAGCAAAAAAAATAGGCCCACATCATTAAAGATCCAGCAGTATATTGAACCGTGGGCATGGGGTTTTAACTTTTTAACCATGTGTGCACCAAACCCATCTGGTGGGTTTGCTGCCAAAAAGCTATTTTTTTAGTTTCATCTGACTATAGAAGCCGGTCCCGTTTGAAGTTCCAGCCTTGTCTGACAACTGAGTATGCTGGAGATTGTTTCTGGATGAGAGCAGAGGATTTTCTTGAAATTCTCCCGAACAACTTGTGGGGATGTAGGTGCTGTTTGATAATTTTTTTAGGCTTTCTGAGACTCAAGACTCAACTAATCTCTGCAATTCTCCAGCTGTGATCCTTGGAGAGTCTTTGGCCACTCAAACTTTCCTCCTTACCGCACATTAGGACAATTTAGACACGGGTCCTCTTCCAGGCAGATTTTTTACATTTTTAGTTAATTGGAACTTCTCAATTATTGCCCTGATGGTGGAAATGGGGATTTTCAATGCTTTAGCTATTTTCTTACAGCCACTTTCTATTTTGCGAAGCTCAACAATCTTTTGCTGCACATCAGAACTATATTTTTTGGTTTTACTCATTGTGATGAATGATTAAGGGAATTTGGCCTTTGTGTTTCCTCATGTTTATACTCCTGTGGAACAGGAAGTCATGGCTGGAACATTTCATGTTCATGATCACCCTGGGGTGCTAAAAAAATGTAAATATGAATGAGAATATACTTCAGAGATATTTTACTCCTAAAAAATTCTAGGGGTGCCAATAATTGTGGCCAACGTGTTTTGGAGAAAAACATTTATTTCATAATGTGATTTTCCCCCCACTTTCAATTCTTTTCCTTCAATGAAAGGTTAGATGTTTGCTAATTTTATGAATTAAAGATCAAAAGGATAAACAATGCAGATTTATTTTTATTGTCATCTTTGATCATATTTACCAAGGGTGCCAATAATTCTGACCACAACTGTATATTTGAGGCAATGGTCAACAATACATTGTATGAGTCAAAATGATTGACTTTTCTTTGATCGATTTCCAAAAATCATTAGGATATTAAGTAAAGATCATGTTCCATGAAGATATTTTGTAAATTTCCTATCGTAAATATATCAAATTATTTTTGTGAGTGGATTTTTTTGCACCCTCAGATTCCAGATGTTCAAATAGTTGCATCTCGGCCAAATATTGTCCTATCCTAACAAACCATAGGAAAGCTTATTTATTTAGCTTTCAGATGATGTATAAATCTCAATTTCAAAAAGATTTACCCTTATGACTGGTTTTGTGGTCCAGAGTCACATTTAGTGGAAAAAAGAGATATTCAAAATCCAGTAAAACTTTTTTATGACAATTAATATGTCAATAAAAGTGCATATTTAATTAGGTAATGCCTCATTTGCATAACATTTTTAAAAATCAAGTTGGGAAAGTATGGTGATTTCTATTAGTTAAAATTTTTACCCTAATTTACCTGTGGTTTCTTAAATGGTAACATGGTAAAATATCATGAGTTCAGGAATATTTCAGGAATATGTCCTTCTACCAGATTGTGCTTTTTTATATATTATGTTATTTTTATTATATTTTATATTATTAAAATTATTATTTTACGATTCATTGATCCTCATTCAGCAGCAACTGTGCATGTGATGTAAAGCTATGCTTTGAGACAGCTTTCCAATTATTTTTTTGACAGCGACCAATTTAGAAATTGTCACAGAAGTGACACACACATGAGCTCATGTCATTTCAGGCTCATTTTAGCACATAATATTTATATACAGATAATATTATAAGCAATTATATGAAGCATTCAGGATGGTGTCCATCATTCCTGGTGTTTTCATAATGAGTCCTGTCCACCTATGGCCTTCTCATACACCCATCTGTCTCCTGTTTTTGCCATCAGGATGTCCTCCTACCTCCACCGGAGGTCTGAAATGTGTGTGGGGATGTGGGAAAATACGCATATCATTGGAAAAATAGAAAAAACAGTGGACAGGAGATATATAGTTGAGGTTATTGCCCATATGGCCACATAAAACAAAGCTTCCTTTGAAAGCTTTTCGCCCATATAGGTTCTATCGCTTATGTGAGCACTAATAGAAAAGAATGTGTTGATATTGGTCAGAGTCAGTAGCATCTCATTTAGCTTGTCTCTGCAGTTGCCATAGATACAGCACATTGCATGCTAATTATGCAGCGGTCAGGCTGCAGCCGAAGGTCTGAGTTTTTTATTAACCTGAATTTTTGTTCCAGGAACTCCACCGAGATGCACTTCTGCACGATCAGCTCTGGAAATGCATGTTGATGGATGCAGCATAACATGAGATATCCTCATTAATATGAGCTGATAGGAGTATGTTAGATCACACATATTTACTGCTATTATAAGAGCCAGTGTGTTCGTTACTAGGCAATCTTTATATAGCCTTGAACATTTGGAGCTTCAGGCACATAAGAAGATCGTGTTATACCATCAGTGTGTCTGTCAAGATGACTAAATGTGACCTGTGCTCTTATATGGATTAAAATACTCGGGTAATCATGATGACTACATCACAATCGTATTCAGAAATCATTGAGACATTTTTGTCTCGTTTGAGAGGTGGATATCTCTTTATGGGATCACATTTATGCTTTGTGGCTCCTTGAGGGACGAGTCGACTCCGGAAACTGTTTTTAAGAGAAACTTCACAGGCTGAAAAAATTCTTTNTATTATATATATCTGTTTTAATTTTAAAAGCAAAATTTGATTTAGTTTTAGTCATAGTCTTTTGACTAAAATGCCATTTACTTTTAGTCATATTATAGTCATCTGAAATGTTTTAGTTTTAGCATAAATTAAGCATTACATATTAATTAAATATTGTCAACTCCTGGAGAATATTTTTTTATCATTTAAAACTGGTTTTTATTTTATTTTATTTTGTTATTGTCTCATTTTCGTCAGTGAAAAAATGTGTGTGTGTGTATATATACATACACACATTTATTTTAAATACACACTTTTTTGGAAAGTGATGGAAAGGCAGATTTACTAAAATTGTATTACAGTTTATATTCTTTTTGTCTTATGTTTTGTGTGAGTCCAACTAAAGAGTCTAGCATTTGGTTTATACTAAAGTAATATATAAATAAAATAAGTAGCTAATATATAAATAAAATAATACTAACTACAAGTAAAATAGATCAGAGCAGTTCAGAGAACTGGAAGTAGCTACTACCTTCTAACTTTAATCAACAGATTTTGAATGTTGCAGGCAGCAGCCAATCGCTTTGAGGCACAGGCAGCGATGTTTGCTGCGAGCGTTTTAGGCCTAGTCCACACGTACACGGGTATTTTTATAAACTTTTATAAAAAAACAAAAATGCATCCACATGAAAGCACAAAAACACGCTATGAAGCGTTGTCAAGAGCATGCCAAACCAACATGGTGGTGATGTAACCCTAACCGTAAAGCCATGTTGGCCAATCAGAAGCCTGGAAAAAGGTTATTACCGGTTCCGGTGTTGTGCCGAATTCTGACCCCCACCAAATCATTACCCCCCTAGTATTGGTAGGTTTAGGATTAGGGGTGGGGTTAGGCAGTCAGATAGTGACTTCAACGAGGGGGGGTAATAATTTGCCAGGGAGTCGAAATTCGGCACAACACCTATTCCGATGTCTACACGACAACACTGCAACCGGAGTTTCTAAAAATTTTCATCCTGGCAGGAGTTTTCAAAAAAGTTTGGTTTCAGTGACCGGATACTGCGTTTGCGTGTGGACGAATGGCCTAGAAAAGAACCGCATAGAAAAATACCTGTGTTCGTGTGGACAGGGCCTTAAGAATCTGCTGATATAGCTGGAGTTTCTGGTTGATTTAGTGCTTTATTCTGGTGGATTGTCAAACACAACATCTTAACAATGCGTGGCTCATCCATAGATCATCAAATAAAAATGCCGGTGTACAATAACACATCAACCTCTCGCAGATTGACAGCTTGATTATGACATGGATTTCAGTCGACTAAACTAGAATCAGCAACTCAGTTTTCAGTCAGGTATACATCACATTAGTCTAACAGGTACAACTGACCTGAGATCAGCTGAGGCTGTTGTGCGAGACAGTTAATTAGGCCTCTCGAGTGGTTCCGGTGAGGGTAGAATGTGCATGCAGTGACTCAGCAGACTCAGCATAGCCTGGCAAAGCATCCATCACTCCACAGGCAGCGAGCGCTGGGGAACCTGCTGTTCTTTTGACTCTTGGCTGATGAGCTCCTGCTGGGCACAGCCACAGTGCTGCTGAACTCTATCTGACAGCTTCCTCCAAAATGCTTTCTTGTTGCATTCCTGTGCCATAGATGTTTTTGGCATAGGATGAACACAGCCTCTTTGAATCCTTGTAGCTTGTCGATAGGTAAATAATTGATCCAGCTGTGCCATTCGTACCTTCATCTAAGTAAATAAAGGTGCAGCTCAGCCTGTTGACCATTAGTGGTGTTTTTTCTTAGCCTAGCATTGTGAGTCAAAGTTCAGAGAGTTTGTCTTGAAGGAAATTAGATTCTTTACTGTATCACCTTCGGGTTTTGGTGCAGGACGTTTTTAATAGTCCCAATGTGCACTTTGCTGTTGCATAGCGGTAAATGGGTACAGCATCTCACCTGGGGTTATTTGTGTCCTTTTGTACCACAGTTGTCCTTCATGGCTCTAAATATCTTTTGTTTTTTCCCTAATTGTCCCAAGCAAAGATATAGTTATGATAGATTTTTTCATGAATCTTATTATTTATGTTTATATATGGTTATATTAAACATTTTTAGAAAAAAGTATACTACCCTTCAAATGTTTGGGGTCTGTAATATGCTTTTGGAAGAAGTCTCTTCCCACCAAGGCTGCATTTATTTGATCGAAAGTACAATAAAACAGAAATATTGTTATTAAAATGTAAAATAACCGTTTTCTATTTGAATATAGGCTATATTAAAATGCAATTTATTCATGTGATAAAAATTGCATTTTCAGCATCATTACTCCAGTCTTCAGTGTCACATGATCCTTCACAATTCATTCTAACATGCTGATTTGGTGCTCAAGTAGCATTCTTGTATATATAATATTTTTGTGGAAATTTTAATACATTTTTCCAGGATTCTTTGATGAATAGAAGAACAGCCTTAATTTAGAAACCTTTTATGAGAAACACAGATGCTGCACAGGCTACTGGATAATGTTAACCAATAGTCAAACAGCAACTTTTTAACAGTCTGACTCCATGTAATGCCTTTTCACAATCCAGTTATTTTAAATCAATACATTTTTCCTGTTTCAATTAGTAATGCCTCACATTACAGAAGTAAAACAGGTTGCAATTTGAAATGATTTTAATATTTACAGTTATGTAGATGCTTTTTATCCAAAGATAGTTAGTGAAATATTAATATGAGAATCAAACATATGACCTTGGCATTGTTAGCACCACAGTATGCAACGTTGAGCTACAGAAACAAGTAGTTTAATTGTCATCTTAAAATAAAATTTTAGCCATTTCACATGATGTAACCGTGATCTTTCAACATAGTTCACACTCAATCAACTGTTTTCCACTTCATGTAGTCTGACACCTGCAGTAAAACCCCTTCAAAGGATGCTAGCGCATGTCTTCGGGGATAATTTTGAACCTGGTATGTTATGCTATGCTATTCTACACTATTTTAGTAATGTGTACCACCATTGGATTGTGGATCATTTTCATAGTGCCCAGATCCACAGACACTAAACTTAAAATTAACTAGCAGCTGTTCTCATGCTATCTTATCCTACAGCAGATTCCCAAAATACTTCTGTGCTCGGTACAAGAGGGCAACTGGAGACTTTTTGAGACTGGGCTATTCTGGACAGGTCTGTCCACTCTTCCCATGTGGCGGTGTGACTGCGGCACTAAGGGAATTGGAAATTATGACATCTTTAATGGTGCAGACTATTTATGGTGAGTATTGGAAGATCCAAATAGGAAATGCACTAATAGTTTCCTGTAGGTGTGGAAATGACAGAAGAATTTATAGTGATTATTCAGATTATAATAAAATGAATATAATATATTTGTGTGATTTTATAATAATTTATTGGCAACTAGTTGAAATAAAATAAGTGTAATATGTAAAATAAGTATATTAAGTATAGTATAGTAAGTATACTTGTAAAATAAGTATATATTGTATAATAAGTATAATATGTAACAGTTTACTTTATTTTGCTATCCTCACTAGTGTCCTGAACCCACTAGTAAAATATATAAAAAAATATCAAAAATGTCTCAATAATTTTTGGTTTGACTGTATATATATATATATATAAAATTTCAGTTAATTAGTTTTATTTGACAATAACATCCCTTAGGTATAGTTGTAAATTTTAATAATTTCACACAATACATATAATTTACATTATCATACTTTTTAAAAATGCAATAATTAATATTTTAATGATGGATTGTAATATTTTCAAATTGAACGTCTGGGACTAGATTAAAACAATAAAATGTATGCATAGAAAGCACTTTTAAAGGGATAGTTTACCCAAAAATGAAAATTTGATGTTTATCTGCTTACCCCCAGGGTATCCAAGATGTAGGTGACTTTGTTTCTTCAGTAGAACACAAATGATGATTTTTAACTCCAACCGTTGCAGTCTGTCAGTCGTATAATGCATGTCAATGGCAACACCATCTATAAGAGTAAAAAAAACATGCACAGACAAATCCAAATTAAACCCTGTGGCTCGTGACGACACATTGATGTCCTAAGACAAGAAAAGATTGGTTTGTGCGAGAAACTGAACAGTATTTATATCATTTTTTACCTCTAAAACACAATGTGCAACTGCCCTGCGCATCCGGTTAGTGAGGTCAGAAAACGCGTTCTGATGACGGAAGTGATGTCTTGCGCTTTGCTTCAATGAGTGCGAGAGATCACTTCCGTTGTCAGAGCGCGTTTAGACCTCACACACCGGATTTGGAGAGCAGTTGGACACAGTGGTGTTTTAGAGGTAAAAAATTATATAAATACTGCTTGGTTTCTCGCACAAACCGATCGTTTTGTGTCTTAGGACATCAATGTGTCGTCACGAGCAGCAGGGTTTAATTTGGATTTGTCTGTTTTTTTTACTCTTATAGATGGAATTCCCATTGACACGCATTACATGACTGACAGACTGCAACGGTTGGAGTTAAAAATCATCATTTGTGTTCTACTGAGGAAACAAAGTCACCTACATCTTGGATGCCCTGGGGGTAAGCAAATAAACATAACATTTTCATTTTTGGGTGAACTATCTCTTTAAAATGTTAAAGAAAACGATGAAGACGCTATCAAATGTTTCCAAGTTTTATTGTGACCTCCATAAAGAAAATAAGTGGAAATCTGTTAATTTTACAAAAAAATCAACGGCTGCAACATAAAGATTGATGTAAATAATGAAGCACAGGCAGTAGTTGGTTCGCACTGTCTGGATGTGATTTCGAGAGAATGACTATGACACATGAGCTCATCTCAGCTGCTCTTCAGTGTGAGCTGTAATGTTTCTCTGTTTTTTAGGTAGGGAAATATCCTCTCACCCCGCGCTGTGCTGACAGCCTCAGATGAATCACCCTCGTTTATTCTGCTGATGCTGCAGGTATACAAGAGCCAGGAATTTAATATGCAGCCGGTGGGAGAGAGGAACTACGGGTGCTGGAGAGGATCAATAATTGAAAGGTCACATAGAGTGGCTGAACTGCTGTGTGTGAGCTATATGAGAAGCTCATTGTGTGTGTGTGTGTGTGTGTATGTATGTGTGTTTCAGCATGGTGACACAGATAAGATGAGGTTTATTTGATCATGTGTGGATGGTGACACATGGAACACAATGTTCTTATTTGCAGTGCCACATTATTCAAAGTAGAAGACTAGACTATTTGATAATAAATGACAGGCGGTGAGATTTAATAATCTAAAATCAGATAAACAAACAATAACATCTGATATAATCTCTGAGGATGTTGTGATTATTTCAAATTGTAATAATATTTTGCAGATCAAATAAAAGCAGCTTTGGTGAGTATAAGAGAGTTCTTAACCTCTCCACCCAATATAGTTATAGTGATATTAATTGTATTCTTCCTGTTTCAAAGCAACATGTTTTCACCAGAGCCTGCATGAAAGCCTTTGAAGAAGAAACTGGTCTTTTTGTATCACTGTGAAGCTTTTTAACAGAGCCAAATCTTTCGGTGAGTGTTCAGACTTGCAGATGATATGTCTAGAGGCTGAGCGTCTCACCCGATTATACCGTGACCATCTTTACTGATAAAACCCTGGATAAATCTTACTACAGTCATATTATGGTCTGCTAGCCATCAGGGAGAAACCCCATATTACTTCCACAGGAAACTGTAACAAATCCAGCCACCCCTACAGATGACAGAGGTGTATATCCACAGCTTCCTGTGTCTGGGCAGCAGGTTTTCTCATATTTCCTGTAGACTTTCAGGAAATATTGGACATATAAGTCTATTGGTACAGTTTTTATTGATGATTAAACTGCATCTGAACTTTGCATTTTCGTTTTTGTTGTATTAAAAAGAGAAGCTTTGATGATTTTGATAATTCCTTTGTATTTCGTGGTGGAAAAAAGTTTCATGAGGGTGACTTTTGGTTTCAGACTTGGCACAGCTGAACAACTTTATGAAATTGTTAATATTGAGATCTCTTAAGAAACACTAAATGAGACTCTTTTCTAGGGTTTTTCCCAGGAAAAACATCTGAAAAGCATTTGCTCTCCATTTCATCTGACTGCTAAAAGGAGCTATTGAGACACTGAAGAGATTTCATATACACAACTGTTCAAAAGTTTGGGGTCAGTATGAATGTGTTTTTTTTTGTTTGTTTTTTTGAGTTTTTAGTACACTGTAAAAAGTAATACGCTATATCTACTCAATAAAATTTTGGCAACAGATTACAAGCAATATTATTAATTAAATTCAACAATTAGAATTGAGTTAGAATTAATTTTATTAATTCCTTAAATGTCAACCATTTAAAACGAGTAAAATTTAAACAAAAATATCTGAATGGACAGACAGACGTCAAAGATGAATTAAGAACTCTTTATTTTTTATTGCCAACATTGAAGACACCTGATAATAACAAGCAGAATCATTGAAGGAAAGAGAAACACAAGAATTAACAGAGGTTTAGATGTTGATGTTGATTTTATTGAAAATGTTTGATCACCATTATGGTGATCAGTGTTTCTTTAAGTTGGGCGGTTTGACTCTTTGCTTTTTATGTCAGATTGTGGTTTTTGTAATGGTGTTTGCTAATTTTACACATTTTAAATGGTTGACTTTTAATTTGATTCATTCTAACTCAATTCTTATTTGTTGAATTGAATTAACAAAATTGCTTGTAATCTGTTGAAACAATTTTATTGAGTAGATTGAGTGTATTACTTTTAACAGTGCACAGTCAAAGACTATAGATATAGAAAGACCGTTCACTCCTATTAGTTATGAATGGGAGAAACTGCAATGCGCAATATGGCGGAATATGTCCTGCCTTCTAAGTAAAAGAGCCAATCTGATTGCTGTTAGAATTTCTGGTTCCCATAGAAACCTGAGACTCACGCTTAGGACTGCATGTGCATTAGCTCGTCTAGCCTGAAAAATAAGCTTTTTTAAAGCTATTTGAGCATAAGAAACAACATTTATGGGACAATTCATAAAGCAGTTTTAGAGATTTCAGGATTCCCCCATTCAAAAAGATAGGACTTCGGATGCCCGAAATAGCTGCCCGGAGGCGTTGCAAATATGGCCGCCGAGTGAACAGACTTTCCTTGAAAGGGACTTTGGTACA
>RJVU01036174.1:3952155-3984663 GCA_003731715.1 Anabarilius grahami | reverse complement strand
GCGTGCTTCCCACGAGGCTATCGGCGAACGATGTGTTTTTTTTTTGTGCTTCCCACGAGGCTATCGGCGAACGATGTGTTTTTTTTTTTGTTTTTTTTTTAAGAAATGAATACTAATATTTAGCAAGGACACATTAAATTGTTAAAAAGTGATGTTGCAAAAGATTTATAGTTCAAATAATGCTGATTTTTTAAAACTTTCTATCCATCAAAGAATCCTTAATAAAAATGTATGATTTCCACAAAAATATTAAGCAGCACAACTATTTTCAAAATTGATAATAATGAATATTTCTTGAGTACCAAATCAGCATATTAGAATGATTTCTGAATTATGTGACAGAAACTGCAACTGATCAAATTTAAATGTTTAAATTGACGTTTTCTGCCACAGCATTTCAGACACACACTATTTTAACCTACAATAATAGTGTTTAAACTCAATTATCAAAGATAGTTGCATTCAAAATCCACTTAACTCAGAAATGCATACTAAATTTAAATCTGTAAGTGTGTACTGTAGTTCATAGTATGTTCAGATACCATTCTGTGTGTTTCTGGTTTGTGCTGGCTGGTTTCATTCCAGAGTTGCAGTGACCCTTGCAGAGCTGCAGCTGCAGTAATGGGCTCTAACCTGTTAAAGGCCTAACCTCAGTGTCTCTTGGGACGGTTATCTGCAGGTGAGGGATGGGGTTGCCCATGATCGCTCTGTTGTGAGGCAGAAGGGCATGAAGGGGGCTTTTACTTCAAGGGCATGATATGGCATGTCAACATATCGCTTTTGTGGGGGTCAGAGATCAGTGTCTTTTAAACTCAATTGTCAGTCCTCTTTATAATCAGACTGCACTCAAAGAAATTCCCACCTGCAGTCTGCACAAAACAAATAAAATTAGGGATGGGAATTATAAGAAATCTGACTATTCCGTTTCAGATTCTGATTCTTCTTAATGTTTCCGGTTTGTTCATGGTTCTATTAAATAAAAAAGAACTGGCTCATTTACAGTAATTCGGTTGGCAAACAGGTTTACTGGTCGTGTTGTACTGTATGTTTTTAATTCAATAAAAAAGAACCCGGCTCATAAGAGTTATTACTTTATGAATCTGACTTCACTGATGTTGATCTTTACTTTCTGTAAAAGTTCACTTTGCCTGGTAAGCACCTTAAAGTCATTATTTCAGGAATTAAACTTTAGTGATTGCACAGTTTGTTTTTGTTTCGCTAAAAAGAACTGGCTCATAAATTTGCAGTCACAAATTTTGGTGGCAGAAAAAGGTCCATTAGCTATTTACAGGAGTAAAGTATGAAGCACAGCTCACACAAAAGTCTCTCTTGGCGAATCTCTCACGAATTCCTACTGAAAAATTTGAAGAACTATGGTCAGTTTGATCGCAACTTTGTTCCTTTGTTTGAGAATCTTAATTTCACTGGTCACGATTTTTTGAAAACGATACCGTTATCTCTGTGTAAACTACGAAAACGCGAATCTGTGAAAATGGTAATGCACATGCATATTACATGTTTAGTGTATAGGCATGCGCGTTTGCCGCAAGTGCTCTGTAATAGAATGTGTAAGTGCGCAGACACATAGTCTTTCTTTACAAAGTGACCGCCAACTACTGGCCTGGCATGCATAATACAGCGTTTTTAGCCGTTTTTCGCGGATCCATGTGAACGGGGATCATTTTGATAACATTAAATTTCCGTTTTTAGTACAATGTTGTCGTGCAAATGTACCCTTAATGTAAATACATATACAGTGGAGAAAATCATATTAATTTGTCAGTTAAAGTTTTCACTCAAAATGTTATGCTGATGTGATATCATTTTCAATGGAAAAAAATGCATTCAATTTTAAAAGAATGCAAAACAGAGGTATGTTTAATAGTGATACCAGTCATTTGGACCTCACCACATCTTTCACTGGTTAACTTGACTGAGTATTTTTATGTCGGTGGTGGATGTTCTTTGCATAGTAAACAAGTCAGAGCACATTACAAGATATTAGGGCAGGTCTAATGTAGGTCATATTCCAGTTAAACTTTTCTCCAGGGAAAGCAATCTTTTTTTTTTTTCCTTCCAGATTTAAGCACTAGACACTGAGCTTCATCCTAATAAGAACTTGGCTTGTGGTTTTAAAGACTACAGCACCTGTCTTCAGTTCCGATTGACTCTGACGCACACTGTCTCATCTCTGAGGACACCTCTGCCAGGCAACAGATGAAAATGTTCTCCACAGCAGAGTAGCAACACCTCAGAAGTGAAGATCTCAATAATTGACAGGCCTCTGACAGCTCTGTTTCTCACAGGTTGCGAGTGTGTGACATGTTTGTACAAGAAGATCTCTTCAGCTGCAACAAAACCTTTGAAATGCTAACCTAAAATATGATATATAGGCCTATAATTTGAGCATGATGGTTTAAATCAGCAATCAATTATATATATATATATATATATATATGCTATGGGTCAATGACGTGACGGGTCATTTTTTTTGTCCAAAGGCCTTAATAATAATACAAAACAAAGATATGACATCCAAAGTATGTAAGGTAGTACACCTAGATCTCTTTTATCGAATCCAAAAGGTTTTAATTATATTTTGCTACATATAAAGGTATTTTTACGGTGACCGGGAGGGGACATGTTCGGTTCACTTAGTTTTGTCATGGCCACGACATAAAAACTCTTGGGAACGTAATAATATGTTGTGGCCATGAGATATTAATTTGTGGTAACGTGATAATAAGTCATGGCCACAAGATAATTTTTTCATGGTAACGACATCCTTATCGCCACACGATGTAAAATCATGGCCTCGAGATCATATGGTGAGGGAAAGATATATTTTTCTCGTGGACACGAGTTAAATGTGTAAACAACCTGCGCGACCATAGCAACCCACGAATTAATATCTTGTGGCCACGACATATTATTACATTCCCACGAGTTTATATGCACGACAAAACTAAGTGAACCGAACATGTCCCCTCCCTGTCACCGTATATTTTGAAGATTTTGAAGTGTCAAAAGGTCATTCGGTTTAACTGTTCAAAGGCCAATACAGCCATTTCATTTGTGATTAAAATATCTTAAAATGTAATAAATGTATATATTTTTCATTCTGGCATGATTTTATAACATCATATATTAACATAGTGCAAAATGGTATTAAAATTATGTGTAGAAGTCATTGCTTTGTTATGATAAAGAATGTCTGGAACAATGAATTTCATTCGGAGTAACCAATATAAAGGGACCATTTTGGATCAAGTCATGCGGTCAGTATCATGTGACAGGATGTGACATCATTCAGACACCTGCAGAAGACCACATGGTCGTGAAGCAAAGTAACTAACTCTCTTTTAACTATTTGAAAAATTAATGTTTTCACTTGCTTATACGCATGTCCCGAAACATCAGGTAATTCGGTACAACCGCTATAAAACATGGAAAATGTTGTAATATTTTAAAAACTTGTACTAAATATGAAATGTTTGATTGTTCTTTTGTTAGCTAGATAGCAAGCTAACTATTTAGTTAGCTAGATATCAGCCTGTTAGCATTTTTTTGAAAATATCGTAATTCGGTATAACCAAAAGTGTCATTCGGTAAAACCGAAATTTTGATTAAACCAAATGACTTTTTTGGTGACTATATATATTTGGAACCGGAACTTCTAACATGTATGTTACAAATAATCAGTTGTGTTTGTTCTTAGTTTCATTTTAATGGACATTTAGTTTGTATTAAAGGGTTAGTTCACCCAAAAATGGAAATTATGTCATTAATGACTCACCCTCATGTCGTTCCAAACCCGTAAGACCTCTGTTCGTCTTCGGAACACAAATATTTTAGATTTAGTCCGAGAGCTTTCTGTCCCTCCATTGAAAATGTATGTACGGTGCACTGTCCATGTCCAGAAAGGTAATAAAAACATCATCAAAGTAGTCCATGTGACATCAGTGGGTTAGTTAGAATTTTTTGAAGCATCGAAAATACATTTTGGACCAAAAATAACAAAAACTACGACTTTATTCAGCATTGTCTTCTCTTCCGGGCAGTGGTGTATAAAGTACTCGAAAACCATACTTGAGTAAAAGTATAGATATCTTACCAGAAAATGAAGTCAAAGTCACTGTTTAGAATATTACTTGAGTAAAAGTTTTAAAGTATGTGATATTTTTTGTACTTAAGTACGAAAAGTATTTTTTTTTTATTAAATGTACTTAAGTATTGAAAGTAAAAGTACAAGTAAATGTAAAATACAAAAGGAGCAAAAAATATTATTAAAAATTGTTCTATACACAGTTTGAGCAGCAAGACAGTTTTAACTATTTCTTACATTTTGTTTCTTTGAATTAAAAAATGGCTAAATGTTTATTGTAATTTTTAAATATAAAAATACTAATATATTAATTATNCATTGGTTGGATACAGTGGTGCTTCACGAACACAAAATACAGAGGATTCCCATCACGTCAACGACGTAGCGTCTATAGTTCCCACGAAAGGGAACTTTTATTAACCTTATTTAATGTTACAAATGGACTCTTATTGTAAAGTGTTACCATTTCATAACAGTCATGCTTAAAACTTACCATCTTTACACACAAAGGCATAGCATGGGTCTATTATATACAGTGCCCTTCACATTTATTGGCACCCTTAGTAATTATGAGCAAAGGAGGCTGTGAAATAAATCTGCATTGTTTATCCTTTTGATCTTTCTTTCAAAAAATTATAAAATTACTTTTCACAAATTAAAATTCACAAAATTATAACCTTTCATTGAAGGAAAATAATTGAAAGTGGGGGGGAAATCACATTATGAAATAAATGTTTTTCTCCAAAACATGTTGGCCACAATTATTGGCACCCTTTTATTCAAAATTTTATGCAACCTCCTTTTGCCAAGATAACAGCTCTGAGTCTTCACCTATAATGCCTGATGAGTTTGGAGAACACCTGACAAGAGATCAGAGACCATTCCTTCATGCAGAATCTCTCCAGATCCTTCAGATTCCCAGCTCCATGCTGGTGCTGCTTCTCTTTAGTTCACTCCACTCATTTTCTTTAGGGTTCAGGTCAGAGAACTGGGACGGCCATGGCAGAAGCTTCATTTTGTGCTCACTGACACACTTTTGTGGTGGTTTTGATGTTTGTTTTGGATCATTGTCCTGATGGAAGATCCAACCACGGCCCATTATTGGATTTCTAGCAGAAGCGGTCAGGTTTTGATTTTTTATCTGTTGGTATTTGCTAGAATCCAAAATACCATGTATCTGAACAAGATGTCCAGGACCTCCAGCAGAAAAATAGGCCCACATCATTAAAGATCCTGCAGTATATTTAACTGTGGGCATGGGGTACTTTTTATCCATGTGTGCACCAAACCCATCTGGTGGGTTTGCTGCCAAAAAACGCTTTTTTTAGTTTCATCTGACCATAGAAGCCGGTCCCGTTTGAAGTTCTAGTCGTGTCTGACAACTGAATATGCTGGAGATTGTTTCGGGATGAGAGCAGAGGATTTTTCTTGAAACCCTCCGGAACAACTTGTGGGGATGTAGGTTCTGTTTGATAATTTTTTTAGGCTTTCTGAAACTCAAGACTTAACTAATCTCTGCAATTCTCCAGCTGTGATCCTTGGAGAATCTTTGGACACTCAAACTTTCTTCCTCTCCGCGCATTAGGACGATTTAGACACACATCCTCTTCCAGGCAGATTTGTAACCTCTTTTTTGATTGGAACTTCTTAATTATTGCCCTGATGGTGGAAATGGGGATTTTCAATGCGTTAGCTTTTTTTCTTATAGCCATTTTCTATTTTGTGAAGCTCAACAATCTTTTGCTGCACATCAGAACTATATTCTTTGGTTTTTCTCTTTGTGAAGAATGATTAAGGGAATTTTTGCCTTTGTGTTTACACATATTTGTACTCCTGTGGAACAGGAAGTCATGGCTGGACAATTTCATTCTCCTAGTCACCCTGGTGTGCTAAAAAATGTAAATATGAATGGGAATATACTTCAGAGATATTTTACTCATAAGAATTTCTAGCGGTGCCAATAATTGTGGCCAACATGTATTGGAGAAAAACATTTATTTCATAATGTGAGTTTCCCACCACTTTCAATTGTTTTACTTCAATGAAAGGTTAGAATTTTGTGAATTTTTTTAATGAAAGATCAAAAGGATGAACAATGCAGATTTATTTTCACAGCTGCCTTTGCTTATATTTACTAAGGGTGCCAATAATTGTGGAGGGCACTGTATATACGTTCACACATTATTTGCCTCGATTTTAGAAAACTTGATGATGATCTAATCAAAATATGCCAATAAAAAGAACAAATCGAATACATTTCTGATAAATGTTTCTGTCGCAGCATGATGAGAATACAGTTTAAATATGCAACATCGCTGGATAACGAATGCATAACAGCGAACAAATGGATATAAACTAATGCAAATGAATGGTAACAATCGTGACATTAAACAGTTGGTGTTTTTGTCACATTGTTTTAACCGCTTGAGGTACTACTAATGTTAGCATCCTCTCAGCCTCGACGGCAAACATACTGCTGTTCTCCACTAATGCAGCATCTAGTCAACAAACTAATTACTTTATAATGATATGAAAACATGTACTGTAGTGTACACTGTATAACATACCGTTTTGTTGTTCGTTTTAAATCTGTTTTTGAAGTGTCCCGCTCTGTGCAGTGCGCAGCCTCACATCACGTGTCAAAACAAACTATACAAGGCATCAGTGATAGTTTTTATTTCGCCTCTAGAGGCCGCTCTCGTACTGTATAATGACAGCGCGCTCTTCTCAGCCGCTCCAGCAACGGACGCAACCCGGAAAATGAAATCAAGCGCGATTGTGCGAGCACTTTTTTGCACTTGCTTGCACTCTTTTTGTTTTTTCCGACTTTATTTTGTAGTAAGTAACGAAAATGCTTTGGAAAAATGTATCGGAGTAAAAGTACACATTTTATTTAGGAAATGTAGTGGAGTAAAACTAAAAGTTGACAAATTTAAAGACTCAAGTAAAGTACAGATTCTCCCCAAAAATACTTAAGTACTGTAACAAAGTATTATTACTTCGTAACATTACACCACTGCTTCCGGGTCTGTTGTTCACGACTCCGCAGTGACGCTCCTGACGTGTTATCTGGTGCGCCCGAGCTTCGTTTACAGTCTGAGGGAGACACACGCTGTATTCAAGCTATTCTACATTGTTTGTATTTTGGTATTGCTATATTTTTTAAAATGGTGCGTAAGTGTGCATGTGTCCTTACGTCAGCAGCGTCACTGCGGAGTCGTGAACGCGGATTGACAACAGACCTGGAAGAGAAGACAATGCTGAATAAAGTCATAGTTTTTGTTATTTTTGGACCAAAATGTATTTTTGATGCTTCAAAAACTTCTAACTAACCCACTGATGTCACATGGACTACTTTGATGATGTTTTTATTACCTTTCTGGACATGGACAGTATACCGTACATACATTTTCATTGGAGGGACAGAAAGCTCTCGGACTAAATCTAAAATAACTTAAACTGTGTTCCGAAGATGAAAGGAGGTCTTACGGGTTTGGAACGACATGAAGGTGAGTCATTAATGACATAATTTCCATTTTTGGGTGAACTAACCCTTTAATTAGTCACATGTGTTCCTTTGTTTAAGTTTCCCGCCACTCATCAGTTTCCATGGACTCTAATCTATCATCTGTTCGTCATTTAGTTTATCACCATGTGTATTTAAGTTCCTCACCTTGTCCAGTCTCGTTTGTGAAATTGTGTTGCTACTACCTTCTGTTATTTATTAAACTCTGCATTTGAACTTTACCTTCATCGTTGTGTGTTCACCATCTATATTACTAACAAAAGCTTCTGGGAAAATATACATGCTGAAGGTTATGCTCGCTCTTAAAGGGATAGTTCAGTAATTTTGATGCAATTTAAATTTTTGAGTGATCAGTTCCTTTAAGGAGACAGAGGTTTAATAGGTAAATGTCCTTGTGCAGCAGTACAGACAGCTGATTTGCATTTGGTGTGAAGATTGCAATGAATGAATCATAATATTGATGCTTTGAATACTCTCTGTTCAATATGCATGAAATGAAATAGAGGCAAAGCTAATGAGATGAATCTACCACAATCCATGGACTAATTTGAAGCACCAACATCTTATCACAAATGACCATCATTTTCCATAAAAAATTCATACTGTCAGTAAAACTATATAGAACAGAATGTCACTGCAGCTAAAATATACAGGTGGGATCAGGAAGAAAAGGTTATTGTCAAACTTCAGATGTGTGAACACATGTCTGTCCCTGTTATATGACTGAACCAGAGCATTAATCTTTTTTAATGTGTTATTTGAGAAGTCTCACTCCAGTTCTTCCTCTCTCCTTTGTTGGCGCCTCTCACAGGACCACACGCAAGAGGCGGAGAGCTGAAAGCCTATTATCTACGAACACTTTCTGCCAGGTACTGCTATCTGTTTTCATGACTCAAAGCTAGTTTTAAAGACACCCACAACTGAGTCTTTCTCCTCGTTTGTGGATTCAAAATCGGCAGATTCAAGAACAAACATACTCTCGCACTGGATTTCAAAAACAAAGAAA
Organism: Anabarilius grahami; assembly: GCA_003731715.1. Lineage (NCBI taxonomy): Eukaryota > Metazoa > Chordata > Actinopteri > Cypriniformes > Xenocyprididae > Anabarilius > Anabarilius grahami. Next base: position 3,976,026 of record RJVU01036174.1, on the reverse strand, counting down.
GTTTAGAGTTAGGGTGGAAAATTTGCCTCTATTATAATCCAAAGAGAATCATTGCACAAAGGAGAATTAGAAACAGGACAAAGGATGAGAATGCAAGATATAGCACTGACAAAGATAACAATGCATTCAGAGCTAAAGTTTTCCCTCCTGTTTTCAAAGAGAGGGAATAATCCAATTAGCCAATGGAACTTTCATAATAACTGCAACTTATGCAAGTGACAGGTTTGTGGAAAACTAGATACAACTTTGATAAAGAGAAGACGCAAGATGGTCAGATATAGATTTACCCTATATATTTGCAATCATGCAATTTGCAATCAAAAAGTTTGGGGTCGGTAAGAATTTGTAAATGTTTTTGAAGGAAGTCTCTTATGCCCACCAAGATCTAAAATACAGTAATATTTTGAAATGTTACAATTTAAAATAACTGTTTTCTATTTTAATATAGTTTAAAAGGTCATTATGACAAAGCTGAATTTTCAGCAATCATTACTTCAGTCTTCGGTGTCACGTGACCCTTCAGAAATTATTCTAATATGCTGATTGGATGCTGAAGAAATGTAATATTTTTGTGGAAACCATGATATATTTAAATAATAAACTTTGACTTTTATATTTTGCATCTTTGCTGAATAAAATTATTAATGTCTTAAAGATGTTACTGACCCCAGACTTTTGAATGGTAGTGAATTTATATGAAATCATATACATTACCAGATAAACTACATATATACAGGTCCTTCTCAAAAAATTAGCATATTGTGATAAAGTTCATTATTTTCCATAATGTAATGATAAAAATTAAACTTTCATATATTTTAGATTCATTGCACACCAACTGAAATATTTCAGGTCTTTTATTGTTTTAATACTGATGATTTTGGCATACAGCTCATGAAAACCCAAAATTCCTATCTCAAAAAATTAGCATATTTCATCCGACCAATAAAAGAAAAGTGTTTTTAATACAAAAAAAGTCAACCTTCAAATAATTATGTTCAGTTATGCACTCAATACTTGGTCGGGAATCCTTTTGCAGAAATGACTGCTTCAATGCGGCGTGGCATGGAGGCAATCAGCCTGTGGCACTGCTGAGGTGTTATGGAGGCCCAGGATGCTTCGATAGCGGCCTTAAGCTCATCCAGAGTGTTGGGTCTTGCGTCTCTCAACTTTCTCTTCACAATATCCCACAGATTCTCTATGGGGTTCAGGTCAGGAGAGTTGGCAGGCCAATTGAGCACAGTAATACCATGGTCAGTAAACCATTTACCAGTGGTTTTGGCACTGTGAGCAGGTGCCAGGTCGTGCTGAAAAACGAAATCTTCATCTCCATAAAGCTTTTCAGCAGATGGAAGCATGAAGTGCTCCAAAATCTCCTGATAGCTAGCTGCATTGACCCTGCCCTTGATAAAACACAGTGGACCAACACCAGCAGCTGACATGGCACCCCAGACCATCACTGACTGTGGGAACTTGACACTGGACTTCAGGCATTTTGGCATTTCCTTCTCCCCAGTCTTCCTCCAGACTCTGGCACCTTGATTTCCGAATGACTTTGGACCACTGAGCAACAGTCCAGTGCTGCTTCTCTGTAGCCCAGGTCAGGCGCTTCTGCCGCTGTTTCTGGTTCAAAAGTGGCTTGACCTGGGGAATGCGGCACCTGTAGCCCATTTCCTGCACACGCCTGTGCACGGTGGCTCTGGATGTTTCTACTCCAGACTCAGTCCACTGCTTCCGCAGGTCCCCCAAGGTCTGGAATCGGTCCTTCTCCACAATCTTCCTCAGGGTCCGGTCACCTCTTCTCGTTGTGCAGCGTTTTTTGCCACACTTTTTCCTTCCCACAGACTTCCCACTGAGGTGCCTTGATACAGCACTCTGGGAACAGCCTATTCGTTCAGAAATTTCTTTCTGTGTCTTACCCTCTCGCTTGAGGGTGTCAATGATGGCCTTCTGGACAGCAGTCAGGTCGGCAGTCTTACCCATGATTGCGGTTTTGAGTAATGAACCAGGCTGGGAGTTTTTAAAAGCCTCAGGAATCTTTTGCAGGTGTTTAGAGTTAATTAGTTGATTCAGATGATTAGGTTAATAGCTCGTTTAGAGAACCTTTTCATGATATGCTAATTTTTTGAGATAGGAATTTTGGGTTTTCATGAGCTGTATGCCAAAATCATCAGTATTAAAACAATAAAAGACCTGAAATATTTCAGTTGGTGTGCAATGAATCTAAAATATATGAAAGTTTAATTTTTATCATTACATTATGGAAAATAATGAACTTTATCACAATATGCTAATTTTTTGAGAAGGACCTGTATTTCATAAATTGCTGTTCAGAGTGAATATCAGAGTGAACTGAATTTTTTATAAGAGAACTTGGAGATGAAAAGGAAAGTCTTTTCAGAGTGAATTTTGATTAGACATTTTCCTTTGGACCAACGACTCATGCAACATAATGCTTGCAATTGTGGTTATATAAAGGCTTATAAGTAAAAATTGCCTCACCATGGTAAATTGCTTACCATAGGAGGTAAGTTTGTGCTGTAGGACATTCTCCAGGCTTTTTATGCACTGGGAGGCAGAAACTGTGTGGCCTTTCATAAAGATTGAAAGAGACTGAGGGAGTGACAAATTGGCTGGACATACATGGACTGAAATCTTGTCATGGTTGAACCAACATACCATTTAAGATTTACAAAGACTTAAGATTTTCTGTACAATCACAGGTGAAACAGAAGATCTTTATGTTTTTGTTTAGTTTTTCTTCCTGGTGTATTTGAGAAAAAAACAAACAAACAGAAAAACTGGATATGGTGCTGTCAATTACAATCCTGATGTAAAGGTCAACTGATAGCAACTCTCTTTATTCAATTTATTTATCTCACATAGAGTGAGACTGGACAATATCCAAAGGTCACTTCAAGTAAGACTGCTGCCTTTGTACATTTCTAACCACTTTAAATCAGTCGTCTGGTGCATCTTGACAGCTCTATCATGATTGTGTGAACATAAAATAGTACATAACTGTATTCCGTCTATCCAACACACACACACACACACACACACATAAAACTATGGATGTTTTTTTTTCCTTTTACAAACGGCCTCCATCACAAAAGAGCTCAGATCACCATGCAGTCTGTTACTATTGGAAACAGGGAAATAAAGATAGAGACTGAAGCTTGGTATAAAAGAAGAGCAGTGGCGTATCATCACTCTACTGAAGTGATAAACCCTAGTCCTAAATCCCATTGTCTCTGAAGGGAAGGCTTAACATGAGGAAACAGAGACTTCAAGTTTTCGCTTGCTTTGAGGCAGGGATGCTGAGTCAAGTTTGGAGAATTGAGTGATTGTATGGCGTCTTTGATGTTTTTTTGATGTCTTGAAATGTTGCTTGAGAAGAGTTGTGTTTCCTTGTACTCTTGTGTGTGATGACTCACTGATAAAATGGCAGAGATATGAAAAAAAAAAACCCTCAAAGGAAAAAAACACAGCCACAGGTGGGCTCAGCTAGAAAACAGCTGATTTCTTCAGCTCCAAATATTGGGAAGAAATTTCACACTATCCCACTATAGAACTTCAGAAATTTGTGTTGAATTTGAACACGAGAAAAATGTCGCTAATTTTTTTTTATATGTGTTTCTTTTTTGAGGGAACATGCAAACCGTTTTTGTGTATTCTTGGCTAATTTGGGGGGTGAATCTGTACAAAGCATGATGAAGTTAGCCAAAATATCTAATGAACGAACACTGAACAGATTCTTTTGAACACTGCACAGAGCCTGGCGATGACTCGTGTCTTTCTCTTTATGACATCAATCTCAGTGCCTTCATCAGAATGTGTTTCAGGAAGTATTTAGTTGTCAAGCCCCGTGCACTTTGTTCCCTGTCTTATTTTGCATTGATGAACATGGAATTGCCTTACATTTGATTCTTAACATGTTCGTTCACCATCTTGGGTGGTTGAATTTATTTACCATAAGAGAGCAACTAAAGATTTATGTTGTCAAAGAGCATAGGAGTGAAATTAGATTTTTAAATTTTAATTTAGAAATTAAATAAGTAAACATAAGAGTTGCAGGCAATATAATAATAATAATAAAGGCTTGTGTTTATCCCTATAATGCTCATAAATCAAAATGTGAGAATATCAGCTGAAGGCTTCCATTTAGGCAACCACACTGACGTAATATGAAGTGAAGTGAAGTGAAGTGACATGTGGCCAAGTATGGTGACCCATACTCGGAATTTGTGCTCTGCATTTAACCCATCCAAGTGCGCACACACACAGCAGTGAACACACACACACTGTGAACACACACCCGGAGCAGTGGGCAGCCATTGCTGCGGCGCCCGGGGAGCAGTTGGGGGTACGGTGCCTTGCTCAAGGGTCTCACCTCAGTCGTGGTATTGAGGGTGGGGAGAGCGCTGGACATTCACTCCCCTCACCGACAATCCCTGCCGGACCTGAGGTTCGAACCCATGACCTTTGGGTTACAAGTCCGACTCTCTATCCATTAGGCCACGACTGCCCCCAAATATCATAAAAATAATAACTATAATGAGAAGGTTGCAAATCTAAAAATGATTGGCTGTCCAGAGAGTTAATGACACAGTTAGTCAGCAGCTTCTGAGGAAGTGTCAATAACCATAACTTCCTCCTCAAAGATATCTGACCTCTCACCTCTCATTTGAGAAAATCCATCCCTAGTCAGCAGCTTCTGAGGAAGTGTCAATAACCATAACTTCCTCCTCAAAGATATCTGACCTCTCACCTCTCATTTGAGAAAATCCATCCCTAGACACTTCTCCATCCCCCACTTCTGTCTGCTTTTTTCCACCCCGTGATTTTCTCTGTGCTGACATTCGATGTTCTTTTTAAACGTCCTTCAAAATAAATAAAAAAGGAACTCAAAACATCTAATCATTTGCTGTTGCTGAAAAAACAAACAAACTTCAAAATGCAGCAAAAATGTAACACATTTCTAATTTTTATACCGAAATGAGCTGAAAAAAAGAATGAAAAGCATGCTGTACTTCAGTCTTGGGGAGGAAAAACAAAGGTGTGATTTAGCAATGAGTTCCATCAAAGATCTCAACAAACTTAATGAAATTCAGCCTTTGTCAGCTGATTTAGGGGCCGTTCACCTATCGCGTCTTTTCCGCGCGCAAGTCAGTTATTTAAAATGTAGCCGCGCGGCAGGCGCGCTCATAATGGAAGCGACGCGGTCGAGACGCGCATGCGGTGCGTTTTCCAGGCGCATCGAGATGAAAAAACTCAACTTTTCAGAATGCCGCAAGCGCACTGCAGGTCATGTGACAAGAACCAACCGATCAGCTTCGGCCTTTCCGTAACAAAACATCGAAATCTCAGCCGAACAGCTCATAGCTATACAGGGTGTTTTTTTTATCTCATCTCCATAAATATATCTAGTAGTAAAGCTAATGCAAGGGCTAGAAATCAATTGATCCTTTGCTGAAACTTCCTACTCCTCGTGGAGAGTGCGGTTCATGGTTGCATAGCAACGACAGACGCCACGGGTGCGGCCGCGCTTTCCACGCGTTTTTAGACGCGATATGTGAACGGCCCCTTAAGCTTTTAAAAATGATATCTTACATTATGTTCTATTCTTCTAAATCTTAAAGTGTTAGTTCACCAAAAATGAAAATTCTGTCATTTATTACTCACCCTCGTGTCGTTCCCGTTCATCTTCGGAACACAAATTAAGATATTTTTGATAAAATCCGATGGCTCAGTGAGGCCTGCATTGACAGCAAAATAATTAACATTTAATATCTAGTGACGGACAACTTCAAAACACTGCTTCATGAAGCACTGCTTTACGAATCTTGTTTCAAATCAGTGGTTCAGAACGTGAATCAAACTGCCAAAGTCACGTGAACCATTGAAATTTCGAAACACTTATGACATAATGAAGCCTTGTTTACTGAATTCACGTGACTTTGGCAGTTTGATACACGTTCCAATTCACTGATTTGAAACAAAAGATTCGTAAAGCTTCGAAGCTTCATGAAGCAGTGTTTTGAAATCACCCATCACTAGATATTGTTGAATAAAGTCGTTATTTTGTTTTTTTGGCGCACAAAAAGTATTCTCGTCGCTTCATAACATTAAGGTTGAACCACTGTAGTCACATGAACTGTTTTAAATACATATTTAGTAACTTTCTGGGCATTTGTAAGTGTTAATTGTCTTGCTGTCAATGGAGGCCTCACTGAGCCATTGGATTTTATCAAAAATATCTTAATTTGTGTTCCGAAGATTAACGAAGGTCTTACAGGTGTGGAACAACATGAGGGTGAGTAATTAATGACAGAATTTTCATTTTTGGGTGAACTAACACTTTAATATCTTCACAGGTGAAAAAAGTACACTTGTGTAGGCTACTCAACTATTTTGAGTATGAGCTATGAATTAAATGTGCTTTTAACATACTATCTGTATTACTAAAATTATTTAGTTACCACTTGTAGAATACTTATTAAAGTCTACTACAAGTGGTAACTAAATACTTTTTTTTTTTTTTTTTTAAATACAGAGATAGTAGGCATTAAAAGCACATTTTAGTTCATATTCATGGTGTCTCAAAATAGCACAGTTGAGTACACTTAGATGTTCTTAAGAATTTTTAGTATATTAAATTAGTGGGCAAAAATAGAGCACTTTAAGTACGTTATGGAAGTGTACAACTTCACTTTATGCTAACAAAACTAGCAAAAGCTAGGTCCTAATGCCCCCTTCACATGCAGGTCTGTCATGTTCAAAAGCTTTTGGTACAAGAATTGCTACGAACTAACAATATTGCATAGGCTATAACTTGTAGGCTATAACTGCATAGGCTATAACTTGTAGGCTACAACTGCATAGGCTATAACTTGTAGGCTATAACTGCATAGGCTATAACTTGTAGGCTACAACTGCATAGGCTATAACTTGTAGGCTATAACAGCATAGGCTATAACTTGTAGGCTACAACTGCATAGGCTATAACTTGTAGGCTATAACTGCATAGGCTATAACTTGTAGGCTACAACTGCATAGGCTATAACTGCATAGGCTATAACTTGTAGGCTACAACTGCATAGGCTATAACTTGTAGGCTACAACTGCATAGGCTATAACTTGTAGGCTATAAATGCATAGGCTATAACTTGTAGGCTATAACTGCATAGGCTATAACTTGTAGGCTATAACTGCATAGGCTATAACTTGTAGGCCCATTTATCACGGGGCAGTCGTGGCCTAATGGATAGAGAGTCGGACTTGTAACCCAAAGGTCATGGGTTCGAGTCTCAGATCCGGCAGGCATTGTCGGTGAGGGGAGCGAATGTCCAGCGCTCTTCCCACCCTCAATACCACGACTGAGGTGAGACCCTTGAGCAAGGCACCGTACCCCCAACTGCTCCCCGGGCGCCGCAGCAATGGCTGCCCACTGCTCCGGGTGTGTGTTCACGGTGTGTGTGTTCACTTGGATGGGTTAAATCACCATACTTGGCCACATGTCACTTCACTTCACTTCACATAAAGCATGCGATAAAACATCCCATCTTGATATAACATTATCCTACACAGGCTAAATCACTATGATAATATGAAAATTGTCCAATTTATCAAGTTGACACCCTCATACAAGCTAACTCAATCGTTGACACTAAACCATAATAATCACGGTGGATTAGGCAGTAAAGGATTGGACAACACACCAATCCACACCCTCTCTCTGTCTCTCTGAGGTTGACTATGCAAAGGGCAAAGCGGGCGGCCCGCACTCCCACAATAACAGTCGTGACGTCAGCCCGTCACCGCTCCCGTTGGATGCAGCTGCGGAGCGGCGAGAGAGACTGAACGGTGATTGAAAGAGAAGAGAGCTGAACGGCGGTGGCGGCAGCCATCTTAAAACTACCGCACTAATCCGAGATATACATCTTCTGGATATTTTTGCAACACTGAGCTGAATCAGTTCTTATCGGGCGTGAGGAGATAGAATAACATTGTTTAAATCGTTTGCTGTTTTTATTACGAAGACGGGATGCGGATCCGTGGGGTGAAACCTTTCGCTTCTGCAGTCGGTCTGCTTTTAGGACTATTATGCGCGGTGGAGGCAGCCAAAGGTAAGAATCAAGACCTGTTTTCAAAATTGTCAATTGTCAAAATGAACCTCTTTAAAAATATTCTCAGGTATGCGAAGATATTACTATATAATTTTAAAGGTTATTAATGTTGCTGTAAGTATCCTCAGTGAAGGTTTCTTGACAATGATGTGAAATAATCGCTCAGTATCAGTGAGGATGTTGCGTCCAGCAGGTTCTCGCGCGCCGTACATCGCAGCTTATTAAAAATCAGTCCCTACTCTAATTTTCCGTCTCATACTGAAAAGATGTCATGAAATAATCGCCGTGGCCTGTCAGCTGAGAAATGTCCACTCTCCTCACGGTTCCGCTTCACTTGACAGCTATTTTTGAGTGTCAATCCTTTAACACAACGATCTTCTGTGCCAACACCCCGTGGCCAAGAACACTCCAGCCTGCAGCTATTTGTGTGTACATCATCAGATTCAGAGCATATTATGGAAATCAAAACTGTGTGCTTGATTTTTACCCCAGTCTCAAGGGCGGTTTGTGACATTTTATCCGATAACTAGTTGTTTGTGATTCGTATTGTTTTATATACAGATAAGACGAAGTGTGCAATCCGCATTGCAGATCCTCAGTGGAATACTATGTGGTCTGATTTTAAAAATTAATCTTTCAAATGGCTCACGCGCAGCTAAATATGACTGAAGGACATCGCTGCAGGTGCACGAGCCGACATTACAGCAATGACACTCACACGGATTGATGTGCGAAACATTTGCTTGTGAAACGCTGCCTTTCCAGAAATGTCCTGCCTTCCAGTTACCTTGTTCATTATTCTTAAAGATACAAGTGCGATTTTGCTGTGAAGTCAAACTTTAAAATATGGATTTAATGAAAGAAATGGACCATTTAAAAGAGCGATATTGTTTATTTGTACATGGGTCAATGGCGTCTCTCATTTTTTTTTTGTCCAGATCAAATAAGATATACAAAAATAGAATACAAAATGCTTTTATGATGAGAAATTGTTTCAATTTCCTGATATAAATGTCCTTTTGACGCATTATTTTTGAGAGACAGTGTCAAAATTGCCTTCTGTTGTGTAGACTTGAGTGTTCAAGGTGCAAGGAAAGTATTTTAGTACTTTATTGCTTGACATTGTTGAAGTCATTAGGTCTTTCTTTTTTTTTTTGTATAGAAAATGGTAAAAAATGTAAACCATTATGAATACAAATTATAACACTTCTAAGAACCTGTCACACACACACACACACACACACACACACACATATATATATATATATGATATATGTTTGTCATTGACCCAAATTCAAATCAAATCTTATGTATCATCATTCCTTTATGGGGTGCTAATATTTGTCATTCATTATGTTGTTGCCATGTGAGGCAACTGGGAATGCATGGCCCGAGGCCATTAACATGTAAGATAATTAACAAATAGTTTCATGGTCTGTGGTTCAATTCATGGGATGAGACTTTATAAGATATATTTTTATAACTTTTGATGTGCATGTGACCTTCTGCTTCTGTAGCTTTTGCATCTGTAATAGTTTGATTAGTGGTTGTCAATTGGTTTTGTTTCCAAATCCAAGTTTCACATTGGGCATCAAGTGGCGACCCAATACAGTACCTCAGTTTTGTAAACAAATATGTCCTTGAAATCAAACATTGAATGCATTATTATTACCATAATAATTTTTACATGACATTAGCTAATAGTAAAATTGTGCAAATGCATGAACAACAACAAATGTGTGGCTTACCAGACACTGGGACAAATATTATATTAGTATTATTCATATTACCAGTGACTAATGACTGAATTAAAATACTGTTGAGCTTGATTGGATACAAGGGCCTTGATGTCAACAATAATTCATATCTTAGGCATTTTCTCCCTTTTTCACCTATAAATTGATATGCACATTTATCCACAACCCTATCAGAACAGACCTTGCCACTGGTAATTCCATGCTTTATCAAAAATGTTTTCAGGCTTTGTGTGTTTAAGTTGCTTTGGAGTCAAGATTAAATTAATTTTGTATAGTTCCTAAAAATATATGCCTAAAGTGCATATGATGATTACTACACTAAAGGACTCCTTGGATATCTGTGAATTTTGCTAGTTTTTAATAACTGGAAACTGTGATTGCTTGACAGCCAAAAAATGTGTCACTATTCAGGATAGCACTTGTGATTTGTCCTAAAATTATTGAGCAAGGCCCTCTATTTTCTCTTTTTTACAGAGTCTCTGTGTTCACATATTTAAATGTCCACCTCCACAGATGATTACCATGGCTGCGTTCGAAATCGCATACTTCCCTACTATATAGTAGGTGATAAACAGTATGTGACAAAAGAAGTATGTCCGAATTCACAGTACTCATAAAAGAGTAGGCAAAAAGTACCTGGATGACCTACTATTTCCGGTGAGATACTGAAGCGTGCATACGATGGACACTTTAATATCCCATTAGGCAATAGGAGAGGATTTGTGAATGGCAGTGAAGCGACGCAACTGACAATGACAGGTCACATGATAATGACAACATGGCGAATGTAGTACATCCAGATTACATTCAAATAAAACTATTTTAGTACTCGCAAAGTAAGTACTCATTCAAAACAAGTACCCACCCAAGAGAGTATGCGATTTCTGACGCAGCCCATGTCTCACTCACAGTGTTTATTAGCTTTAGATAACTTTATTACACTTGACGCATTTCACAGGCACTCTTTGAGTTTGACTAGCTTTGTTTAAACACACCTGCTCACTTCCCTGCTGTTACCCCACCTTGTCACTGGATTCCACACCCCTGCAAACGGTCACGGGATGTCTAGGGTGCTCTAAAGTGACATAGTGTGCTTTTTAGTGGATATCTTAAGTTTGATTATAAAACTTCTCTGAAGGCTGCCATGTTTTTGTTTCTGAAGGATGGCAAGAGATTAATTAACACATTAATTCAAGCTGTGTGCTCACAAAGCAGTTGCCAGGGATGCGCCTGACCTGGAAATATCTGACTGTCTAATGCAACCTTCTGACTTCAATTTCACACCATTAATTTGCTTATACATCACTAACAAGTGGCAGAAGGAATGGGACAAATACAAAAATAGTAAATTGCATGAAATGAACCCCAGTATAAAAAGAAGTGTTTTCCATTACTTCAAATCAAGACATGACCAAGTCGTCTTCGCTAGGTGCCGACTGGGTCACTCAAGATTACACACGGTTTCTATTGATAAGTGAAGTTCCTTCTTTATGTCTTTCGTGTTAAGTTCCTCTGTTGGACTGTAATTTTTATGATACTGCCAGAAAATGCTTTTATTCAGAAACATGTTTACATGAAATATTTCAGAATGTATCACAGCTTATAAGGTGATTTATTTCTACAACATGGCTCTTATAGTGACAGATGGTGATTTGTTTGGTACCATCTTTAAGAAACAATTGTCATAGAAGAATATCCATATATATATATCGCTACTAATAGATCCCTTTAGCAGTTCAGAGCATTTCAGATCGGAGGAGATCTTGTTCAAACAGCTGTTTGTTCGACTCTTGTACCTTCGGGTAAATGTTTTGCTTGATTCAGCAAAGTGAATCCTCTCGTAGAATGTCTTAACTTACAGATGGCTTGATGGATAATCTCTCAGGATTCTTCTCATAGGAACTAGAACACTTTTTTGAAGTGTTGGTTTTGTAGATAGCTATACACCCATTAGCAGCTCCCCGCTTCAATGTAAGCTTCGGAGGGCACATTAATTCTAGGAACTGTGGAAAGAGAATTCACACAGCATAGAGGATGGATAAATTAAGCTGAGCAGACTTTCTCTCAGGAGGAGGTACAGACTCATTGTTCCTCACTGTGAAGTAGAGAAAACACAGGGACTGTTGTTGATGCACGCTGTTAGAACTTAATTACTTTTAGGCTTTTAGAGTTTATTTGAAGTGTTTTGAAAGCATTTGGCTGATTAATTTTTTTGTTATTATGCTTTATCATATCTGTTAGACATTCTGGGTTGTTTTGCCCTTTTTTAATTTCTCTTTCATGTCTTCCACCCTCTGAATGCAATGTTTAAAGCCTGAGAACTAAAGTTTCATATGTTGTGCTATTTATTCATGGAATTTGTACTCTGGGAAACAATGAGTCCCTTGGCCGAGAGCTCAGGGCCGCATGCCGCAATAAACACGTCACAATGTGCCCACTGTTAGACGCAACTCAGAATTATTTGACTTATGTACCAATCTTGAATTCCAAGGACTTTGTAAGCATAAGTTAACAAAGCATTGCTCATCTGTTTTTTTTTTTCTTTTTTTAAATGCAGCATTTTCAGTTTTGGTGCAGCCGTGTGGCAGAAATTCACTTAGACAATCAGCTCTTAGTCATCGTGGCGGCTGGGCAGTCAGTGGTAATTTCATTGGCCCCTTTGCGAGCTGAATTGAGTCAGTGATCTGTCAAGAATAGGTCATTATGTACTGAATATTAGGTCTGTCTCTTTGACTCACATGGTAGCCTGTTGACTGCTATTGTTGATCTTTCTTAAACATCTTCCTGCGTTTGAAGTAAACATGCCAGATCATGTATTTGTGTTGGTATATTGGTGCTCTGCTGAGGGATGTGCAAAACAACATCCATCCATCCATCGTTGACAACTAGTAAACCATTGTAATTGGATGAAACACAACAGATGCTCAGTTTTACCAATGGATTGCATCTTCAGCTTTGTATTGATACTATACAGGGTTTAAAGAGAAATCTTTTTCTTGGTCACTTGGGAAGAAACAGAACAAAAGTATAAAGAACATTCTTCAGTGCCCTAAAACTGAGACCTTAATGTAGATCCTATTGATTTGGTCAGTAACCCTACCCATAACATCATTACCTGCTTACATTTCAGGTCAACCCAGTCCACACGCTTAGTGCTCTGAAGAGAGCTCATCCATTCAGTGTCTGTCAGGGTTTGCTCTTTGTTTAGCCTGATAAATGCGTCCCTCTGCTATTCTGTGCCTCATCGCGTCAGCACTCCATGGGAACAGGTAACCAGAGAGTAGGTGTTACCTGTGTATAGAGGTCTGTGCAGCCCAGCCTCCGGAGACATGAAAAGCAGCTCTGTGTTCTATGGCTACGGCTCATTTTCACTCTCACTGGGCCTTTGTGCGTTCCATACTGAGCTGTGATTGAGCACCATTCACACCGCCCTGCCCCCACCCTCACTGAAAACGCCTGGGCTATGTTGTTCTGTAGCGACTGCTCCGGTGGACAAACAGATACTTCCTTGAGTACACATTGACCCTCTGCTTTGGCTTGACTATGAACCCTTCCTACTGGGAGATATTTTGGTCAGTAGAGCCCCGAGATTTCTCCTAAGTTTGTCTACAGGGTCTTAAACTTCAATGAACAATCAATTCCCTGACTGATAATGCCCGTTTTAACAGGTAGTGGCTTTTTTAAAATTAGTTTGCATAAATTTAAGTGTTGCTGTCAACCAACTGGAAACTTGTTTTAAGTCTGTGTACCAATGCATTTCAAGAAGTTAAGGCAATTAGCTGCTCGTTCTCCCTTCAGAAAATAATGATGATCATTATAAATATTTACTGGCTGAATCATTATGATAGATCTGAGCATTATCTCTTTTGGTCGTGAAGTAAGAGAGAAATTGCAGGGCTTCAGACTGAGACTAAAATGACTGTAAATAAAAACTTAAAATTTTGACTGCATTGTGACAGTAGGGAAAAATGTGTTGAATCCATAAGTGGATTCATCAGATATTGTATTGTTGTATAGCTGTGATGTCCGATTCGCGAACAAATTGCTGTTATGAATAGTGTCATTAAAAGTAGTGACAACTTTAGAACCAAGTTGGTACTGAAATTTAAAAAATGTGACGATACCAGCATTTTCCCCTAGCATTTTAAGCGCTGTAGAGTGGATTCTTAAACACCTCTAATTGGTCATTGTATTCATGTGTTCAACAGACATGTTTGTGATATCCGCTGATAGACGGATTCACTGATAAATGCCTGCTTTCAAAGCTCTCGTGTGTATCTGTGAAAGTGCTCAGTAAGAGCGTCGAAGATGTCTCTTTACAACATGTTTTTGAAACGTTGATCATTGTAGCCAATCACAGACATATCTGTTGAGCGCGTGAACACAATGGCCAATCAGAGGTGTTTAAGAATCCGCTCAACAGAGCTCAAAATGCTAGGGGGAAATGCTGGTATTGTCATTTATTTATTTTTTTTCCAGTTCTGACTTGGTACCGAATTCGGTACTTTTGACAACACTATTTATAAGGTATTATCAATATCGTGGTATCGCGATAGCAAAATTGTCTCTTCATCGTGGTCACACGACTGTTTGAAACGATATGTCTTCTGGGCAAAAAGTGTAATTTTTTTTCAGCCCAGTAGAGCAGAACGGAGGGAAGTGGTAACTAACGTTAGGTTTGGGAACCGAGAACCGGTTCTTATACAGAACGAAGTGCGAGGAGCGTATCCTTTAATAGAGACGTCTCACCCCATTAATATTATAACAATGAATGCACTGAAAAGCCCTCGCGCTACTCATATACGTCAATGCAGGGAGAGAGAGCGAGAGAGGGACAAAAGCTGCACGATTAGTCTTTAAAAGATCGCGTTCTCGATTTCATCACCCATATGATCTACTACCTAAATGACAACGATTCACCCATGTATATTAAACCTTTGAAAATAAATAAAATCGCGACATTCAAATCTTCGTTCGCGCTGTCGTTGATCAAGAGAGAGTTGTCATGTTTAGATATAAACAGCTTCACAAACAATCTTTTCAAACACAGTATGATGTTTGTTACCGATCAAAACAGAATAAATCACCTTTTGAAAATGCTTCAAATAGCCTAACTAATATATCGATTGCGTTGTTAAGCCCCTAGTTGGCAACAAATTACTGTTAACTGTATCACTGAATCATTCTTTTAGAAACAAGTGGTTTTTATGAATCCAATTTGTGTTGAATTTGTAGTAACACTTTAACTAATGTTAACAAATAAACCTTATTGTAATGTTTTAACTAACATGAACTAACCATGAGCAATACATTTGTTACTGTATTAATAAAAATACAGCTGTTCATATTGTTCATGTTAGTTTACAATGATGTTAACAAATACAACTCTTGATTTTAATGATGTATTAATAAATGCAGTTCATTATTAGTTAATGTAGTTAACTAATATTAACTAATGAACCTTATTGTAAAGTGTTTGTGAATTCGTTGGGATTAGCAGTCTGTTTAACTCATTTTACAAGTATAATAAACACAAAAAGTTGAGTTGAGTATTGTGAATTTTTTTTTTCCCTTACTACTATTTTTGTATGGGTAGTTTAATATTTTCTCCTTATTAGGAAAACTGAAAACACTACACTGGAAGTTCTTGTTTCAAAGTGTCAAAGTCTTCATTTATCTCTCTGTTTTCAAAATATCGCAATAAATATCGTATCCTGGACTTTATATCGAGATACTATCGTATCGTGAGATTTTTTAAATCGTTACATCCCTACTATTTATGAACCAGTTCTTTTGATGAATCAGTCAAAAAGTTAAGATTCATAAAATGACCCTCAAACATGTTTGCGATTTGAATCCCAAACCAGTTAAAAAAAATCCCGCCCCGGAGCCAATTTTATTGGGAAATTGTAGGGTTAGGGGTTAGTATTAGTTGTATTAGTATTAGCCATTTGAACTAAAAAAAAAGTAGTTTGATTCTTAAACATTTCATTTTAGGAGCTATTTAGGATTCTGCTATCATGAGCAAAAAGCCATCTCAGTTGTTCTGGAGACGTCGTATCAGTCGTTCAGTGATTTCCTATAGCAGGCCATTGTATTGTCATCTTAGGATGGCCCATTGTTCAGCATTCTTCACATGAGAATGGGGTCTGCTCAGCAAAGACGTCAAACCACTGCAACACATTTGGCTTGATTCTTCAAAAAGAAGCTGTTTAGAAGTCTCTTTCAGGAGTAACTGCAAATCTGTCAAGTGTGAAAGCCAATTCATTTTCAAGTCTGTCGAGGTGTAGATCAGCAGTTATCTTTTACTACCACGGATAGACCTTGAATTGTGAAGCAGCTGTGTGCTCTGTGAGAACTCTCAGCTCGCTTGCACTCGAGGTGAGAACGGAGGCGTCTGTGGCGTTAATTGATAAAGGCTGCGGCAAATCACGATCTGGGTGTGATCACTGTCACAAAAAGGTTTCTGGGCCATTCTGACCAGAAAATAGCCACCCCTTGTTTAACTATTTAGATGTGCTGTATCCATACAGAACACAGGAGGAAGCCTGTATTCAGGCTTTCTTTCAGATGATGAGTGCGAAATCAAGAAGGTAATATTTCTAATCTAACGGTCTAAAGTGGCATTTTGGAAATGATTTCAGCCTTTATGTGGTTTTGTTGCCCAGTTGCCATATACATGAGCATTGAGGCTGTTTTGTCTTTACAAATCTTGAGGGATACTAGCAGATGGATGAACAAGCATGGCTGACACCGTAACCTTTGGCCTCCCCTCATCAATCAAATCTTAATGCAAGAAACACACATTCAGACTCTGCTATTGTTTTGGAGGTCTGCAGGTTTAATTCAGATCTCCAAGAGTATAATTTGGTCTCGCTCACCATTTTAAGAAGCCCATTCACCAGTGCGTCCCCCAACCCTCCCCACCCCCATGTCAAATAATGGCCAAAATTAGGCTGTACAAAGTATGTCGCTTAATTGCTTTATGCTTGTGGGTTGCTTAGCTATCAGCAAATTAATTGCTTCCGTTTGCCATTACTCAAGACTGCTAGCCCTGTAGAGTAATGCATGCGTGAATAATTACAGTAAAGAGTCGTGTTTGTTTCCTTTGGTGTGCCACCACCCAACAAGTGGTATTTGCAAATCTGCCACAACGTCGATATAATTAAGTTTAAGTTAATATATGCAATTTTAAAAGAAGCTTGATAGGCTTGTGTTCAATGATATGGAAGTAAACAACATATTTACTACTAAAGCTACAGTTTGTAATGTCTTTTCCATGCTTTCGTTCGTAATGTCTTTGAATTATCTACATTTGAAGGCTCAAAAATTGATAAATGCAATTTATCGAGATAAATTAGTTGGTTAAATGTAATTAATTTGATTTAGTTATTAATCGAATACATTTTTATGCCTAATTACAATTATTTAAATTATTTTCTTAAAGGGTTAGTTCACCCAAAAATGAAAATAATGTCATTAATTACTCACCCTCATGTCGTTCCACACCCGTAAGACCTTCGTTCATCTTCGGAACACAAATTAAGATATTTTTGATGAAATCCGATGGCTCAGTGAGGCCTCAATTGAGAGCAAAGCCATTGAAACTCTCAAGGTCCATAAAGGTACTAAAAACATGTTTGAAACATGTTCATGTGAGTACAGTGGTTCTATCTTAATATTATAAAGCAACGAGAATACTTTTTGTGCTCAAAAATACAAAACGACTTTTCAACAATATCTAGTGATGGGCCTATTTCATGAAGCTTCTGAGCTTTATGAATCTTTTGTTTCGAATTAGTGATTCGGATCTCCTATCAAACGGCTAAACTGCTGAAATCACGTGACTTTGGCGCTCCGATCCACTGATTCGATTCATAAAGCTCAGAAACAGTGTTTTGAAATCGGCCCATCACTAGATATTGTTGAAAAGTCGTTATTTAGTTTTTTTGGCGCACAAAAAGTATTCTTGTCACTTTGTAATATTAAGATAGAACCACTGAACTCACATGAACTGTTTCAAATATGTTTTTAGTACCTTGAGATTTTGAATGGCTTTGCTCTCAATAGAGGCCTCACTGAGCCATCGGATTTCATCAACAATATCTTAATTTGTGTTCCGAAGATGAACGAATGTCTTACCGGTGTAGAACGACAGGAGGGTGAGTAATAAATGACATTATTTTCATTTTTAGGTGAACTAATCCTTTAATGTGTACTACTATTCAAAAATGTATGTTCTTTTAGAACATTAAAAAACATTTTCTTTTTGGCTCTTTTTTGTTGCTGTAAGGATTTTTATCTATAAAAGAAAAATGTCCAGATATGCCTTGAAAATAATGTTTACAATAATTCAGTTTTCCCTTTTCTTGTTCCAAAACAGAGTAATGGAAATCAGAAATGATCTTCTGTGGCGTAAATAAGCACTGCGTTCTCATAGCAGTCTTGCTGTAAACTTTTGACTCAAGCATATGTGACACACCACAGCACTTTGTAAAGTCGCACAAGTCTTTGACCTTGTAACTGAATGAAACAGGAGCATCTCATTATGGGATTAGGTGTCAGTGGGTTTACATGATGGCTAACAGGATTGCATGCCAGGCATAGCACAATAGTGCCTGACCCGGACCCCCCATCTGCGCCTGGCGCATGCTGTCTGGCCAGAGCCACTGCAAAAATATTTTTCATCGATCAGATAACGTAGCGATAGCTGCACATGGTCTGCGTCCCAGCCGGTCACGGTGATGCAATCTGACTGGATGGCTGTGCTGCATAAAGCATGTAAAAGACTGTGACTAGGCGATTCTATGCTTGCCAACTCCAATATGTAGCTTGGAATGTGTTTGGATATAAAGCCGCCGGCTTGTTCCGGATGCCTCTGCTTCACTGAGACAGACAGGGTTTATTTAGCCCCTTTAGACATATATGCAAAAACACACACATGAGCTGGTTAGTCTGAAGGTCTTCAGTATTAGTCTATGATCTTCTAATCTTGGGTGCTGCTGGGATGGAGGCAGCTCCAGGCCGACTGTGTTTCCTCCTCATTCGACTGCATCATTAGCCACTAATTTGTGCCTGCTAGCATTCAAAAGATTTGATTACGGCTAAATGGCTTAATTTGCGGATATTATCCAAATGACTGTAATCTGGAGAATGGATGGTGGCAAACGGTTTGTGCTTGTCAAATACAAATATCGTTGTCTGCAGTTGTGAAATGTAGGTGTTCTTTCTCTAATGACATTTTCTGTTAAAGGTGAAGAGTGGAATTTCTCTTCTACAATTCCATTGTCATGAATAAATAAAATAATTGATATAAAATATAAATAATAAAAATATAAAATAATATATAAGNNNNAAGACAATTTAATACAAATTATTATATTATATTATATTATATTATTTTCAATGTTGATGTGTGTTATTTTTTTGGACATCATGAAATCAAAATCAACCCCTTTTACTTTTTTAATACATATTCCTAATGTTATTAATAGAGGTCGACCGATAGTGGATTTTACCAATAACAATAACTAGGTTGGTCCACGCTGGCCAATAACCAAATAATCAATCGATAGTTTTTAAAATGGATACTGAATGAAAACAAAAATAACACAAAATAGTGTTTAACNTACAAAAATGGAAAAATAGTACTGAACCATAAAAATATACTTTTTAAATATAAAAATATTAATATATTAATTATACCTTGGTCATTCATGTTAGTTGCTGGAAAAACTATTGGTATGGATTTTTGTCGATAACGGATTGTTCCAGCAATCGGTTATCGGTGGCGATTAATCAGCAACTTGAAAATCCTTGTAGAAACTTGAAAATTTACTTTGACTATTACATAGTTTTTATAATATAGTAATTTATTATATTATATTAAAAAGAATTGTATTGTTCTTTTCTATCTGTTCGAGTCAGCTATGGCTGTCAGACTTCAAATAAACATATTACGCTCCTTTAAACATGCTGTCAATGTATCAGCCTGAATGAAAATGGATTGAACTGTGATCTCTGCATACATATTTACTCCACTGTGCTCAAGAGTGTGTGCTGCACTAATGCACCAGTTACATAACATTGATCTACATGGCATTCATGTATAAAACACTATGCTGTAACATCCTCTTCAGACATCGACAAAACTGAGTGTGTTTCCATCTATAGCCATCCGTAGCCTTTAACCACTTGTCTCAACACTACTTCTCTACTCTGACTGTTGTCATTATGTAATCATATTTTTAGTGTATTGTCATCATTTGTGGCCTATTTTTTAAACAATCCTCTCCCTTAGATGAGGCGTTTGTTGTCACAGTTACATTGTGTAGTTGCTGCTTAAGGATCTAAAGTGTTTCTATGCAAAATGGACGTTAAAAACAGCCAACTGGCTTTCTGCCGTCCCAAACGGTTGGCTTGTGCCAGAGCTGCAGGGCGTTTAGAAATAATATAAACCACATCAGAGCTTCTTCAGTAATCAGATTCATTCTCTGCCAGCCTGGTAACCAGCCCTTCCTCTTTGATACCCGCTCATTTAGTTTAGTTTATTGCACACCAGACGTCAGTGTGGGCTTTTCAAACATAAGCTGTTTTTAATGGTTCATTAAGGGCTTGAAGGAAGTTTAAAGAAGAAAATGATTGCAGTTTGATTGGTAAATGTGTTTTTGGTAAGAGAAGGAGTGATATGTGTACCATATGTTATTTGAGTGTGTGTGTGGGAGTGTCGCCAGTGTTTAGCAGGTGTTTGGCTGCTGTCTTTAGTGGTTTTCTCTAGCTGGGATCGCTGCCATGACTGAATGCGCTCCAAGAGGTCTCAAGGACCCTTATTGAGATGTACCAAAACATTTCCAAATAAAGACTCATTCATTAAATTGTCTAGTTGTCCATAGATTATCTTTATAATTCACACTTGGTTTGTGAACAGGTTCTTAGTGAAGAGTATCTCTTTTTATGTTAATATGTGATGATAACCATGTTATCAGTATGTTTGTTCTTTTGAGTACAAACAGTTCTTTGTCAGTGTAAACCCAGCTTAACCTCACTCAGCTACAAATGCCCCATGTTGCTGCTTTGATTTACTTTCTATTACTTAGCAGGGCTTTTTAAGGCATTTTCAAATCGTTTAGCTAAGCAGTTGTACTGACTCTGAGGAACCCAAGCCATATCTAGGGACCACAATATAATAAGAAAAACTGAATTATTTGACAAAATGATTTGTGAATAGAACTGCCACATATCCAAGAGAATAAAATCATCACTTCTGTGAACACTTGCTCAAAATAGAAATGGAAGTTGTAGCCACTTACAAAGTCATGGTGGCTCATTTCTTGAATATAATAGTGCGCTTTATGTTTGCTAGCAGTCGGCAGATGACAGGTTTGGCTCCTGCATTTCAGAATGGCCAGAATAACTTTTTTGATTAATAGCTTTTTTGATCCATGTGCAAGTTTGAGTCACATGACTTGCCTGAGTGTATACATCTTTTAAAATGCTTTATTTGGTAATTTTATTCACATTTAGATGTTTTTATTTAACATTCTTTATGCACTATTTCATATTTGCATTTTTTTTTTTTTTTTTTTTGAAAAAAATATTTTATGCTCGCCAAGGCTGCATTTATTTGATCAAAAATACTTAAAAAATACAGCAAAAACAGTAATATTCTGAAATATTATCGCAATATAAAATAACTATTGTTATATATTTTAAATGTAATTTATTCCTGTGATGGCAAAGCTGTGTTTCCAGCATCATTACTCCAGTCTTCAGTGTCACATGATCCTTCAGAAATCATTAAAATATGCAGATTTGGTGCAGAAGAAACATTTCTTTCTCAATGTTGAAAACAGTTGTGCTGATTAATGTTTCTGTGGAAACCATGATAGATATTTTTCAGGATTATTTGATGAATAGAAAGAAGTATTTTTACTTAGGCTCGCAAGTATCTAAACAAACCCACCTAGTAACCACCCCTATTATCTCCATGGCAACACCCTAGTAACATTCAGAGTTTACACTGTAATTTTTTATTTTTTTTTTCAAATATTATTGGAGTATGTTTTACAATACTATTTAAATTTTTTTTACATCTGTATTTCACGTTTGATTCAATTTATAACATGGTCTGTCAGAATAAAATTCTGATTGGCTGGAAGGTGTGCAAATGCACATGTAGTTCCAAGTCAGTTTATCACCGTTCAATATTAATGTGCTCCTTCCATTGAAGCACACACACACACACGCACACGTCACTCGCACACATAGATTGGAGATTGTGCTGCGCATGCACAGAAATAGAAGCACAGAAACTTGTTGTCAACGCTGGTCGACAAATTTTATTAATAAATTAGCTTCGCTACTGAATCGCTACATTAAATTGCTCAGCAAGAAGGTGGTGACGTCGCTGTTTTTGAAGTTATTAAACTCACAGCTTCATTGCTAGAGAATCTCTCTCTCTCTCTCTCTCTCTCTCTCCCTACCTACCTACCTACCTACCTACCTACAGCTAGCTTACTTGTATGAAATTCTCTACCAATATCTGAGTGAAAATTGTTTCTACAGGATTCCCCACCAATGTAGTTAGTTAACATGCATGCTTTGTTAAAAAATAGCTTTTAATTTCCCCCTTAAGTGTTCATGATGTCTAAGGTAACATGAGCATTTTCTTTAACAAATCACAGTTAAGTGGAAAAAAAAACAATGTATGATATGTTCTCTGCCTGCTTTTCCATTATTAGTAGCATTATGTCCCAGCTTGCCCTTTGAGCATGTGACTTACCTCGGCTCTTAAGGTTTTATAAACCTGGGATTTTAAAGGAGATTATCAGGGTAGTCTGGTCTGACAATCTGTCCAGAGACAGCCAGCAGCATCAGCAGCACCCTTGGGTCAGGTGAACCCACTTTGCTAAGACGATTTATGAGCCAGATCACAAATTTTAAGTCCTGGCCTTTCTCCCAGCTATCTTTGCACTGAATACGGCGTTAAAATCATGTGTTTGAAGCATTGATAGACATGTACAATCTTTGGTAACTGAACCATGCAGTTTTAAATCACAAATGTATTGCAGCTGAAAATTAACAGGGTAAAGAAACATGAAAATGAAGCGACAGATCTGTCAAGCATACTATTTTCCTGAAGGTGTGAAATTGGATATGGCGTGTAATGTGAACGGAGGTGAGTGTTATGGTGTTATTGCTGTGGAGGTTATATCCTTCAATTAGTGTCAGTGATCAGGCTTCTGCCTGCGGGGTGAGTTGTAAGACACCGGTGTAGAGAAACCACGGTGAAGCCAATAAATCATCCGTATTCGCTCCAGCAGCTGCAGATTTTGTTTTTCAGACAGCAATTTTCTGAACAGTATAAGGGATGGGAGCTGTTAGCACAGTGGATGTTGAAGAGTTTACACTCACAAGAGTCATGGATTTTTTTTATTTAAAAAATTTNAGCACAGTGGATGTTGAAGAGTTTACACTCACAAGAGTCATGGATTTTTTTTTATTTAAAAAAAAAAAAATTTATAATATATATAAATGTGTTGGCTCGAGCGATGAGGTGACTTAAGAGATGTTTTTTTTCTGTCAATGCATATTTTTATTTACATTTACATTTATTCATTTAGCAGGGGGTTTTCATCCTAAGAAGGTGGTTTTCTTTCTGAAGAGAAACACATTTTCATGAATGAGCTAACATAGTACAGAATTTCAGTGAATTTATATATTACTTAATAAAAATATTAAATACACACTTTTCATGAATGCATTACTGCATTAAAGAAGTTCTGGCATCCTTTACCAAAAAAACCCCAACAACATTTAATTAGAAAATGTTTTTATAAAGTCTGCTCTGTTTCATACTTCTCCTTTTTAGTTTTCTAAAAAGAGAAAATTATATTATAAATGCACTCTATATATATATATATATATATATACACACACACACACACACACTTTTAAATATATATATATAAAAAAAATACATATAT
>RJVU01036174.1:3899243-3952101 GCA_003731715.1 Anabarilius grahami | reverse complement strand
ATAAATAATTATTTTTAATTTAATTGAATAATTTTTCAATTAAATAAAATATAAATAATAATATAAATACATATAAATATTTAATTATTTGTATATTGTTATATTATTTTATTTCATACCGTGATGCATACTTGATCATTTATTAACAGTTAATAGATTGATTTTAGTTTTCAGCATTACATTTTTCATTTATTTAGACAAAATAATGTAACATTGTAATTTTAATTGTAACATTTGTCATTTTAATGCATTTATATAAAACAGATGGCTCAGAACAACTTGAGAAAATTACAAAATGTAAATTTTTGGGGGTGAATCCCCATTTCTTTAAGTAAACGGTTCCTTCCATTAGGAGATACAGTGTATAGTCCTTGACATGAAAAATAATTCATATACACTGCAACTGGATAACAGGTATTTTCAATTGTGTACTGGGAGTCTGTGTTGTCCAATTATTATTCAGTACCATAACTATCTGTTTTACAATTATGGTTAAGGGTTAGTTAGGTTCTCACTGAAGAGCAATGGCTTTTAGCTTTGTTTTTTAACAGCTGATTCAGTCAGACTGCGTGTGATGGACCCTAGTGTTGACTGCATCAGTCTGCTGAGCTCATTTTGTTTCCCTGCGGCCTCCTGCTTCCTGCCGCTGCCTCGCTGTCAGGTCCGCGCACAATGAGATCAGCACTGCAGGAGTATCCCCTTTCTCCCAGCAACTGCTGATGTACTCACATTTCGGATGCAGGCTCTGATTAGTCGTTGAAGAGAGCAATCTGCCCTTCACATCAACCTCTGCGTCCAGACAGCACTGGCACTACTGCAGTGTTTCTGCAGTCTGAAGCTAAAACACACCGCATCTGTCCTCTCTGCTCAAAGCTTCAGTTAACACTAATGAGCTGCTGAGCTTCTGTGTGCTCTCAGCCTAACAAATGCCACTGCGCACTAATGCTGCGTTATGTCTAGCATACAGTTGTGCTGACACATAGTCCATCCTCACAGAAAACTAAAATAATTGGTTGTTGTCTCGGCTTGGTATTATTTAGCAACAAAATAAACTTCTTCTGTCCTGTTTCTTTTTTCCCCCCACAGTAAATAAGCACAAGCCATGGATCGAGACCACGTATCATGGTATCGTAACGGAAAATGACGACAAGGTTCTCCTGGACCCTCCGCTGATAGCCTTGGATAAAGATGCCCCGTTGCGCTATGCAGGTAAGATCCTCCATCTTCTGGACTCAAATGAGGCTGTCAGCCATTTTGCTTCCTCATGCTTTCCAAAGGAGAGTTCATCTAAAAAAATGAAAGTTCTGTCATCATTTCTTCCATAAAAAGATACATGAAATAAAATGAAATAGATCTAAAAAAATATTTTTTTTCAGCTAGTTGCCAAGTTTAGTTTAAAGGTGCCCTAGAATAAAAAATTGAATTTACCTTGGCATAGTTGAATAACAAGAGTTCAGTACATGGAAATTACATACATTGAGTCTCAAACACCATTGTTTCCTCTTTCTTTTGTAAATCTCATTTGTTTAAAAGACCTCCGAAGAACAGGCGAATCTCAACATAACACAGACTGTTACGCAACAGTCGGGATCATTAATATGCACGCCCCCAATATTTGCATATGCCAGCTCATGTTCAAGGCATTAGACAAGGGCAGGCAGTATTAACGTCTGGATCGGTGCACAGCTGAATCATTAGACTAGGTAAGCAAGCAAGGACAATAGCGAAAAATGGCAGATGGAGCAATAATAACTGACATGATCCATGATTACATGATATTTTTAGTGATATTTGTAAATTGTCTTTCTAAATGTTTCGTTAGCATGTTGCTAATGTACTGTTGAATGTGGTTAAAGTTACCATTGTTTCTTACTGTATTCACGGCGACAAGACTGTCGTTATTTTCATTTTTTAAACACTTGCAGTCTGTATAATTCATAAACACAACTTCATTCTTTATAAATCTTTACAACAGTGTGTAATGTTAGCTTTAGCCACGGAGCACTATCAAACTCATTCAGAATCAAATGTAAACATCCATATAAATACCATACTTACGCGATTAGACATGCTGCATGACGAACACTTTGTAAAGATCCATTTTGAGGGTTATATTAGCTGTGTGAACTTTGTTTATGCTGTTTAAAGCAAGCGCGAGCTCCGGGGGCGGGGAGCACGAGAATTTAAAGGGGCCGCAGCCTGAATCGGCTCATATTTAATGATGCCCCAAAATAGGCAGTTAAAAAATGAAAAAAAAAAAAATCTATGGGGTATTTTGAGCTGAAACTTCACAGACACATTCAGGGGACACTTTAGACTTATAGTACATCTTTTGAAAACACGTTCTACGGCACCTTTAAGTTGAAGTACTAAAATAGCTAAAACTACATAAACTAAAGATAAAAATAAAACTATAATAGAACATCAATGATACTAAAATAACACTGCTTTGCTATGGTTCTCAAATCAGGCTCCAGTAGATTTTTGACTTCATTGGTTGATTCATTTGGTCATGTGACCAAACATCATCGTTGACATCAAGCCTTATGTGATGCTTTTAATGGCACCACTTCTATTGTGTGTTTTTTTTCCATATTAGACTTTGACAGCCCCAGTCCCATTATCCTCCTCGCTCTTTTTTTATATAATCTTTAAAAAATTCACCTTTTGCACAGGAGAAACAAGTCATAAGTTTGGAACAACATGAGGGAGACTAATATTGACAGAATTTTCATTTTTATAATAAGTAATTTTGGTGCAGTGATGACCATGCACGTGATTTGTCTGGTGTATTATGATGAAATACTTATATTGTTATTCATGTTTTATGGAAAAGTCAGTAGAATTTTTCTAAAGATAACCTTTATCCTTTTGAATATTAGTTGGTTTTCATTTAGTCATCTAGGAACCATAATTACAGTCTTTGTGAATTTGTTTTGAATCATTTTTTCTTAGGCTCTTGGTTTTTTGGTTTGGTAATGCATTGGTATGGTTTGGTTTGGTAATGTAATGGTATTGACAAAGCTTTCCTACTCCTTTCTTGTCAATTATCTTTACTAAAATGTGTTAAACCTTAAAATAGCTCTATAACAAACCATAATTACATTTTGAATAAAATACCTAATATCATCAGCCGGCTGTTGAACTGTACTGATGTGATTGGTGAAGTCAGCTCTGTTTGGTAATTAGGTTTGAAGATATTCTTGCAGACTCTAATGCTCTAGGTTAATGGGGCTGTTTGTTTCTCCATGAACTGCTTTATGCTTCTTGCCTTTATATTTGCTCATGTCTCTAGATATTTAGCAGTGGATACAGTAGTGCAAAACTAAATAGCTAAAAGATTGGGTTCCATTGATCTTTACAGAATCCAGGAGCGAGTTATGATAGATGTTGGTGCTATGCTTTTCCCTTAACATTTTTTCCACCTATTGCAGATAGTCAGTTTGGAGAGCCAATTGAGGTATTTTTAAGCATGTTGGAGTAATAAACTCACATTTAATCAGTACAGAAGAAGATAGGCAGTCTATAAACCCATCACTTTTTTAAATTGCTTCTCTCGTTTGCCGGGCAGACTTTGCCAGATTTCTGGAGCTCTTCTGATATCAAGATCAATGAAATTTTCTTCTTACTCTGCTCCTTTCCTGTGAGAGGGAATGTGCAGCATTGGCTCTGGCCATTTTTAATCACTTAGAGATTTACTTTGACCTCATTTTAAATCTCTTTATGCAGTGGTCCATTGTAAATGCACTCCCTCCTTTCTCACAGTTTTAAAACCAGTCCTTAGTTGTCTCCTGGTGCCACCGTGAATATGGGACACGGTTGGCGAACTAGCAGCAAACATTTGGTGGAAAGATTGGCCCACATGCACTAATGTGGTTTACCTTGAGTTATTTGTTATATGGAAGCATTATTCACTGATAATCAACCCCTCATGCCGCAGCACCTCATAAATATATAATTCCTCTGATAGATCATAAGGAATCATTTCAGCAAGCTTTGTTTGTGGGAGCCAGCAGTGAGAGAGAAGACATTTGGCACACTGATTATATTAAGAAGCTCTCTGAAATTCACTTTGAAGCCGTCACATGGCTGTGTGGGTGACTGCTGCATTCTATGCAGGGAGGTATGCCAGTACCGGCCTGTTCAGGACATGGTGCCATGCTGACTAACTCGCTTTACTCGAATCAGGAAGCTTGCCAAAAGCCATACAGAACTGTTGTCAGACATTTAGATTCATTTAAAGGGGTGGTTGAATATGATTTCATTTTTTTTTACTTTAGTTAGTGTGTAATGTTGCTGTTAGAGTATAAACAACATCTGCAAAGTTAGGACACTCAAAGTTCAATGCAAAGAGAGATATTTTCTTTTAAAGAATTTGCTGTTTAAGGATGGCTGGTAGGGACTACAACGAGCTTCTTCCCAGGTTAGTGACATCACTAACCCCAAAATTTACATAAACCCTCCCCCTGAGGAAACACAACATAGGTAGTAAGGCCACGTTGGGCTGCTTTAGAGAAGAGGAACAGTTGTTGTAGTAGAGTGTTGTTGCCATGCCGTCATTTTATGGCGGACTGCTTCACAAACGAGGGTCAATTCAACGCTGGACATCCAGTTACATTCTAAAAGTTGTAACTTCTTCCTGAGTCTCTTCATCAATGTCCGACTCCGGTTTGAACAATGTAAGGCTGAACACCGTTACTGACAATCATCATTTTGGCTGCGTGAGATTCTCCAGTTTTGTTGTTGTTGAGCAACTGAAGCGCGAGCTGTTAAAGCTCCGCCCTTTTGGAAAGCGGGCCGTGTTTTTGCTCACACCCAAATAGGGGCAAATTTGACATGATATAAAAAATGATCTGTGGGGTATTTTGAGCTGAAACTTCAGAGACACATTCTGGGGACACCAGAGACTTGTATTAGCCTACATCTTGCAAAAGGGGCATTATAGGTCCCCTTTAAATTCCATGTTGTTAAAGCTAACCTTTGAAGGATTGTTGAGGTGTAACTTTTTGTATTGTACTATTTTGTTTTTTTCATCTTTTAAATAACTATATAATGGTTTTTATTAATAATTTCTAGGATTTTATTTTATATTGATTTATATATTGCATTTTATATAGTACCAAGCATGTACTAAACTCATAAGTGATAGGCCTAGAATAAAATATTGTGGAATTTATCAAATGTTAGATAAACATAGCAGAGGCATTTTAAAATTCATAGCAGAGGCATTTTGCCCTAATATTTTAAATATCTGGGGAATTTTAGTTGAACATTTAGATTTATTTAGTGTAAATGGAAAAATTGCTTTAAAGGGTACGGTGTCCCATTAGGGGCAGCCATGCAACATCATGATTGATGTTCTGCTGGCCTTTTATAAACCAGCATCGAATTCCACTGCAAACATGATGTCCTCTATCGAGAGCTCTTACGTTTCCTATCAGTGGAGGACTATTCAGTGCCAGCTAGCTGTCAATTTCAATATTTCCTCTGACCCGTTGTGAGCAGGTCCTCTAACTTTTTTTAGACTGCTAAAACCTTAGATAGTAATGAAGCAGAAGCTAATCAAATAAACAATTAAGCCCCTGCAGTTGTCTTGTTTCTCACGTCTCAGCTATTGTTACATCTTCATCGATTCTTCTGTGCAATATTGCAGTCTGAGGGAAAGAATCAATATTCATTGTGTTTTGCTTGTTGGAAAATGGAGCACTATTGAAGTTGGCACTTGGCATGCGGGCTGAAGCGCCAGTCTGGGTTATAAGGGAAGTGTGGGGATGTACAGTCATTAAAGCCCCAGAATGCACTGATGAGGCACAAAGCTTCCACTGCATGACTTGCTCTGAACAGCAGATCCTAATGGAAAATCCATCTCTAATTGTAGGGGTAAAAATGGGGTGGACAGGTCCACCAGCAGAGGCCACGGATAGGGTCAAACTGGAACCTTAGCAATCAGCCAAGCAGAAAAAAACCCATACACTTTTTTTGAATTTTTTTTAGGAAGTTGGCTAATTTTAGTGCTGGTCAGGTGATGATAAATTATAGTACTATAAGAACAGTTTTTGGCTAATCCTTGTTCTGTCATACAGTTGAGTCATTCATTGTTTTAATCCTAACAGGGACTCTATGGCTATTTCCACCTTTGGTCAAGGCTGTTTTTTGTGTTTCTGTGACTGTTAATGTGAACTCATCCAAGTATACTGTTTTGTGCTGTATACAGTCATACTAGGACTCAGAATACCATCAGATTTGGTACAAATGTCGCCTCCCGCATGCAGACAGAGTCTCATATTTGCAGTGCAAAGAGCGTAAAAGCTGGACTGGGTGATGTTGGTTGGCATTATGGTTCATCTGGGGGAAAATAATCAGCAGTATTTACTTGCGTATATCTTTAAAATATTTTAATGATGATACACGTGTATTGATGAATCTGAGTTTTGAATCAATTCAGTGAAATGGACAGTTTGAACTGATTCATGGACATGAATACCAACTCTAATGTTCTTTTTTCAGTTTAAAATCAGAGACGTTATTAAACCATATCTGTCCCAATGCTCTCATAAGGAGTTTGCGGCACACTCTTCAGGAAACTTAATAGCCAAGTAAAAAGCACATTAAAATCATTTATATATTCCAGTGCTGTTTAATTTTATATCCTAGCAAAATGATCATAAATATTCAATATTGCTCAGCCCTAATCTGTTACAGGTCAAAAAGTCAAATGAGGTATTTTGAGTCCTTGAGTGCTTCTGTAACATCTGTCTTCTTTTTCTTGTCTCTGTGTTTCTGTGCATTTCATTCTTTCTCTTACTGACCTGGGTTTATCTTTTCTCCCTTCTTGTAGAGAGTTTTGAGGTGACCTTCACCAAAGAAGGTGATGACGGGCTCTTTCTACTGCCTTGTAACCGTTTTATTAACCCACTAACGCAAATACAAAAGAAATCGGCACTTCACACGGAAACTCCTGTCATGCTCTTTTAATCTCTTCCCAGTTCTTCTTCTTTTTATTTTGGTTTTCAGTTTTCTCTCACCTTTGAATTCGTTGGAAATGAAAATTTAGCAACTGGATGACAAGTGTAATGTGGGGATAACAAAATCTAGAAATATCTATGCATGAGACATCCATTGAAGTTTGCAGATCCTAACAGTGCTTCAGCTCCAAAACAATAAATAAAGGGAAATAATGCTCGTACACCAGATTCTCGGGGGGAACGCCAATCCGAACGTCTTAAAAGTGTGTTTTTTGAGATATCCTGTTTGTAAAGTAGCTTTTAGGGGTTCACTTTTATCATAAAATAAATGAGACTGATGCTTTAGAGGTTAGTTCCTGCTGAGATTGTTAAAAGATGCAAACTCTCTGCTGTCCGGTCTGTGGTGTGGTTTGACCTCTAGTTTGAGCCTCTTCACCCTCTCCTCCACTAATCTGAAATACAAAGCATGGCAACTACTGCTGGTTGATGTGGATGTCAAGGAAATGGATATTTCTAACCCCAGCTCTCATCCAGCCTTTAAGTTTCACTGCCTCTGCTCCTCTGTTTTGTTTTATTGTTTCATTCTTTCACTTTTTTTTTAAGGTTTTAGAGAGACAACATTGCACAGGAAGACTTCCTTCTCACCAAAATCTAGTTTTAAGGGAAATTTAAACTCCAAACGAGGGTTTTTTTGCTTGTTTGTTTGAATATTTGCTTTGATTTGTGAACTTCTGATTGAATGCTGGATCTCTGTCATAAATCCTCATCGCCCCATGTTTAACTTAACATTTTAACCTTTCTTTCTTGTTTAGATGTGTTACTTTTAATAAAAAATTAGCGTTAAACATATTTTACGTACTCTTTATGCTGTTTGTATGTATTAAATACAACAGATATCTGTTCATTGGTTCATATCATTTCTTTCCTGTCCTTGTATATTAAGTATTCCTGTGAAATGCCTGTCCACATTCTGGGTTTCTTACTGCATGACTGGATGCAATGTGATCAAATGGCTTGGACCAGACACTCAGTATCCCCCTTTTAACTCTCCCTTCCACTTCCTAAAAACTCACCCCATCCCACACAGTGCTTCTGGCTTCCTCCACAGACACCTTCACCTCCCACCTCCCCTCAGTGTTTCAATCCCTTTGGCTGCCAAACCAACTTTGGCTGTTCTTATTTGAGTGTGGCGTGTTATTAGTTTCATTGTGGGTTTCTTTTATCTCATGAACGGCAGCTGGCGCTTCGGCTTACGGGTGGGCTCGACTAAACACACGTGTGCCTTTTGCAGGGGAGATCTGCGGCTTCAGGATTCACGGGCAGAATGTGCCGTTCGAGGCAGTGGTGTTGGATAAGTCCACCGGGGAGGGTGTGATCCGGGCCAAGGATAAACTGGATTGTGAGCTGCAAAAGGAGCACACTTTCACCATCCAGGCCTACGACTGTGGAGAGGGACCTGATGGCGGCAACATGAAGAAATCCCACAAGTGCGTATATTGTTTGGCAACACGTATTGATAAAATGAAGAGTACAGGAAATGATGGGGGAATGAGCCAGAATTGAGTCAGAATTTTCCGCATAAGCATAATACGTGCCAAAACGTATTCTAACCACTAAGCTTACACTACAGTTCAAAAGTTCTGTTTTGCTTACCAAGGCTGCAGTTATTTAATCAAAAATACAGTAAAACAGTAATATTGTGGTGTATTATTATAATTTAAAATAATAACTGTTTTCTATTTGAATATATTTTAACATGTAATTTATTCCTGTGATGCAAAGCTAAATTACTTCAGCATCATTACTCCAGTCTTCAGTGTCACATGATCTTTCTGAATTCATTCTAAATTTCTGATTTAGTGTTCGAAAACAGTTGCTGCTGAATATTTTTGTGTACATTTTTTTTTAGGATTTTTTTTGAAGAATAAAAAGAACTGCATTTATTTGAAATAGTAAAGACATTTATAATGGTAAAAATTATTTCTGTCACTTTTGATAAATTTAATGTGTGCTGCTGAATAAAAGTATTAATTTATAAAAAATAAAAAAAACTAATCACCCCAAAGTTGAACGGTAGTGTATGATTATTTATACATGAAAACTAACAAATAATTAATGAATTTCCAAAACACTATAGGTAAGTCAGCTATAAGTTAAGTTGTACATTAGTTGCCTACAATATTTGCCATACACAACAACTTGATATTAATAAAATTCAGCACTGAAAAATGAAATAATCAAAATTAATTAATCAAAAAATATATTTTTTTATTTTTTATATTTTTTTTATTAAATCTAACACTTACCTAGAATATGGAAGCTTGTTTCTGCCATGAAATAAAAAAATAAAAATGGTAATTGTGACTATTTATCTAACAATTCTGACTTTTTCTCACAATTGTGAGATTATACTGTATCTCAGAATTCTGACTTTTTCCTCAGAATTGCGAGATATAAACTCTCAATTGCGTGTTATAATGTCCAATTATGAGAGTAAAAAAAAACTTCTCAGTATTGTGAGTTTATAATTATATCTCACAATTCTGACTCACAATTGCATATTATAAAGTCAGAATTGCAAGATATAAACTCAATTCTGAGAAAAAGTCAGAATTGCGAGTTTATATTTCTCAATTCTGACTTTATAAGATGCAATTGTGAGTTATATATTTCGCAATTGCGAGAAAAAAAGTCAGAATTGCTACTTTATATCGCTCAGTTCTGACTTTATAACTCACAATGGTGAGAATTCTTAGAAAAAATGTTAGAAGTGTGAGATAAAAATTACCTTTTTTATTTTTTTATTCAGTGGTGGAAACAAGCTTCCATACTAGATATTACAGCACTGGAGGGCCCTGTGGATGACTGCATTCCATCAGATTAATATGCCTAAATGAATCATCCATCTGCTAACGAACAAGACCTGCGTCATTGTCGCGCCTATTCCCTCTCATCCGATTCTAGTTTATTAATCACGCTTTGATGTCCCCCAGGGCTACCGTCCACATCCAAGTGAATGACGTGAACGAGTACTCTCCAGTGTTCAAAGAGAAGTCCTACAAAGCCACAGTGATCGAGGGCAAAAAGTACGACAGCATCCTGAAGGTAGAGGCCGTGGACGCTGACTGCTCTTTCCAGTTCAGTCAGATCTGCAGCTATGAGATTGTCACTCCCGATGTGCCCTTTACCATCGACAAGGATGGTAAGTGCTGCCAGTCCAAATCTCCTGCCAAAATTCCAGCTTATAGACCTTACAGTGATATTGACTTCTAAGTCATTGTTATTCATGTGCCTGTAAAAATTGATTTGTGCAAAGCAGGCGTTTTAGGCTCTGTAGCCTATCTAATGTTGATGTCAGCCAACTGTCACCTTGAGATGTATTCAGAATTTAAGCATGATCATTTCGGTTTGGCATGTGAGGTCATTGCTTGTCACTTTTTTCCTTATGAACAGGTAACATCAAGAACACAGAGAAGCTGAACTACAGCAAGGAACGCATGTACAAACTCACCGTGACTGCGTACGACTGCGGTAAAAACCGTGCATCTGAGGACGTCCTTGTCAAAATCAACATCAAGCCCACCTGCAAACCAACCTGGCAAGGTATCAAAGACCTCTGGGATCTTTTGTCCCTCGTACACTCAAACAAACACAGCTGTATTTTGTTGTTTAAAGCTGGAAAGCTCGGCTATGCAGGTCAATTTTGGAGCAAATGCAAGTACACAACTTTGTGTTTCTTGAGCATCAAATCAGCATATTAGAATGATTTCTAAAGGATCATGTGACACTGAAGACTGGAGTAATGATGCTGAAAATTTAGCTTTGCCACTATAGGAATAAATTACATTTAAAAAAAATATTAAAATATAAAACAGTTATTTTAAATTGTAATAATGTTTGACAATATTACAGTTTTTACTGTACTTTTGATGAACATAACGTCTTTTTAAACATTAAATAATCTCACCACTTTAAACTTTTGAACAGGAGTGTATGTTAGGGCTGTCAATTGATAAAAAAACGAATTTAATTAATTATATATGATATGGAAAATAATTATTTAGAAATAATTGCATTTTATTTGCTGAGAAGAATCATTTCCCACAATGATTCAAAGATGGTATGTCAAGGTAAAACATCAACTTGTAAGAATCTATTTCTTTTAATATGGTATTTATGGACAGGCCATGGGATTTATTGTTATTTTTTACAGCACAATCACATTAAATTAGTGTGTAAATTGTCAGTCCTAGTATATGTATAAATTAACATTAACAAAGAATAATAAGTGCTGTAATTGTTAAAGTAAAAAGTATAATTTTTTTGCTTTTTTATGTTAACTAATGCATTAACTAATGTTAACTTAAACACCATTTAATATTAAAAGTGTTTTAATGTATGTAAAAATGATTATACATCAAGTGTTTTTCATCATGTTTACTCATTTTAGAGTGTACAACCTTATTTAAAAGAGTTACCGAATATTTTTTTGTGAATGACACATTTTCTGTTTGTCTGATCCTGATAGGATTTAATAAAAGGATTGAATATGAGCCTGGTACAGGAAGTCTAGCCCTGTTCCCCAGCATGCACCTGGAAACCTGCGAGGAGCCAATCACCTCCATTCAGGCCAGCATCATGCTGGAGACTAATCACATCGGCAAGGGCTGCGACCGAGACACTTACTCCGAAAAATCTTTACACAAGCTCTGCGGTGAGTCCAGACATTCTTATTATAATAGAGTTACATTAACATGAAGATCATTAAATGTGTTTATTACTTTATAGAATTTCGAGTTAAGCAACTCAAGTGCAAACTGTTTTAGACTAATTTACATAATCATATTACCTGCATAATCCCATAGGCACATGCTGAACCATAAGCAAGGAATAATTTGGAATACTCTGAGTAACTGTTTGTGTGCTCATCCAGGTGCCAGCACTGGCACTGTGGAGCTGCTGCCTGCTCCCAGCAACTCTGCCAACTGGACCGTTGGCTTGCCCACTGACAACGGGCACGACAGCGACCAGGTGTTTGAGTTTAACGGCACCCAGGCCATCAAGGTCCCTGAGGGTGTGGTGAGCACCACCCTGAAGGAGCCCTTCACCATCTCAGTGTGGATGAGACATGGACCTGGAAGCAGGGAGAAGGAGACCATCCTCTGCAACTCTGACAAGACCGGTAATGACATTCACACACACACACAAAAAAACACACTCACAGGACTGAGAGGGTGATGATGGTTTAAATTATATTTGTGTCCTCTTCATCTTCAGTAGGGCTGTCAAAATGAATATGTTAACACATGCAATTAATTCACTGTTAATACATTTATTTAATTTGACATAATAACTGATAAAATGATGCAGTCTGCACTATTTTATTGTGACTTTTAGTTTTTATTTTCATTGTTTTTAAAATTCTTTATTATTATTCTTAGTTTATTATTATTATTATTATTGTTGTTTTAATTTTCTTTAATTTTCCCCCCAGATGGTGTCATTTATGTTCACACACATATTCTGATATGAGTCATCCACACAAATTGTTGAACAAAATAATCATGTGTTATTTTATTTTCCTTCCTTTAAAATGAATTTAATGCATTAACTACACAAAAAAACACATCCTATTCAGAAGTATGTAATGATATATAATCATATTAATTGGTTTTATGGAGTAGCGTCCTTGGAGAAATATCACTGGAGAAGCATCTCATAACATTTTTGAAGGTTATGAAATGGTTGCTTGTAGTAGCTCTGTGAATTGGGAATCTCACACTATGATCTCACTCTCTGGTCATTGAAGCAAAATTCCCTGCGCTAGAAAAAGCGCATCTGCTGGGGCTTATGTAAGGCTGATTACATCACAGTTATGCCCCCGTTTATGGGAAGTTGCTTTATTGTTTTCTGGGAGAGTGTGGCTGCAGCAATCCGTGTACAGTGCAGCACAGTTTATATTAAATCCTTTCATCTGCGTCTGTGTGTGAAAAACTAAATATTATAACGTGCAATCTGTCATGTGATAAACAAGCGTATTAACATGAATTATCATTGACAGAAGTGTGATTTTCATTCCTGTTTATGTGTCTTCTGCAGAAATGAATAGGCACCACTATTCGCTGTACGTACATAACTGTCGTCTTGTGCTGCTGCTGCGTCAGGAACCCACCGAGTCTGAGAATTACAAACCGGCTGAATTCCACTGGAAACTCGATCAAGTGAGTCAACTTAAGGCCCTTCAGAAGCACTCAGTTTTGAAAGACTCCCTTGTGTTTTACTAAATACTATGTTTAGCCTGCTAGCAATGAATAGATCAGCTCGTGTGTTAAATTAGGGCATAAACATACTTAAATTAAGCTGTTGCTCAATAACATTCTCTATCCAAATGGTCCACATGTGGCATATACATAGAAAAACTTCTGGATTACACAGAATTAAATATAAATGCATTTATACTTTTATTAGAAGACCAAATATGACCCCTAAGGACATAGTTTAGATGTAGAAGCATGCATTTTCAAACCAACAGATTTAGCTTTTATCAGCCATTGTCGACATTTCATAGCTTTAAGGATTGTTGCATACTGTATATCTTTACATAAGGCAGGATATATATAAAGTATATCCCTTGCTAGGGCATCATCATAACTGGAATCCTTAGCTTTAAAAACCTTAAAAATCCTGTTTTAAGCAAATCTAACAGTTCTTTGTTGCTTTAGGAAGGTAAACTTAGGGTTTGTCCTCTCAATGTAAATTACCATTTAAGTTCTTCTGAATTCTTTTGCACTGATCCAGTCTGTAGTTAAACCGAGGCTCTGATCTAGTCTCTCTCCTCCCAGGTGTGTGATAAGGAATGGCATCACTACGTGTTGAACATCGAGTTCCCAGCAGTGACTTTGTTTGTGGATGGTGCCACCTTTGAGCCCTTCCTGGTCACGGAGGATTACCCTCTGCATGCCTCCAAGATCGAAACCCAGCTCACCATCGGCGCCTGCTGGCAAGGTACACTCGCTAATGATCTATTGATTTTCCTCACACACAATGATGCAATCTCAGGTTTAGACTTGAAACCTCTCTGTCCCCAGCCGCAGTTGAAATCTAAGCATGCTTTATATGAGTAAGTAGATTGCGTTTGCAATTTGTAGAGTTGCCTATTTCATAACCCCAGTCATAGATGTAGTTTAAAATCTTTTGACACATGCCATGAATTAGATGATCTTAAAGAACTCATTAAATCAAAATCAGAGGTTTTGTTGCTGTTTAATAAAAAATTAAGTTTAATAAAAACAAATACTCTTGAATAATAATAATAATAATTATTATTATTAATAATAGCAACAACAATATTAATATTATATAATTATGTATTATCTATCTATCTATATCTGTCGCTCTGTCTGTCTGTCGTTTTGTCTATCTGTCTCTGTCTGTCTGTCGTTCTGTCTGCCTGTCGCTCTGTCTGTCGCTCTCTGTCGTTCTGTCTGTCATTCTGTCTGTCTGTCGCTCTGTCTGACGTTCTGTCTGTTGTTCTGTCTGTCTGCCTGTCGCTCTGTCTGTCATTATGTCTGTCGCTCTGTCTGTCATTATGTCTGTCGCTCTCTCTGTCATTCTGTCTGTCTGTCGCTCTGTCTGTCTGTCGCTCTGTCTGCCGTTCTGTCCGTCTGTCGTTCTGTCTGCCGCTCTGTCTGTCTGTAGCTCTGTCTGTCTTTTTCACAACACTTTACAAATGTTTGTTCAATAAAATGTGCTCTAGAATGAGAACCATTTCATGGGGTCTTTAATGCATGACAATATGTATCAAGTGACTTTCTTTCCCTTGACTATATTGAGCCCTTGTCTTTCCCTGCTCTTCTGTCTTGCCTCCACAGACCTCTCAGGACATGACAATGATACTGAGACACTCTCAGAGCCTTTGACAGGTTGCCCATGTCTTTCCTGATCACCCCAATATGTCAATACGCACGTCTATTAACGGCCTGCGCGTATACGGTTCTTCTGCAGCGTGACATACGGCTGTGGGAGGACCGTATGTGCACAGCTTCAGTCTGCAACGGCATAAAATTTGTAGCATGATGTGATTGAGTCGAGAGACGCCATGTCATAAACCCTGCCTGTCTTGTTCTTCATTTTGTTTTCTTAATTCATCAATCCAGCTCCATCTAATTTCAGTTTGCCTGCAGACCTGGAGAAGTACACAGCAGACACACAGTATATTACAAGCAAAACAAGTCCAACTGACCTTAGGGATCTGCATGTTTTTATGATAAATCAGAGGGTTTGGTTGCATTCCTTGCTGCGATTTGCAGGATTATTTATGCCAGTGGTATCAGTGCAGCAGACAGTGTCTCATTTCTCACTGTTTGACCTTGCTGCATCTGCTTTACAGCATCACTCAGTGTCATATTACTGCTGAGGTCATTCTGACCGCTCCCGCATCATCTCTGTGTCCTTCAGGTGCAGTCATAGTATAGAGGACATTACATGCAGCTAGAAACATACCACACTGTCATTTTCATCTTAAAGGGACAGTTCACCCAAAAATGAAAATTATGTTGTTTCAAATGTATATCAAACAAATATATATTTATTTTGTGGAACACGAAAATAGCATTTTAAAGAATTTTTATGCATAGAACAACATCTTTCAAGCTCTAACTAGGAAAAGTAGTCCATATGACTCACCCAAATTGAAAAATTATGCATTTTCATTATTAGATATTGCGTAACTAAGCTTGTCACAGCATTTTATAATATGAATATAATATCATTTTTAAATTAATGTATTATATAATTGATTATAAATTAATATACACTACATTTACAAAGTTTTAGGTCTGTAAGATTTAGGTCTAAATTCAGCTTTGCCATCACAGGAATAAATTACATTTGAAAATATATTCATATTCAATATATATTCAAATATTTTAAATAAGACACTTCTCTCAAAAACATAAAAAATATATATATATACTGACTTGAATTCTGAACTTTTTCAAATTACAAGTCAAATGGACCACTTTTATGATGAGTTTTTGTCTTTTTGGACAGATTTGGCCACACTTAACTGCCACTTTATGGAAGTAGCAGCGTAAGCTTTTTCAAAAATATCTACCTGCATGTTCCATGGAAATGATAATCGCATTTGGAACAACATAATGACCAAATTTCCTTTTGGGTCATCTATTCCTTAAATATTAATAACAAGAAGGTAGTTCAAAACACACATTTGCTGCCGAACCATTTAGAAATATGCAAATATGTGTAGATTTATTCAATCATGTTGCCTCATTTTTTATGTGCTTCTTTGTGCTCATTCCCATTCATTTGCCTTTTTTTTTTTTTTTTTTTTNTTTTTTTTTTTTTTTTTTTCTCCCACCAAGAGTTGCATGAGCCCACAGGCCTGAATTAGGTCATCAATCATCCTGTGTGACACCGGGTGGCACCGGCACAGAACACATAACATGCATGAGCATCAGTCACGCGGCCTGTGCACACCAAGCATGCTAGAGTTCAACAGAGCATATGTTTGGTATCTAATAGGTACTGTCCCCCTCCTGGTTTGTGTAGGTGGCAGCGCCCGCATGACTCAGTATTTCCGGGGCAACCTGGCGGGACTCATGATCCGCTCCGGCAAACTGGAAAACAAGAAGGTTATTGACTGCCTGTACACCTGCAAGGAAGGTCTTGACGTGCAGCTTCCAGAGGAAGTGGCCTCTGCTGTGAAGGTGAGTGGATGTGAACTTTGAAGAACGCAATTCAAACAATTCTTTGCTTCTTTTGTGCTATGCATATATATATATATATATATATGACATTTATTATAATGCGTTTATGTGAAGATTGTTTAAAGTTCACTAAAATTAAAAGTTATTTTTTAAAGCCCAATAAATGTTTTAATTGATAGCTTTCAGTTATATTGTAATGCTGAATATCTATAATTAATGTTTTAAAAAAAAATTCATAGAGACATCAGTACTAGTTTCAGTGATACTGGCCTTCATTTATAAAAAGATGCCATTGTTTCTACATTAATTTGGAGAGAAACTGTGAAATTATTACAATATAAAAATATGAAAAACTCTAGTTTTTTAACAATGACAGCACTGGTGGATATATGGATATATGTTTCCCTGTCTTTCTCTAGGTGGAGTTTAACCCCAACCAGTCCTCTCTGAGCCTGGAGGGAGATGACATTGAGAGCTTTGAGAAGGTCATGCAGCACATCTCCTACCTGAACTCCCGGCAGTTCCCCACTCCAGGAATCCGCCATCTGCGTGTCACCACCACTGTCAAGTTAGTTTCCATTATTTCAGTTCAGCTGCATCATATTAGCTAGCCCCACCCACTTTATAATATTATTGTTCTAAAATAACTAACAAAATAGAAAAGCTAAACGAAGTGATCTTGTCATACTTTCAGTGAAGTCATAGTAGTGAATGTATTATTATTTATCTTCTTCGTAATTCTATAGATGCTTCAATGAGGAGACGTGCATCTCCGTGCCAGACTCTGAAGGCTATGTGATGGTTCTCCAGCCAGAGGAGCCAAAGATCAGCCTCAGTGGAATTGACCATTTTGCCCGTGGAGCAGCTGAATTTGAGAGCACGGAGGGTGTTACACTTTTCCCTGAGCTGCGTATCGTCAGTACCATCACTCGTGAGGTGGAGGTGGAAGCTGAGACCGAGGCCGAAGGCGAGGATGATCCCACAGGTATGCTGGGAATGTGAAATTCACATATTTTGCTGAGAAAGCTGGAAAGAGAGAAAATGGATCATAAAAGAAAAAAAAGTTGTAGGATAACCATCAGAAAACACATTAACTGGGAGTAGTTTCTTCTTTGCGAGAGGAATTACTTGACAGAACAGTTAAACGTAAAATGAAAATTATGTTGTAATATGGCTTGCAAAAAACATATAGCAAAAAACATTATACTACATTTCTCTATGCAAGAGACCCCATGTATGCAAGAGTCAAAGTAAAACGGGCTTGAACGACGATTAAATGGACACAGAGAAGTGATTAAACTGTTTAATATTTTGGAAGTTAATGCTTAAATAAGTGCTAGACATACTGATGTTGTCACCTGTTGGAGTCTGTAAATGGATTCTGGGATGAAATTTATAGCTTATGTTTAAGGGAAAAAAGAAAGTCAAGGGGTTTTCTCTTAGCTCATGATTTTTTATTTTTTTTAAGATTCAGTGCATTGCAAGTATGGAAAGAAGGGAAATGGATAATGAAAGAGAAAGAAAGTTGTAGGATAAGCATCATAAAATCCCCATTGACTGCAAGAGAAATTATTTACAGGGACAGTTCACCCATTAATGAAAATTCTGTCAGAATTTATTCCAAACCTGTATGACATTTGTGTATGGGAAAGTGCTTGAAAAACTGATGTTGTCATCCGTAGGAATCTATATAATGGATTCTTGGATGAACTGAATAGCTTATGCTTTAGGAAAAGACAGTCTAAGAGGTTTTCTCTTGACTCATGTTTTTATTTGACATTTTAGTGCATTGTAAGTATTTCTAAGGTTACTTTATTCCTCCGAATCAATATTTGCCATAAAAAATGCATAGTGGACTGATTCTGAACATTCAAGTCTTTCCAAGATTAAATTCAATCAAATGGAGAGGCTCTGATCTGACTTGCTGACGGATGGCTTTTGTTTTTGGCAGTGCAAGAGACTGTGGTATCTGAGGAGATCATGCATAACTTGGACACGTGTGAGGTGACTGTAGTGGGAGATGATCTGAATGGAGATCATGAGAGTTTGGAGGTGGATCTGGCCCAAATCCAGCAGAGAGCTCTGGAGATGAGCTCTTCTAACGTGGGCATGGTCATCACAGGTACTCATCCATCTATATCAACAAACAACTGATATGCAGTTGCATGCAATGTGTTGGATTATATTTGTGAGTTTTGTTCACAGTAGTTTATATTCAGTATCTGGCTGATTGACTGATCTATTGGCAATAAAATCTTCTATACTCTAATCTTAACAACATATGGTTAAATTTTGTCTCTGTCCACAGGGGTTAACACCATGGCAAACTATGAACAGGTCCTGCACCTGATCCGCTACAGGAACTGGCACACAGAGGCTCTGTTTGACAGGAAGTTTAAACTTGTCTGCTCTGAACTCAATGGCCGCTACATCAGCAATGATTTCAAAGTCGAGGTATGGCTGACCGCACACTGTCCTCTGTGTCATAATTTATTACATCCAAAATACCACAGTACTTACAGTTACATCTAAGAAAGTTAACTCTACACACACACACACACACACTACCTTTTAAAAGTTTGGGGTCAGTAAGAGTTTTTTGGTAAGACATTAAAACTTATTTGTATTGGATGCATTAAAAGGATGTATTTGATCAAAAGGGTCAGTAAAGACACATTTATTATTATCAGTGTTAAAAAGCTTGTGCTTCTTAATATTTTTTTTTGGAAACTTGGATTTTTTTTTAGTATTCTTTGATGAATAGAAAGTTCAAAAGAGGCATTTAAGCTATTTGTTGGCAAATATTGATTATAATGTTACAAAATATTTCTATTTCAAATTGCATAAATGCTTTTCTTTTGAATTTTCTATTCATCAAAGAATACTGGAAAAAAAATTCACAGTTTCCAAAAAAAAAAGCACAAGCTTTTCAACACTGATAATAATAATAATAAATGTTTCTTGAGCATCAAATTAACATCTTGGAATGATTTCTGAAGGCTGGAGTAAAAGTTGCCAAAAATTCAGCTTTGCATAACAGGAATATATTTCTGTTTTTACTGTGTTTTTGATCAAATAAATGCAGCCTTGATGAGAATAAGACCGACCCCAAAACTTTTGAATGGTAGTGTATATATTGAACAAATTAAATATAATATTTTTTTAATTATACATCTAATATATCATTTTCTATTTTTTAAGGTTAAGATTAATTAAAGCTTATATAATAAGTTTAGTTTTTACTATAGTTTTAATATTTTTTATTATATTTATGTGCAAATATATAAATCATAAGAATCACTGGTTAATTTTTTAAGGGTACTGTAAATATAAAATTGCTATATATAAGGCTATATCAAAATAAGCCAAATAAGGATATTTAAAGACTGATTCTGTAGCAAGTTGTATTGTACTGACTGCACTGATTGCACTTTATTTTATTTGTGTATCTTTTTATTTTTTTATAACTTTTATTTAATCATTTTTATTCTCTGCTTTTATTGTTATTTTATAATTATTTTAATTCCTTTTCTATGTAAAGCACTTTGAATTACCATTGTGCATGAAATGTGCTATATAAATACACTTGCCATACTGTACTGTGCAGATGGCAGCTGTGTGACTGTCTTTATCTTTTATGTAATCAGGTCAACGTGATCCATACAGCAAACCCCATGGATCATGCCAACAATGCTATGGTACAACCTCAGTTCATTAACCAAGTACAACACGCTTCAGTGGACCTGTCTGGACACAACCTGGCCAACACACATCAGGCCTCAGGTATACCTTCTTTATTCCTCCTCCACCCCTCCTCTAATCCGTCTGTTCAGCTTCTCTTAAAGATAAAGACATTTCATTGGCTGCTTCATCTCTCACAGTATCTATCCTTGATTACAGCACTAATCTCTCATTAAAGATAATCCAGACTTTGTAATCAAACGAATAATCTGTTAAATGTCAAGCTCAAAACTGAATTAAGTTTCTTTCCATGAGTTTTTCCGCAGCTTAAGGTCAATTTAAAAAGTAGGGCAGTCATGGAGCACCGTGTACTTAGCCTGTTTTTAATGG
This sequence comes from Anabarilius grahami, assembly GCA_003731715.1. Lineage (NCBI taxonomy): Eukaryota > Metazoa > Chordata > Actinopteri > Cypriniformes > Xenocyprididae > Anabarilius > Anabarilius grahami. The sequence goes on along the minus strand of RJVU01036174.1, from coordinate 3,931,337 downwards.
CGTGCTTTTAGGGATTATATACGAGTGCTGTCTACAACATCTGGACAGCCGGCGAGGGGCACCTGAGACAACCTCTTTTATTTTTTTCCACCCTAAATACCCAATGCTAATCTGTGTCCCTCCACTCTTCACAGTTGTCCCCAGTGCCGCCACCATCGTTATTGTTGTATGCGTAAGCTTCCTGGTGTTTATGATCATCCTGGGCGTGTTCCGTATCCGTGCTGCCCACCAGAGCACAATGAGGGACCAGGAAAATGGCAAAGAGAACGAGATGGACTGGGATGACTCAGCCCTCACCATCACGGTCAACCCAATGGAGGTGCGTTCTTAAAACAGAGCTCGCTCAGCACTCTCAGAACACTCATACATAGTTAATGCAGCAGAGGGCTGAACCCATCAAAAACTCACTGCACTGTTGTAAAAATACACTCTTATAACCATCCCTCCTTCTTCTGTGCATTTGTCCACTAAAATAGATTTTCTTTTAACTGAACTGTATGCAGTATTTGCAGTATGGTTACTGAGTATTATTAAACTAAACCATTTCATGGATATTGACCTTATAGAGAGATCATTAGCTGTGGTCCATAAAGCACAGGCCTCCACTATAGACGGTAGGGATGAAATAAACCGTCTGTTTTTGCAAACAGGCCTTGTGTGTGTGTGTATGTTCTTGTGTATATTTTGAGGACACATGTTTATGAGGACACACATTTGTATTATTATATGGGTATTACAACATAAACATGGTTTATGAGGAAACTTCCTGTGTCCTCATAAACCAAATGGCTTAAAAAATGCCAAAAGTTTTCTGTGATGGGTTGGGTTAGTGTAAGGGGATAGAATATACAGTTTGTACAGTATAAAAACGATTACATCTATGGAGAGTCCCCATAAACCACATACACAAGTATGAGTGTGTGTGTACAGGGCTTGACATTAACAACCGCCACACTTGCCACTTTGGCGGGTTGAATTTTTTTATATAATTATATACATTTTTCAGTTGTTGTCTTTTAAAAGGCATCTGAAATAATAAACTAAGTTCCGCAGAATAGATGCACGATACCAGCTGTGCTTTCTCGCTCTCTTATCTCCCGACAGCGAGTTGACACACACACCCGCCTTCTCTCACTCACTCATTTGCTCCGGATTAATATTGCTAGTGTTACAGGGCATGAATTTAGGTTTGGGATTGCGCGTTGCGCATAATTTTACACGTTCCCGCAGATTTTATGCTCACACCCAAAGTGGGCACACATAAAGCCTTTCAGTACCCTTTCAGTACTAAATTGAGTTTTTTTTGCTGCTTATTGCTCCTAAACAGTCAAATACACACAAAATAATGTCAAAATGCCGGTCTTGGCGAGTTCTCATGTAAAAACAGTCAGTTATGTTTTAAGTGAACGTAAACGGTTGAGAAAGAAAACGCATGTGTAACAGTATAATGGATCCATGCGGCAGGTCTTAAAGTGACAGCAGCCTAATATACCTGTTGCCAAATTATGAGATTATATTAAAAATATCCATATGGAAGTTTTTCCCCATGGTATCAATGTCAAAATTGTGGCCAGTGAAAATACCGAGTGGCTTGTAACTTTGAAAAAACCACTAGCCACAGCGGCTGGTGAGCAAAAAAGTTATTGCCGTGTGTGTAGCGTATGCTAGATTTACTTAATTTGCATTCACATTCGCATAATTTATATTTTATAATAATATAATTTCACTTACTAAAAAGGATTAGATATTTTATCTGTTTGCTTGCATGTCATGTGACCATTAGCCAACATCAGATAACTGTGAATAACAAATGTGTTGTTAAGCTATTAAAATATTAAATTAAAATTTCAGGGGGTAAATATTTTATGTCTAGGGGCAGGGCCGGCGCTACCTAGAGGCAGAGCAGGCAATTGCCTAGGGCCTCGGGGGTTTTAGGAGGGGCCTCCATAACCGCAACATCCCCTGGACGCTAGTCCACCGGTCAAGAGGGGAGCAAAATACTAGCTTCTTTGTTCACTGGATATAGTTGAATTGTCACTTAATGTCGAACCAATTAATGTCACCTTGCCAGAGTGGGTCCGATGTACTCTCCAAAACGAACACGTCTGACCCACTCCATGTCTCCCGATATATTGCGCATCTTATGATGTATTCTATCTTACTCATGTTCACTTTTCATAATCAAATAGATTAAATTTTAAAATAACATTATAATAGGCCTATTTAAATAAAAATGTATAAACTAAATACGTTTTCTTTAATGGCTACCAACACGTATAGTACAGTACAGAGAAATTTCATGTCCATTTCATTTATTTAACATATTTGATATTGGGGGCATCTAAGTTATTTGACTTTTAAAAAAAAAAAAATTATTATAAAGTAAAACGATAGTTACTTTCCCTGGTAATTAGTTACTTTTATAATAATGTAACTCAGTTATTAACTCAGTTACTATTTGTGAGAAGTACCTAGTAACTATAACTAATTACTTTTTTAATAACGTGCACTTGACACACACGACTCACAGAAAAGAAAAGACAGAAAGATGTGGATCAATATCAAGTTCCCTTTCACTCTTGATCAAACAATAACACACAGAATTATGCCTGCTTTGTCGAGCATCTTCATAAAAAAGTTAAATAACGTCTTAAATGAACTTAGAGTTGTGAGAAAATGAGATGCACGTCATGTTCGGCAGCTGCATCTCTTAAAGTGACAGCAGCCTTATAAACCAGTTGCTGTGATGTCTGTCATTAATGTTCATCAAAGAACAAAGGCAACAGAGACAATTGCTTTAATAAGGTTTATGTTTAATTTAGAATTTATGCAGTAAAGACTGCATAAAAAGTTTGATAAATTTATTAAATTACTATATATTTCCTACCTGTCTAACAGGTAGGAAATATACATGGATACATTTATTTAGGGCCAGGCCACAGATAATTTACTTTTTTTTTTTTTTAAGTTGTTGCTTTAAGTTGTTTCTACATTAATTTGGAGAGTAACGGGAAAATTATTACAATATAAAAATATTAAAGAGGGGAGAAGAGTCAGGGGCCTCCAACATAAATTTTGCCTAGGGCCTCCAAATGTCTAGAACCGGCCCTGTCTAGGGGGTTCAGCTGATAAGAAGAATTTGATTCCTCGTGAATCAACTCTTTTGAGTGAACGTACAGACACCTTTTATGCAGTTTAAAGAACCCCCAATTGTCTTTTTCTCTTAGACTTACGAAGACCAGCACAGCAGCGAAGAGGAAGGAGATGAGGAAGAGGAAGAGAGCGAGGACGGAGAGGAGGAAGACGATATCACCAGCGCAGAGTCAGACAGCAGTGAAGATGAGGGCGGCGAACAGGAAGACCAGCAGGGTTCGAGCAGACAGCAGCAGCTGGAGTGGGACGACTCTACCCTCAACTACTGATCCTCCCAAACACACAGTACACACTACTTTAAGATCACACACACTCACACACAATGACAAATCCACCCCTGCACAGTCACGTCCCTCTGCCAATAGGGACGCCCATGTTCCCCTTACCTAAGGAGCCATGCGTAAAAACGCTGAAAACTAAACGATTATATGATATATGTACAATATAAATGCAAATATATCCGGTGTCTGTCGTGACAGGTGTTGCAGTCCGCTTCATTTCCACCCGCCGAGGCTTCCCTACCGACATCTTATCGTGGTGGTATTCAGTGTAGTATAGTATCACAGATATCTCAATACAAGTTCCTAATTTATTGAATCTTTTTCTGTCCTTTCAAAGGGAATCCTGGCATACATTTGCATTTCCTTTAAGCCGTGTTCGGACACATCCCTGCACTTTTACTTTCAAGTCGAGCTCCGAGAATGATTTAATGTATATTCCTTGCACCTGACGTTTTAGGTTGATTTGCTCGGGAAATTTAGAGAAAAAAAACTCTTCGATGCTTTCCGATCACTTTTTTTCCTCTTTATATTGCATGGCAAGATTTGCAATCATTGGTATGGAAGAATACAACTGCTTTTTGATATTTTGTAAATAAGACGAAACCATGTAATTAGTCAATGTGTTAGTGAAAGCCTAACCAACGGTCAGACACAGTACCTGCTGTAGAATATTTATGTCAGATGCTCTTAGCATGTTTCAGAAACCTTTGGTAAATCTCATGCTCGTACAAAAGACGTCCGCTTCATAGAGAGAAACCCATGACAGAGGCTGAGGTTTCTGTGGCAAAGTGTCATTCATTTTGTCTTTTCTCTTGGAGGTGGGTGTGCATCTGTTTGTTTCGTTCCGTTTTGTTTTGTTTTGTTTCGTACTGTTGGGTGGGCGTGGAGTTGGTTCAGTGCTTCGGCTTTACATATGCTAATTCTAGCTGGGCTTGCAATGGCACAAATGCTACACCAAGGCTTCAATGTTTTTAAATCAGTGACGTTTTGGGGACTAATAATCACATACAAGTGATGAATATACAGTTGTTTTTTTCACGTGGTACTGTATGTTGTACAGTTTAGACACTGCAGTTATTTAAGCCATTCTTAAGTGATAGTGCTTGTATTTTCTGTAACAAATAGAGACCAATTGGAATCACAGTATGCACTCTAATAACCCAGTCTGAATAACATTTATGAGTGAAATGACATGGAAAATGGGTGCGCTGGTGATTATCGACAATGTGAGCATTGCAACGTCTGTTGTGTTCTGTTTTAACACACCTCTGTTGCTAAAATACTGGCTTTAGATGGTTTTTTTTGTTTTGTTTTGTGCAAATTCAGGGTTACCCCATGTTATTCTTGTCATTTCGAGGCCCCTAAAAGCATTAAAAGGGCTAATTTGCCTATCACAACGCATTAAATGAAATAAATTTCAACTGTTAAAACGTCAAATATTTTTGCAGTATGGTCGATAGATTTTATTGTACATGGAACTGTACTGTAGAGTTGTGTAAAGATATTTGTTTACATTTGGTAAACTTTTATTCCTTTTTGGTGACGCTATCAGTCTACTCCAGATTTGCAGGTCATTTCTCCTCGTAGTTGCTCTCAGATCCATGTCATAGTTTCATTTTCTTAGTTTTCTTACTGTGATTGGACATTTCAAAAATGGTCAGTTATTGGGGAAAATAATATTCCGTTCCCGTCGGGCTTGAAAAAGAATGTTAATTATTTAGGAGATTGTACATTGTGTGATTGTTTAGTAAAGACGGACGTGAAGCTTTAGGGTACTTCATTCAGACCTTTTTTTTTGTTGTTGTTGTTTACATGCATGACTATTCTCAGTTTAAGGCCTAAGCTACAAGGCTTTGTTGTGATTGGTGATATGAATATAATTTTATGTTATGTCAGAAAAGGTACAAATGCGGGAAGTTGTCGAGAAGGTCTATTTTTGTGACCCGTGAAAGGGCGATGGGAGATTTTTTCAGAAATGTCAGTTATTTCTTTGTAGGTTTTAGTTTTTGTTACATGTTTTGGTCATTAGGTCCCCCTCAAAATTGACAGGACCTTTTAAAGAGAGGTCCAGATTTCAGCTGGTGGAGTTGGGAGTGCCTTTTGCCTATCACAGCGCATTAATAACACAACTAACCAAACACTCATCCATGCCATTTTAGTTGTTGCAATTTTCTCATTTTATAATTATTTAATATTAGATTTCGTACAGGTATGGGGAAGTGATTTTAACTTGGTTTTATTTAATTTTCTGTTATGATAGGGATCAACAGCTAGTTTTATCAAGAGTGGACGTTTTAATTGTCCAGCATAGATGTCTTGTGTTCATGTTGATGTGTAGAGAAAATAGGTCCATACTGTATCATCAATGAATATTGTACTAAATCATGTTTGAGGAAATCCACTTTGAAAAGATGTACATTATTATAGGCAGCATATGTGGGTATGAGTTTAACAATATGTGTATAGTGACAGGTGATCTTGAAGTGTATCTCCTGGTGAGGGCAGCATGAAATACACAAGAACCAGATACATAATGATTTCTCACGCAAATGTAAGAGCCTCTCACAGTGTATTCTCAACATACAATCATTTTGAAAACGTTTGATCGATGTAGACCATTCCATGAGACCAAATTTAGTATAATCAATGTTTGTACTGAAAATCGCACAATTGTTTGTATCTTCCCTCCTTTCCCCTGATGCAAATATTCATCCGCAGTTTCTCAAGGGAAAATCATGTGAAATGTATTTCAAACGATGTGATTTTGTCATGTGCTTCTGATGATTTTAAGACACTGGCGCAGAAACTTTCCATAATAAATAACCTGTGTCTGTGCCGAGTGTGAATGGCTGCAGATGGTGAGTATGTAACAGGGCATTGTCTTTGCATGTATAACACAGATATAAATATTTCCTATAACTGGCACATGGTACTGTGGGATTGGAATGGTGTAGATGGGTCAAGAGACTGGTAATACTACTGAATCAAAAATTATCTGTCACAGATTTGCAGCCTTCAGTGATCATTGTTCACGTTTTGAATTTTATTTTTTTTGCTCTAGAAATGAAAACTGGGGATGTTGTAGAACTGTTGGATGCTGCCTTCCAGCTCATTCACTTTTCTATTATTCAGAGGAATAATTATAGTGAAGTTGATGCTTGCTCATGAACAAAATAAAGGATGAGATGGGAATAAAGTTGTCGGAGTTCAGATTATTTCATTTGATAATTATATATGCTACACACAATTTCTATGCCCACTTTGACCTTTTATATATACATATATATAATGTATATGTAATTTGACATTATAATCTTTACATATTATTTACATAGTATAGCATTCAGTAACCTCTACATAGTCATCTGTTATAGAGTTTAAAAGCAGCATTAAAAATACATCATTAATCCTCTAACATCCTCATACTTCAAAGTTTGAAGAAAAGAAATACGTTTCCTTACCCGAAGGATTTTTAATCATTCACCATGATGTTTCCTCAGGCATTTCATCTTTCATGGTGTAGGACGGTGAATTACAGACCACAGTAATGCTGCCACCTAGTGCTTGAAAACTGAAAAATTTTCATATCTACCATTTATAAAAACTTTTCAATGCTGCCTAAAGGTCGAGAGCAGAAGGCCCTTATACAAATGGCAGTATGGCACACTTTATATGCACTTGTACGCCGAGTGCGCGTGGTCGTGAAGTCCACGAGACTGTAGACTAGAGTGTATCTTTTGTCATTACAGTTTTCAGAAGGGTGCTCGCGAGCTACACGCCCTTGATGCGCATTTTAGTCAACTCCACAGCAGACTTCTTCCCGACAATCAAAGCAGCATTTGGGACAGGGCCGATGCCAGCTAATATCATAGTAAAATTATTAGTTTGACGGCGTGTGTATTTATTTTATGTTAAATGGGCAGTGTGGAATTTTATATAGTCTATAAATATTTACATATTGATTTTCTAACGATCACAATCCAGTCTGTAATGGAATTCAAGGCTGTTTTTGACATTTTCCAATCCAATATGCAATGTGACAAAATAAGGCACTATTTAAACACTGACAACTTATCAGATGTTGATCATCAAATATATTCAAATACAAAATATTTACAAATATCACAACTGGTTAAAAAAGTAATGACAAACAAAATTAAAAAGGCATAGTAATTACAGTCTATGTTACTATCAAATACTAGTACCAAAAGCCTTATTGGCAGACAACTTGATAATAAGGTTAATAAATTACATTGCAACCAGAGGGTTAAAAATGAATCGGGATCATTTTGAATAAAGGCAAACTTACCTCTCTGTATTCAGAAAATAAGAACTCCTCTAAAATGCGCTTTCATGTGTAAATGTTTGAGACATTTGACTGAAAATGTAAACACGTTTTTCACTGTACCCAAATCAGAGTGTCCAGTCAAACATAAAATGAATAGGATGTATACAATACAATATAAAATAACTGCCTGATGACTCCCAACATAGATACTTAAGGTCGAGTGACCAGATGCCAATTCTGTTCCTAAGTGTAGAAATTGCAACCACTGTTAAAATCATAAAAACACACAAAATACTGTAAAACTCACAGACAGAATTTAGGCCACGCTCACAATTAAAAAAAAAATCCTATTTAACCAGACTTATGTCTGGGTCTTCCCAACTCCAGAACTGGCCAAAGCCATTATCTTATCTTCGGATCCTGGAAAGGAAAGATACATTTGATTATTAAAGAGGTATTTATTAAGCATAAGTTGCTTCAATAGCAATAGCTGGTTGATTCTCATCTTACCCAGGTTGGCAGTCACCTTCTCAAAGTGGCTCAGAGTGGCACTAGCATTTGCAGCAAGAAACGCTTCATCCTCTGTTGTCAGCTGTGCATTCAAACAAGTCACAGATAAAAGAAACGGGTTAACACGACAGTCTTGAAATAGATGCATGTCTGCAGGAAAGCATTTGTGTGTCAGTAATAACCCTCTCACCTTCTCGCCAAGTTTTCTCAGAGCCGTGAGGATCTCAACTTTCTGCTGAGTGTACACATCTCGAGGGAGCTTTCCAACCATCACATCACGGTCCATCTGAATTCATACAGTATCATATCAACATATTAACACAAGTCTTTGTATAGGTATTTAAATATTTGAAAATGTCAGTATTAAAAATGTTAATCACCTCAGCCAGTCTCGTCCTCAGTTGCCCTGGCTGCTTTTTAGCAAACAGCCGAATTACTTCAGGTGTCTTGAAAGCTTGACTGATGGCAGCTTGGATCGCCTGATAAATATTTGCAGTCATAAATTATCTCGGCATACATAATTATACTAGTCAGTCTATGTCTTTTTACTGTAATAAAGCTGTAAAATATTCATATCTACCATTTATAAATCTTTTTTCAATATTACCTAATGGTTCAGAGTAGACTTAGAAGCCAGTTAATGTCATAGTATAATTATTAGGTTGACAGCCTTTTTGTTTATTTTATGTTAAATTAATAGTTTGGAATTTCATATAAGGTTCATAAATATTTACATATGATCTCAGAAAACATAATTAATTATACTAGTTAGTCAATTTAGATGTCTTTTTACAGTAATAAAAAATATACTTTGAAATTGTATCTTTTTAAGTTACACACACAGGTCAATGACGTGACGGGTCTTTTTTTTCTGTCCAAAGGCATTAATAATAATAAAAAAAAAAGATATGATATCCAAAAGTATGTAAGGTAGTACACCTTTGGATTTTATTGAATCCAAAAGGTTTTAATTATATTTTGCTACATATAAAAGGTATTTTAAAAATTCTTAAGTATCAAAACAAAAGGTCATTCGGTTTAACTGTCCAAAGGCCAATACAGCCATTTCATTTGTGATTAAAATATCTTAAAGTGTAATAAATGTATTTTTTATTCTGGCACGATTTTATAACATTGTAGATCAAAATAGTGCAAAATGGTATTAAAATTATGTTTTTTAAGTTGTTTTGTTATGAGAAAGAATGTACGGAAAAATGAATTTCACTGATGTCATTCGGAGTAACCAACATAAAGGGACCATTTTGGATCAAGTCATGTGGTAAAATCAATATCATGTGACAGGATGTGACATTATTCAGACACCTGCAAAGGACCACATGGTTGTGAAGCAAAGTAAATAACTATCTCTTAACTATTTGAAAAATGCATGTTTTCGCTTGCTTATACGCTTGTCCTGAAACATCAGGTCATTCGGTTCAACTGCTATAAAACATGGAAAATGTTGTAATATTTTAAAAACTTGTACTAAATATAAAATGTTTAATTGTCCTTTTGCTAGCTAGCTAGATATCAGCCTGTTAGGATTGTTTGAAAATATTGTCATTCGGTATAACCAAAATTTTGGTTAAACCGAATGACTTTTTTGGTGACAAATTTTGTCCATCTTGTAAAAAATGACAAAAGCAGTGTTAATTGATTATAAAAACCACATAATCTCAATGTTAACACTAAATAAAACTCTCCATTATGTTTTTTTTTATACTTTTAAAAACCTTATTCTTCAATGACCCCCCCCCAAATATTTTCATAGATTTTAAATGCTTGAATTCAATCAATGTTAATATATTATATATTAACATATACAGTAAGTTAATACAATAAAATCAAATTTCTTACCAGTTGCATTCCCCCCAATTCATCAACTAGTGTCATATTCCCAGACATCAACTTCTTCAGTGACTCATTGAACTCGCTCAACTGTTCTAGTGTCTCTTTTTTGGTTTCTTCGTATTCCTCCTCTTCAAGCTCTTCTCTGTAATAATAATAAAGATAAAAAAGATCAATTTCTTGTATTTTTCTGAGTATGAATCTGAATCTACAGAGAACTGGTGGGATGTCATTACCTGCACTCCTCTAAATCCTGGAGCTGTTGCATTAACCGGTCCAACTGTTCTTCCATGTTTTGTCTCAGCTTGCTTGTTTCTGATTTCCCCCGAGACGCCATTCTTTATCTTTTTTAAATAAATAAAAGGCAGATATCACATTTTCAGCACCATCTATTAATACAGATCATGACGTCCAACTGTTAATACATCTGTGAACATCACACCTGTTATGATCTGCTATCCAGTTATTTCTGATCAAAATGAGTAAACGGCGTTGGCTGTATCAAGGTAAATATTGTTAGTTAAGCTTGGCTTGCCATCTTGACAGGTCTAGTATCACATTCAAGAAATATATCACATTCTTCTGTCACCTTGCTTTATTCTCTCTCCCTGCCCTGCGCAGTTAGCTTAGCTTGCACTTATTTATATAAACAAACAAATGTACAAACTGTAGAGTCCTAAACGGCGTGGTTTTACATTAATAAAGTAGTAATTCTCACCCGTGCTTTTTCTCCAATAAAAGTCCTACTGATAAAGACGAAATTACAATATGATTTAAGATCCCAATTCCAGTTGCTAAGGTGTGGTTTGCTAGCACTTTATCTTAAAAGCCAATGGTTTTTCTGCGTTAACGCTGCGCAGAGTTGATTATCATAAACAGAATACGAACTCAGGAATTGCGCATGTCGGTCTACACGCGCATTTGTCCCACAACACTGTTTCAGTCACAACAAGGGTAACATTCGACTCTTTTCAAGAACGTTCTGTTTGTCGGTCTTGCTGTTTGTTTAGAGCAATATTTCGCTGTATCTGTTGGTTAAATAAAGTGGTTGAAGTTGTTTTACTGAAGCACAACCACTGCACTCAGCAAAATAGGAAGCACGAGACTAGTGTGTTGAATTGGTAAGAAGTAACGTTAAACACAATATGATGGCATATTATTACGCATATTTGTGGAATGGTGGATTATTGTATAAAGTATAATTCTTAAATCATAAGCTTAGGGTCCTTTTAATGTTTCCTCTTTCCTTGTTCCCTGGTGTTCATAAATTACTATAGCAATAATGGTACATCTTACTACCTACAATTTTAAACAGAAAAGTTGTGATTTACCTTTTGGGAAAGATTTGTTTTGTTGTCCTGCTATACATACATATGCATACAAATATATGTATGTGTGTGTGTATATACAGACAGACATCTGGTTGACTGCTTTGTGAAGTGGTGTGGGGAAAATCACGAGTTAAATGTGTTGAAGACAAAAGAAATTGTGGTAGATTTCAGCAGGAATAAGACACCACCCTCTCCAGTTTGCATTGGAGGGATTAATGTGGAACTTGTGAAATCGTATAAGTATTTAGGTGTCGAGTTAAACAACAAGTTGGAGTGGTCTACAAATATGGAGGCTGTTTACAAGAAGGGCCTAAGTCGGCTATATTTCTTGAGAAAGCTCAGATCTTTCAACGTGTGTAACAGGATACTTAAAATGTTTTATCAGACTGTTGTTGCGAGTACCATCTTTTTTGCTGTGGTGTGTTGGGGTGCAGGAATCAAAGCAAAGGATGCCAACAGACTACATAAACTCATCAAAAAGGCAGAATCTGTCGTCGGCTCTGAGCTTGGTACTTTGGAGGACGTGGTCAGGGACAGAATGCTGGCAAAATTGCTGGAAATTATGGACAATGATGTTCATCCTCTTTATAAAACCCTGGACAAATTAAGGAGTAGTTTTAGCAACAGGCTTATTCAGCCTCGTTGCTTGAAAGAACGATACAGGAAATCATTCCTGCCTAGTGCTATTAAAGTATTTAACTCAACTGTCTAGGAAAGAAATGTGTTAAAGTGTTACTGACTGTATTAAGCTGCCATGACAATTTAATTTCCCTTTGGGATTAATAAAGTTAAATCAATCAGTCAATATATGATATATATAAATTCTAAATAATGTAACAAATTTTGTTATATTAATATGTAATTAAGATTTTATTTACAAAAATATATATGAATACAATTTTGTGTATGTAATATACTGTCAGATATAGAACATTGTCTGATTTCAGAATATTACAAGATTACTTGTTATTAGATTATTATAAACTTACTTTTTTCTGCAGACAGCGTTCTCTATATGATCAATGGCATCACAAGAGAAAACAAAACTGGTGTTGCTGGCATGCGGGTCCTTCAACCCCATCACAAACATGCACCTGCGGATGTTCGAACTGGCTCGGGATCACCTTGAAGACACTGGTACATTTGAAATAAAAAAAATTATTGATGTGAATATATATTATTTTAAAATTAATCTGTTTTTGTTATCACTCATTGCATTTTTTTGTGATACATATTTAGCATACATCTTCATATTTTTGTATTTCTTTGTTGACTCAGGAAGATACAGAGTGGTGAAAGGCATAATTTCTCCAGTTGGAGACAGCTATAAAAAGAAAGGATTGATTGAAGCCTGTCATCGGTTAGAGATGGCTAGACTGGCCACGGAGAACTCTGATTGGATCACAGTGAATGACTGGGAGAGTCAGCAGTCGGAGTGGGTGGAGACAGCCAGAGTAGTTCGGTGGGAATATATTAAGATTATGTGCTTTCAGAGAACATTTCATTTTGGTTGAAGTAAAAGATAAATCTGGCACACCCTTTCTGCTTTACAGCTATTGTAGTGCTTTCTATCTTTGCATGAGTTCCATGACACATCTGATAATGTCATTTTGTGTGGTTGGACGTCATATTTGATGTGCTACTACGTCAAAACGATCAAAGTTTTATGCATAATTGACATTAAATCAGATCTTTTTTAGGCACCATCATGCAGAACTCATTTCCAGCGAGAACATCAATGATGATGTGGACACAGTGAGGTGTGGGAAGAGGAGAAAGCTGGAGCAAAATAAAAACATCTGTCAGAGTTCTTCTTATATTAACACACAAGCAGGTATGGAAAATAATCCACAGCATTCCTTCATAGGATAAATGTTCCTACTGCTCAGTGCGCTTAAGAGGGTGTTTACCTTAGAATGTCACCCTGTCACAATAACTGACAACAGGCAATAAAAACGGCTGATGTGCCCTCAGGACAGTAGAGAAACAGGGTACAGCGAGTTATATTTATGAGTGTTTACACTATTCAACACAATCTGCTTCTCTCAGCACTGTCCGACAGCATTCCTCTCCAAGTGGAACACTTTGAACAAATGTAAAGGTGTAATAAGTGAGAAATTAAGCAACAAATGAAGAGAAATGCTTGTTGAGAACAAGTATAGAAGTAAACATGCAAATCCAAAGGTTTTTCTCCAGTACAGAGAAGTGTACTTTTTTTTTCTCACTGAATGCAAAAGGTTTTCCTGACAAAAATTAAGAAATTACTGTCACAGCAATTTCTAATGATTTATAGTTATATGCCCCCTGTATGTTAACAGGTCAGCCAGCAGTTTTATATGAATTAAAAGTTTTCTGTAAAATATAATGAGAAAAATAATTATATTTATTCTTAAAAACTCTGTTGTGTATTTTATAGTGAAATAGTGTTATTACAATAGTAATATTTGTAATTTTGTAATGATAATCATAAAAATGATTATTAGTCATTGGCCTATTGATATATAAAAACAAATTTTATGGCCAAATTGTGCAGTCCTGCAAACAAGCACAACAAACCTTGTGTTCTTTATCATTTTTTTTTGTTAGCGTGTTTTAAAAATCACATTTTAAATTGCAATCGCAATTTTAACCAGAAAAACAACCCTACAATTTAGTGTTTTTTTAATTAAAATATTAAAATACAGAGTAACAATATTATTTATTATATATATTTTAAATATTACAATATTGTAATATAAATATTACATAAATATAAAATAAAACATAATAAATATAAATAAAATTATGTTAAAATTGTACAAATATAAAATGTAATATGAAACTACCATTCAAACCTTTGGGAGTTTTTTTATGGTTTTCTCTTAAGGCTGCATTTATTTGATAAAAAATACAGTAAAACCGTAATATTGTGAGATATTATTACAATTGAATTTCATTTTAATTGTTTATTCTGTTTTAATATGGCAAATCTGAATTTTCAGCTTTATTATTATCATTGAAAACAGTTAGTATCTGCTTAATATTTTTGTGGAAACCGTGACACTGCCCCCAAACTTTGAAACTGTGGTGTAACTTTTTTTATTTATTTATTTTTTTTAAATATAAGCTAATTTTGCTGTAGCTCTATATACTCTGTCTTCATGTTTTAACCATACCATAATTAATATTGCGTTGGATTGCCCATGTGGCTTTGAAAAGGTGCACATATTTCAAATGAATCATGACTTTTAAGATCTGTCATTTAAAGCAGTCAAAATCACTAATATATGATATGTATTATTGTCATAAATGTATATTTTAGACACCCCTCATCTGAAGCTGCTGTGTGGTGCTGATGTGCTGGAGTCATTTGGTGTCCCCAACCTTTGGAAGTCAGAGGACATCGAGGAGATAGTGGGACAGTATGGTGTGGCGTGCATCACAAGATGTGGCAGTGACGCTGAGAAGTTTATCAATCAGTCTGATGTGCTGTACAAACACCGTAAGAACATCCATGTGGTTCGAGAATGGGTTACCAATGAGATCTCAGCCACCCATGTGCGCCGTGCCCTGCGCAGAGGACAGAGCGTGCGCTACCTGCTGCCCGACCCTGTGGTGCGCTATATTCAGGATCACAGTCTGTATAGCTCTGAGAGCGAGCAGAAGAATGCTGATGTCATCCTCGCCCCTCTTCAGAGATACACCAGCACTAACTAGACTGATGTTCTGCTGCTTTTGAACTTGACTTTTGTTCTGTTTGGGGTCTTTGATGAAAGGCTGGGCTTTTACCCGTAAAGCTCGATTGACACTTGATTCATAGTGTTTTTTTGCTTCCTTGAACACATTTGGCTGTAATGAGCAATTTGAATTTGCTTGTGAAATGATTCAGTATGGTCAATAATTTATGATGAATTTTGTGAAATATTATTTAATTTGGACATATTTAGATTTTTTTAATAGTTTTATTTTCTCAGTTTTATAAGAAGAACTGTTTAAGTTTTGACCAATTATTTTTGAATTTTAAGCTTACTGTTTACCTAAAGAGTATACAGTAACAATAAATGCTCTGCCTTATTGGTGCTAATAAATGTAAAACCTGTTTATAATTGCCCTTTGCTCTTTTTCATTATATTAAATATCTATAATCTATTAAATAATGCTTGCATAACATGTGTTAAGGGACATTAGAGAAGGTTGCTCTAGAATTCAAGCTATGATATGTCGCATTTGCTTTGACAAGTGAGAAAATTTGCCTAAGCAGTTAAACATCAGATTTGATCTGAGAGTAAACTTGAGATCTTGACATGTAGAAAACAGCAATTTGACAGTGAAGTGCTCTTGCTGGCTTTTTTGTAGTTCTAGAACAAGTATGATCTTAATCTGAAGACATTTTTAGATCAGTGCTAATATATGAAAACCCTATTTTATACCACACATATTCTGCAGAAAGAAGTGAGAAAGGTGGAAATTCCCAGCAATAATGTGATTACGACAGAAATGATTTTTTAGTTGAATTTCCTTTAGTTTGTTTTCTGTGAAGGTCAAACATACCATCATCTACATTCACCCTGCTCAGGCACTTGTCCTCGTGACCTGGCAAGATTTAGAAAAAGTAAACATAAAAAAGACTTTCCCAGAGTGGCTCTTTTGTCACCTTGATTGATTACATTTGCATATAATAAATCATCTTAGCAGGTGTAACATTCACTTTCAAGTCACATTTTACAGCTTGAAGTTTTGTTTATTGTGATCGGATTTGTTTAATCAATCGTGTATTTTAAATGTGATCTAAAATGATTAAGCACTAATAAATAGGCTACTTTTTAAGTACATTTATTTTATCCACATAATTCCGCATGATTCGATTTTAATTAACACCTATTCATCATCACATGCTCAAAATATCTCTATATTTATCGTCTTCCTTTATGAAATTCACAGTAACTTGACGTGCGTGTTTGTTGTTTTGTTTTGTGGCGCTCATGTGATTATGTCGTATGTGGATCATTTGACAGTAGTGGGATTTTTTTCCACTACATACAAGGAAGACAATGCAAGCGAAGCGAAGTTAACGAGAGTAAAGTTGACTGCATGTGAACATCTAATAAAAGTTCGACATTAAAGACTTTTAATGCGTACACTGCCTTTTTCAATCATATGTCAAGCTTTGCATTTTATATAGCCTAACTAACTTAGCGTCTGAACAGGTAATACTGTAATCACCAGTGTGTTTTAGCAAACTATTAGCACACAGACACCGGCCAGACAAGTTTTTCATTACGTAAGAGATGAGGCACAGCCTGAGCTGTGATTGGAGCTGTGAAGAATCAAAGACATTCACGTTAGAAAACAAAGGACCGCCCACTCAGCTCACAACACATAAGAGTTGGGAATCTGTCATACCTTGCACCTTCATTTCTTACTAGAATAGTTTGCAGACGGTAAACAAAATGCCTGTAAGCCTCTGTGGTACATGGGACATGGTCAGCAATGTCAACTTTGAGGGGTACATGATTGCTTTAGGTAAGATTGCATTCTTTTTCCTGTTAAATGTATGATTGCTGTCTGTTCTTTGAATTGATATAGCATCATTTTTTCACAACAATTATTATATTATATTATAGAGTGTGGAAAGCATTCCCATTTGTTTTTAATGTATATCAGGAGTAATAGATCCTAAACTTTGTCTTCTCACAGGGATCGGCCTGTACACCCGTAAGATCGCCCTTAAGCTAAAACATCGTAAAGTAATCGAGCAGGTGGGGGATCAATATGTTGTCAAGACTATCAGCACTTTGAAAAACTACACATTCTCCTTCAGAGTCAATGAGGAGTTTCAAGAGTTCACCAAGGGACTGGATGACAGACACTGCAAGGTATTACAAATTATTATTATTATTAATTAATATATAAAAAAGTTATTATTATATTAAAACACATTATCTATTTATCTATCTATATCTATCATTACACTTTATTTTAAGGTGTAACTACAGTGTTACTACAGAGTAATTACACAAATAAGTACATTAATTAACAACATGTACTTACTATATGGTTAGGGTTTGGTTTATGGTTAGTTGATTGTGATTATTACAGCACCAGAACACCGACATCCCACTTTCACGACCTTTTAGGCTGTTTGAATACAAATATTTGCTCAGAACACAATATGGGGGATAACTTAATGCACTGTTTGAAGATTAAACATATATCTCTTTGTCTAGTCTCTGGTGACCTGGGAGGGGAACAAGTTGGTGTGCATTCAAAAGGGTGAGAAGAAGAACAGAAGTTGGGCACACTGGATCGAGGATGACAAACTCCATTTGGTAAGTGTGAAATTAAGGCTCTTACACTATAAACATCTGTAATAAACATGAATGAGCTGATTTCTTTCATTAACCCTGTAATAATCAGACCTCTCATTCTTTTACAGGAGTTGCACTGTGAAGATCAAGTCTGCAAGCAAGTTTTTAAACGGGTTGTGTGAGGCTCTGCTGTGGGGTTTACTACTTGAAAAGGTGTAATGATGTAAACTGAGTTGTTTACACTTCTGTTTCAGAGGAATATGAGGCAAGAACATGAACCAAGAGTTTCAACTTGTGCCTCAAAACCTGACTAATCATTTACAAGCAGCAGGAGGCTTGCAGACTGAGACAGAGTGTCTGGGAGCATGATTTATAGTGCCACTAGAGGGCGCAATAAGGCCATGAACACACAGAACTCAGGCCAACAGCAGTTTGGCCCCTGGAGACGCTCACTGCATCTTGTCAATAGTTGTGCCACTGTTGCCTAATCGTGTTTACATGTAATGAGAGCGTCAAGAGACTCATTCACAAACATTTAGCAATGTGTAATGTACTTCTGTTTTTCTGCAAGCCAGATTTTTTTTTCTTTTACCAGAATATGACTAGTCAAGGACCATTTTTCATTTTGAATACATTTTTAAAAACGTTTTGTAAAACTGATTTAGCTTATTTTTTTTTATATAAGCTGGTTAAGCTTAATTTTTTGTTTATGTATGTTTTATGACACCTAAATATACACACTTTGTTAATTCTATTACTTGAATTCAACACCTTGTTCAATTCTGTTACTTGAAAGTCACTTATTGCGCAATAAAATTTGGAACAAGCTATAATATGCTTTGTGTTATTTTGTAATACTAGGTTGTAATGTCTCGATCATGCAATCAACAACAACAACAAACAATAATAACAGTCATCAATTAAATCAACTGAAAATATTATTCAAAATTATAATAAGCACTTTGTGTGCACAATGCTGATTTGTAATGTTCCTTGTTTATGTCGTCTTTATCTTGGGGATGAACAATCAACAAATTAATTAGAATTATGATAAACTTTCAGATAAAATTACATCTAGTAAGTCCAAATGATGCAATATATCCTATAATATAGCCTATATTTATTTTTTTATTATCTGTTCACATGTGAACAGAATTGCTGGCATGATTAGTCCTTAAGATATATAATAGCTATATGCGTTTCCATAGATTTAACCCAATTACACTTGGTTCTGAAGAAAACAAGTCTCTTGAGGTCGCCTCAGCAGTGAAATCAGTTTCCTCAACTGCCGCAGCCTGGAATGTGTCGAGCTCACGTCACGTGACTCCAGATCCAAAATGGCCGCGTCGGTGTTTTGACGAATAATACTTTTGTGTTTGTTTCATTCTTAACAGAATCCGAAGATAACGCTTCCCGGTCGGTAAAAAGCAGCCACGCGCGTTTAATGTTTTAATATAAAGATTTGAATCAGACAATCACAGCTCATCGATATTTGTTTTATGGTTCAGACTATGCACTTTTGGTGTTTATAAGGAAGCTAGCTGACTGGCTAGCAACATAATTAAGGTGAAAATTAAAAGAAAGGCAATGGAGCAGCTCAGCCCTGAAGAGGTAAGGGTATTTACACACAGTTTAGTGTAATTCCAATCGAAACCGCTCCTGTGATGGCATGACTGTTATGTTTTTGTGCTTTATAAAAGGCTTATTGACTTGTCATTGTCACCTTCTTTTTCAATCGCAGTAATGATGGGATAAGCTAACAGGACACCGGCTAATCAACAGCTCAGTATATCCAGATTAAATGTATTTCGCATATAAATATGAGGCTGGGTGTTGAATCATCATTTCGAGCCACTTAAGTGCCGATATAGAAGCGAAATTAAACGAGAATAAGGTTATTTCCAGTCAGCTCGCTAGCAGGTGATAAATGTAATAAACTAGATCTGCCACAAGCTTAGACAATCTGCTTTTTTCTTCTTATTTTTTAATTTCACAATTAAAATAACATCCTTATCGTTTTTAGTCGCTGGGGAGCTTGTAACCAGTTGACAAGTTAAAATTTCTTTTGTGAAGCTTTTCTTCACTGGAAATCCAAAATGGCTGAAAGACTGTCGTGTGTAGAAATAAAATCATTTTGTACCAGATATTTGGTCAATTGAACTTTTTACATTTAAAGTCGTGATAAAATGTGTAATTATAGAGGTTAACTTTGCCAAGGGTATGCATTTGGTTAAATGGCATCTGGTGTAGAATCTGAAATCATGCGCAACAAGCTTTTGTCATGCGTTAGGTCGGTATATTTATCACGGGGGTAACTGTTAAAGCTTAAAACCTTTGGTTTAACTTGAAGAAGAAAAATAAATAAATAGTGTTTTAGGATAATTTGTTATTTTAAGTGCATTTTAACCGATAGAGTTCTTGGTTTCTGGTTTTGGATATTGCTTTTTGGCATTGTTGTCACTGTATGAAACTGGTGTTCATTTTCAGTCAGTGCTTTGTGTTTTGTTGTTCTGCTGTAAATTAAGACCAAACTCTGCCCAGCACTGACCTGAAAAAACAACTTAAACCATCCTAAGCAGGTCTGCTGGTCTCCCAGTCTGGTCAGACTGGTTTTGAAGGGTTTTAGGCACTTTTGAGCTGGTCATGCTGGGAGTACCTTGGAGTTGGCTTAAAATAATAGTCATTAGTTTAGATTAATAAAGAGAGAGATTAAAAAGATGATTTATTGTCTAAAATTGTTCTCATGTTTCTAAATAATAATATCATATTAATCATAATACAACCAATTTAAGTTTTAAATATTAGATGTAAACCTTGGATCTTTTCATTTTCAAAATATGTTGCTATATTGATTAATAATTGCATATATTCTGTGTTGGTTATTTTAGCTAGCCCACATAAATATGAAATAGTATACAATTCAGTGTGATTGCAGGCTACGGCAGTATGTCTGTGAACTGAGAAGCATCATCTTTTGCTGATCAAACTGAGTCTTACTTCTTTTCAGTCTTGATCCATTCAGTTATGTATTTACATCTTTGTCATTTCACTGACAGTATTCGGCCTTCAGTTTGTCTTCTCCAGCTCGAATGACTCACACCACTGTGTATTGATGATTCTTCACTGCTGAAAATACTGACGATGCTTTAGGACTTACTGCTGTTTGACTCAAAAGCATGGGTGTTAGAGAATTGGAAATTGTTTACATCTTTGCTTTTTAAGATATGCTCTTGTGTTGTTTACCAACTAAAAGCAATTGAGGTCAGACTGTAAAGTCTTGCTCATTATTGATCTGGATTTATTTGTAATATCTCTGTCTTGTTTAGATTCGTCGAAGGCGGCTGGCCCGGTTAGCCGGAGGACAGACATCACAGCCCAGCACCCCCCTCAGCACCCCTTTGACATCCCCACAGAGAGAGACTCCCCCAGGACCCTTGCCAGGGCCATCTGGGGCTTCATCGCAGCCTGTCCCACCAGTTCCATCTCACTCTCTGGGCCTAAATGCCCAAAATGTCACCCCTGCCACTTCTCCTATGGGGGCCTCTGGTAAGTGCTATGGTGACTTTATCATTTGAAAAGACTGTGGATAAAGATCCATCCAAAATAGTAAGCAATTAAGACTTATTCATCAAGGATGCATTGAAGATCAAAATTGACAGTGAAGACATTTATAATGTTAAAAAATATTTTTGTTTCAAATAAATGCTGTTCTTTTGAACTGTCTATTCCAATATTACTGTTTTCACAAAAAATAATAAAGGGTTAGTTCACCCAAAAATGAAAATAATGTCATTAATTACCCTCATGTCGTTCCACACCTATAAGACCTTTGTTCATCTTCAAATTAAGATATTTTTGATTAAATCCGGTGGCTCAGTGAGGTCTGCATTCACATCAATGACATTTTCTCTCTCAAGATCCATAAAGGTGCTAAAAACATATTTAAAACAGTTCATGTGAGTTCAGTAGTTCTACCTTAATATTATAAAGCGACGAGAATTTTTTTTGTGCCAAAAAACAACAAAACTACTTTTCAACAATATAGTGATAGGCCGATTTCAAAACACTGCTTCAGAGCTTTACGAATCGAATCATTGGTTCGGAGCGCCAAAGTCACGTGATTTTAGCAGTTTAGCCATTTGATAGGAGATCCGAATCACTGATTCGATTCGTAAGGCTCAGTGTTTTGAAATCGGCCATCACTATATTGTTGAAAAGTAGTTTTTTTTTTTTTTTTTTTTTTTTNTTTTTTTTTTTTTTTTTTTTTTTTTGCCACACAAAAAGTATTCTCGTTGCTTTATAATATTAACGTAGAACTACTGAACTCATATGAACTGTTTTAAATATGTTTTTAGCACCTTTATGGATCTTGAGTGAGGAAATGTCATTGCTTTGAATGCAGGCCTCAATGAGCCATCAGATTTAATCAAAAGTATCTTAATTTGAGTTTCGAAGATGAATGAAGGTCTTGCAGGTGTGGAACGACATGAGGGTGAGTAATAAATGACATTATTTTCATTTTTGGGTGAACTAACCCTTTAAGCAGCACAACTGCTTTCAACATGGATGATTTGAGGGAACCAATAAGGTTATAAACTTGATATATTTCCATTATTTTATTTTTTTTATATGAAAAAAGGCCAAGCAGATTGTTTACTTTCAGATACAGCTTTTCAGTTAAGAAGAGTAAATCATGATTTTATGGCGCGTCTGACTGGATCAATAAATGCAATTTTATACAGAATTATCCACAAGACTAGGTTTCAACTCTGCAGCATCTAAGTTCATTCTTCTCAATATTATTAATGGTCAATTTTGGGTGTTTTATGGAGACACGGTGCTTTTGAGCTGACAGATGTGAGTTGTATCTGAAGCCCCTGTGTAGATTCATTGTAATTAAATTTTACTGAGACTGTAATCATGTCTTAGTATAAAATGTTGATGCTTAAATAACCAATGGAATAGTATTGAGGATCTATAGTGGTCTATTTGTAATCTTGTGTAGATGAAGCTTTAATGCTCAAGTTATATAGCATTAGCTGTTATTACACTAGTGATTTAATCAATTGCCTTGTTTTAAAGATTTTTTGATCAGTGTTTATAACAAGGTAAATGATTTCTGCCCTATGCGTCTTGCTGTGAAGAAATTGCACAGTCATGGAGGTGGCACAGCCTTGGCCAGGGTTTAACTAAGGGCACATAGACAGGCAAGCGTACCATGTTACAAGTGTTTAAGTTCCACTTTAGTTTCATTTTTACTGTACAAGGACCTTTGGTCTCTTAGTGTCTAAGCTGTAAACCCAGACGTGTGTAAATTCAGTCTGGATTATATTTCTGTATTTAGACAGAAAACGTCAACATCACATGCAAATTGAGCTGTATAGGTTTCTTATTGTACCATAGATTCATTTTTGTTTGTATCACACATTATATGTTTTTTTTTGCATTGTTCATTGATCTACTGTTCAGTTAAAATGTATTTCAGTTAAAGCTTTTACGTTTCCACGCTTAATTAACATAGAGCCTAGCTGGACAGAAATAGGAAAGTGAATGTGTTTTGTGCCGGTGTGTTGTCATTGGAAACAGCTGTCTTGTGTCCACTACCACACATTATTCAGAGTTGCATGAAAAAGCTGTTCTAGCACAAGCCTGCTCTCTGTTGTAGCTTCTTTCTAGAATGTACAGCATTGAGATGTAATCAATCATAAGACAGAAACCAGGTCCAGTGCATCTGCTGCTTCATTAATATCCTTAAAACATTCTGGTCAGGTTTGTCGTTAACCTCTAACCTCAAGTATTAAATGACTGCAGTTAATTCATACCAAATCACATGACGTACAGACTCCCATTTTATTTTTATTTTTTTTGTTTGTTAATAATTTCAGCCTTTGATGATTTGGTGTTTTGTAAACATTATATTTCTGACAATGTCCAGCATTCAACATGTAACCAACATTAAAGGCCCACTGAAATGCCTTGTTCAATGTGTTTACGTAATTTCAACTGAAACAGGAAGACAGAGCGGGACATATCGAAAAGCTCCTCCCCCTTTTTTAAATAGCCAATAGCGTTTTGTTTATTTCACAGCTCGGCCAGTTTCCTTCTATTCTCTAACCATTTCTCCTCCTAAACTCATCTACATCGATTTAAAATGTAGCATTCTGTGGAGAATTCAAATGGGTCCGATACCTTTTGTGGTCTGCGCTGACTCGTATTTACACTGTCTTAATCGTTCCCTATTCCCTATATGTGCCACTCACCATGTAGAAAATAGTAAATCTGTGAACAAGTGACCGATTTCAGACGCAGCTTCAGTGTCTATTTGTAATGTAGGGGCGAGACGCTTTAGATTCTAGAGAGCATTTGATTGGACAGAAGTCCGCAGTGATGTCATGAAAATCCGTGATCCATTTTAGTGGAAATGAGAGACTGTAAGTTTTGAATGCTTATATCTCCTAAATGCAAATTTTGTCATTGTTTTGGAACAAACCAGCTTATTCATAACCTTAAAGCTAACATATTCATACTAAAAGCTAAAAAAAAAAAAAATTTCAGGGGGACTTTAATGATTCCATTGTAATAATTGCATTCTTAATTGTAACTGGTCCTTTTTAAAAACAAAACAAAACAAACATAGTTGCATATTAAAATATGATTGATTGTGCCTTCCTGCATCTCTTCATCCATTTTTACTCGCATTAACACCAAAGACATAACAAAGTGCTGTTAGCCCATTTACACAAGGTAGATTTCTTACATTAAAGCTTAATTAAACAGAAGGCACATTTATAATTTTCGTGAAAATTGTCAGTGGAGAAATGTAGGAAGCAAAGCTCACAGAGAAGTCACATTCAAACCAAGCAGCTTTCTGTTGGTCAACGCGGCGAATTCGCAAAACCTTTGTGAGGAAATCTTTCACGAATGCATGGATTTTGCCAGTGAAAATTCGCCAAACAATGGCAAGTGTGATCACACATTTATATAACTCCTATAATACTCTTGAGATCCTAACCACACCCTCAGATTTATTTAATTGGTCCATTGTTTTAAAATTTACATTGATTAGGGGTGTAACGGTACACAAAACCCACGGTTCGGTACGTACCTCGGTTTTGTAGTCACGGTTCGGTACGGTTTTCGGTACAGCAGGTGGGGAGAAAACTGAACATAAAATTGCTTTTTTTTAAATTAAAGAGTGATTTACTGAACAAATTGTGTTTTTGTTTTTAAATATATATTAAATTAAATTATAACTAAAAGTTTAAGGATAAAAAAAATTATCTTTGCTAATGCTATAAACTATGTAGGGGCCCTTATTTGAACTAGTTCTAGTGAACTAACAAACTTTGGACACCGAATGGCTTTTCTGAGGTAAATGCTACATGACACATTGTTTACAAGCTTTCATTGATGTCGTTCCGCCGTTGAAACAGTGATTGAGCAATTACACGAGATATGACTGTTTCAGAAAGTTGTACTGTATCTTTCAACATACCTTCAGATATTCTTTCATGTTTTTAAGTGTTTGCAAACCATGGAAGATGGAATGTAGAAAGCAATTTTTATTGTATAAAATGCTTCTTGGTTAAACTTCAAGTATGCGGTTTGTATTTCAGCCATGAAAGTTTTTCTTGAGCTTGATTGCAGCTTAGCCAATTTTTTCCGTGACACAATCAGCAGGTTCGTACTCAAACACAGTGCTTCCTTTTGTGCTCTCCATTACTATAGGGGTTGCTTACCGCAGCCAGAGCAGCGAGGGCGTCAGTTCGCTCTCCAGCTCTCCATCTAACAGCCTGGAGACGCAGTCCCAATCCCTGTCCCGCTCTCAGAGCATGGACATTGACACAGCCTCCTGCGAGAAGAGGTGAGAGATAGTCTTGAACCTTTGTTCTCTCTGAACTCCTATTCAAAGATAGAGCATGACATAAGAGCTCAAACTGAGATAGTATCAGAGATGAAGTATTGTATCTCACTCCCTGAATGCCCGAGAACTTTTCAAGCTGCAGAATCTCTCTACTGTTGGATGCAAATGCTCTGTTTTTCTTTTGTACTTCAGCCACATAATCCTTCAAGTGCATATAAAGATGAATGCACACAGCTGGAAGTTTACCCATTAAGTAAACCCTTTTGATATCATTAGTTGCATAGTTTTTGTATCTTCCATTTTGTAACATGCAGTGCTAAAGTTATATTGTTTGACAATTGAGGATTTGAACTGCTGCTTGAGCTAGATCTCATCTTTGTGGTCTTCAGCATGTCCCAAGTAGATGTGGACTCAGGAATTGAGAATATGGAGGTGGAAGACAGTGATCGCAGAGAGAAAAGGAACCTGGCTGAAAAGGTAACCAGATGCACCAATAAGCCATTACTTATTTTCATGCACTAGCCAATAATCGATAAGTGGCAGATATTAAAATGTTAAACTATTTTGTCTAAATAAATTAAGTTAACTAAAATCATACTTTTAAATGCCATTAATGAATTAAAAGGACAGTTCACCCAAAAAAATGAAAATTATCCCATGATTTACTCACCCTCAGGTGTATATGATCTTCTTTCAGACGAACACAGAGTTATATTTAAAAATATCCTGGCTTTTCCAAGCTGTATAATGATAGTGAATGGGGGGTGCGATTTTGAAGCCCAAAAAATGCATCCATCCATCATAAAAATAATCCATACGGCTCCAGGTGAATAATAAAGGACTTCTGAAGTGAAGCAACGGGTTTTTGTAAGAAAAATATCCATACTTAAAACTTTATTAACTATAATAACTAGCTTCCGGCAGACGGCTGTATGCATCGGTTTACGGCAAAAGAGTAACCCCTGACCCAACGCACGATGTAGTGAACAACGTGGAAGCGCGGAGGTTAGAGCAAAACAAAACACCGGTCAGATTAGAAGTCTAAAACGAGAAATTTGAAAGAGAAAATGACGGAGGATTTTGATGTAAGAGAAGAGTAGCTTCAGTTTGTTGCACAGCCATATTTGTTTAAACCGTGAGAGGCGTCTTAGCTTACGATACTCCTACATCCTGCATCATACATCGCGTCAGGGGTTACTCTTGTGGCGCAAGCTGTCTTGCGCAGTACGCGTTCGCGTACGGTTGTCTGCCGGAAGCTAGTTATTTTAATTTATAAAGTTTTAAATATGGATATTTTTCTTACAAAAACCCATCGCTTCGCTTCAGAAGGCCTTTATTAACCCCCTGGAGCCTTATGGATTATTTTTTCATGATGAATGATGCATTTTTTGGGGCTTCAAAATTACGCCCCCTATTCACTACCATTATAAACCTGGGAAAAGTCAGGATATATTTTAATATATCTGAAAGAAGATAGTTATATACACCTAGGATGGCTTTTGAGTGAGTAAATCATAGGATAATTTTCATTTTTGGGTGAACTAACCCTTTAAGGCATCACAACATTTTAATATACAGTATGAAAAATGGATATTCATTTTGAGATTTGAAAATGCTTCCCCCTTTCCCTCAATAACTATTGTTTTTATCGAAGAACATACAGTTCTTGAAACATCAGGAATCACATAATGAATCTTGGTTAATTTAATATATCAGTACTTCAAGTTTCTGTTAATAAAAAATAAAGTCATAACTACAGCAGAAATAAAGGAAATATTCAAATATTGTATTGGACTGCCCCCATTCGAGTCAAAAATTGAGAACCACTGATCTGATGCATTTATAACTAACATTAATACTTGCAGGATTCTTCATCCAATCCTGACGTCTCTGAAGAGCAGGCTCTGCAGCTCATCTGTAAGATCTTGCGTGTTTCCTGGAAGGAACAGGACCGTGATGTCATCTTCCTCCCCTCACTTGCTGCTGAATTCCAGAAGAACCCAAGGGATGGTATGAACCGAGAGCGACGGAGTGTAAGACAGAGAATTCTGCTGCTTTTTCTGTAATTCAATTGCCTTTTTGTGCTTTCTTTTTCTAGTTTACTCTGACTTCAAAGACCTGATCGGACAGATTTTAATGGAGGCTCTCATGATGTCCACCCGTTCACGTGACTGTAACCCATTCGCCAGCTTGACCGCCACATCTCAGCCAATTACTGCTGCCAGATCCCCAGACCGTCACCTGACTCTCATCCCACCCTCCAGCCAGAGCGCCAGTCCCATGATGCCCTGTGCTGGTTCATTTGGTGCCAGCTCACTTTCCAGGCAAGTGTGATAGCTGGCAACATCTTTAAAATGAATTCTGTACCCACCTACATATCCACCTACACTCCTTTGTCTCACATCCTTGATTTCTCTTTAAATTTCCTACTATTTTCTGTGTTTCCTCCTTCATTTTCATCAATGTCTTTGTTGTTTTCAGTCTTTACGGTAGTAGCCCAAACCCACTTGCTCTGAGCTCTGCCAGAATGAGTGCTCCATCTGTCCCACCGGCTTCTGCAGCCGCCTTCCCGGTTCCCCCCAGTCCTCCAGCCTCTCGCCCTCCTGCCAGCCTTCCAACTCCCTCTCCATCCGCCCCACTGCCCATCTCCCAGAGATACAGGCCCTACTCCCTTAGCTCATCCATCCCCATAAGCCCAAGCCCCAGATCTACTCCATCTGGTACGCTTACACCCCCTACAACTTCAGGTATACCCTCCAGCCCTTCCCCCAGACACCATAACACCCAAACCACCACACCTTTACCCCTCCTCCCTGGCTCCCCCAGCACTATGGCCAGACGGACTGCACTAGCTGCCCGGATGCCCTCTAGGTACCATTTTTCACCCTGTTAGATGTGAAGTTGCATTGACTTTGTAGTCTTTGTTTTCATTTAGTCCAGGGATAGGCAACGTTGGTACTGGAGATCCGCTGTCTTGCAGAGTTTAGCTCCAACCCTAATCAAACACACCTGAACAAGCTAATCGGTGTCTTCAGGATTACTGAAGTTACAGAGATGAAGCTTTTTTAGGGTTGGAGCTAAACTCTGCAGGACAGCAGTTCCCCAGGGTTGACGTTGCTTACCCCTGATTTAATCTTATCTGTCTGCTTATTCACTCACCAGGTGACCAAAGCACTAATAAGCCAATAATTATTTTTGTGTTATGTGCGATACCTGATAAGTGACAGATATTAAAATGTTATAGTATTTTGTCAAAATATATTAATAATAAAAACTAAAGTAAAGTAAGTGAATTAAAGCATCACAACATTTTTCATATAATATGAAAAATCTATATTCATTTTAAGATTTGCTACAAATTAATTTTAACAGTTATTAAATTATAGGTATTTAAAAAAAAAAAAAAAAGTACTTTATACCACGCATAACCGGTAATCTGTGTGTAAAAATAGAGAAAATGAGCATGCACAATTAAATATCCAATATTACTGATGGCAATAAATTAAACATTTTGGAACACACCAGGTAACCAAAAGCACCAATAAGCCCATAATTATTTTCATGTTATGAGCAATAACCGATAGGGCTGGGACAATACATCGATTCTCGATACAATGATTCTGGATAGATTCTAAAATTTTCTCATCTCGAATCGCTTCTGAGCTTAGTTTTAACAGCAGATGGTGCACTAGGCTAGTTTTTAATCATACACTCATTCCTCACAAAGAAGAGCGTTGAAGAGCGATCGTGCATTCGGCTGAGTCATGTAAGTGGTTAAATATACTTGCACCTCGGCTCAAAATGCTTTTATGACGCAAGATTAATGTAAACACAGCCCACTGCGAACACCCTTGTAATTCGCTTCAACCTTTTCAAACTTTATGAATGATTATTTTAGGTTTAAGTGGTGTGTGTAAAGGAACTGGAAGCAAGCAAAGTACGGGTGTTTCTAAAGCACGTAGTGCCATCTGCTGTTAAAAAATAAGCTCAGAATCAATTCGAGAGAGAATCGCGATACATCGGAAAATATCAGAATCGCTCCAGATTCTTTGTATCGTGAATCGAGGATCGATGTATTGTCTCAGCTCTAATAACCGATAAGTGGCAGTTATTAAAATGTTGTACTAATTTGTCAAAATAAATGAACAGTAAAAAACTAAATAAGTTTTTTTAATTGCTACAAGCGAATTAAGGCATCACATTTTAATGTGCAATATGAAAATCGGTTTTGAAGACTTGCTAAAAATGACATTTAAAGGGTTAGTTCATCCAAAAATGAAAATTCTGTCATTAATTACTCACCCTCACGTCATTCCAAACCCGTAAGACTTTCGTTCATCTTTGGAAGATCTTTTTGATGAAATCTGAGAGATTTCTGTCCTTCCGTAGACAGCTACACAACTACCACTTTTACTCTTCAAAAAGTTCATAAAGAGATCGGAAAACTAATCTATATGTATTGAGTGGTTTATTCAAAATTTGGTAATTAAATCTGTTCATCATAAAAATAATTTTGACTATGGTTTAGTCAAATGGATTAGTTTTCCAATCTCTTTATGAACTTTTTGAAGAGTAAAAGTGGTAGTTGCGTCTGATTTCACCAAAAAGATCTTCATTTGCATTCCGAAGATGAACTATAGTATTATGGGTTTGGAACGACATGAGGGTAAGTAATTAATAATAACAGAATTTTCATTTTTGGGTAAACTAACCCTTTAATGGTTTTATTAAATAATAGGCATTTTAAAAAAATGTACTTAACTTGTTTAACTGGTAATCTACATGTAACAATAGTGAAAATGAGCATGTAAACATCCATTTTTGGCTGATACCAATAAATTTAAATAAATATGGCACCCTATTAGATATGAAGTTGCATAGATTTTGTAGTCTTTGTGTTTTCATTCAGTCTATCTGTCTGCTTTCATTCACACACTGTGGCCGCACCAGCCCTTTCTCCCTCCTCTTCTTCGCCCTGTCCGACTTACCTCAGGACAGCAGTGATGAAGAGCTGGAGGAAGAGGAAGAGGAGGATTTTTCAGGGGTTCAGTTTGGGTCCAGGTATCAGTGCCAAAGTGTGTTGCATGCTTCAGCGTGCTGCCTGGCCACTAACAACAGCCCGCTGTGCCCAGTGTTGGCACTGCGATGGCAAAAAGAGAGACACACACCAAATAGTGGAGTTTGATCTCATCAGGTTGACAAAATCAGCATTTCTCTTGCTTTTTCTTTGCTGTCAGCTCAAATCGTGTGCATTGCACAAGGATTTTTTTAGGCCCATTCAGCTCACAGCAGAAATGTGAGCCAGCAGACCTTTAAACTCCCACATAGGACGTTTGTGCTGGATAACGGTGGTGGTGGAGGACTGATTGTCGGGCATTCAGATTATGCTAGCTGACTGTATAACAGAACTAATGAGAGCCAGATGCCTGCTGTGGAGTGTTGTCTCACCCTAGAGTTCACTAATGCATGCTGTCTCATGACCAAAGACCTGCGGGGGGAACACAGATATTAGAGGCCTGCTTTTGTTGGTCTCATGTCATACGCTTTAGTGTCATTTACACATGGTATTAACATCCATCTCAAGGGATCTAATGACAAATGGTCAGCTCTAAATATAGGTGTAAACTGAGACCAAAATATTTTTGTGTTCCAATTACTCAAATCACAGTGGTAGGTAGTTCGAAATGCATGTGACCACATAATATTTGTACATTTCTACATTCATGGGAAATCTGGAAATATCTGGGATTTTTTTTTTTTTAAATTGTAAAAAAAAAATTCTTTCTTAGTTCACCCAAAAATGAAAATTCTGTCATTAATTACTCACCCTCATGTTGTTCCAAACCTGTAAGACCTTTGTTCATCTTCGGAACACAAATAAAGATCTTTTTGATGAAATCTGCGAGCTGGCCTCCGATAGACCGCAACGTTATTATCACTTCCAAGGTCCAGAAAAGTAGTAAAGACATTGTTAAAATAGTCCATTTGACCACATTGGTTCAACCTTAATGTTATGAAGTGACGAGAATACTCTTTGTGTGCAAAAAAACAAACAAAAATAACGACTTTATTCAACAATTTCTTCTCTTCCATGTCAGTCTCCTACGCTGTTGACGTAGTAAAAACAGTGCAGCGCTTCCGGATTCTACGTCATAACGCTGACTCATTATCAGCCGGCTCCTGTGTCAGCATCACATGCATGTGTTGTGGTGCTCACGTGAACAGTGTCGGCCAATACTGAGCTATTTTAATGCTAATACAATACTAAAGATGAACGAAGGTCTTAGGGGTTTGGAACGATACGAGGGTGAGTAGTTAATAACAAAATTTTAATTTTTGGGTGAACTATTCCTTTAAACCAGGAAAAGTTAATAAAGATTGTAGAAATTTTGAAATTTCTATAATCTATAGTAAATGTAAAATACATTTAGGGCTACATTTAAATTTTAGACTCTTTTTTTTGTCCTTTTGGAGACATTTGTACTTGTACATAAACTACTGTTTAAAATTTTGGGGTCAATGTTTTTTTTTT
>RJVU01036174.1:3886851-3899192 GCA_003731715.1 Anabarilius grahami | reverse complement strand
AAAAAAAAAAAAATGCATTGTGAAATATTACAATTTAACTATTTTCTATTTTAATGTGTTTTTAGATGTGATTTATTCCTGTAATGGCAAAACTGAATTTTTAGCAGCCATTACTTCATTCTTCAGTGTCACATGATCCTTCAGAAATGATTCTATTATGCTGATTTGTTGCTCAAGGAACATTTCTTTTTGTTAACGTGGAAACGGTTGAGCTGCTTAATATTTTTGTGGAAATTTTAGAATTTTCATCATGATTTGATAAAAAAAAAATAAAAAAAATAACAGCATTTATTTGAAATAGAAAGCTTTACTGTCACTTTTGATCAATTTAATGTGTCATTGCTGAATAAATTTATTAATTTATTAAAACAAATCTTACTGACCCCAAACTATTGAATGGTAGCGTAAAATGAGCAAGATATGATTTATCGTGGCTCTGATCACCAAACACTGCTTGCGTTGGGGGTAAAGTTTGTTCTAACCATTGCTTGAAATAGAGATAAACCTTCATTTATGTCTGATGTCATAGCTGTTCTAAAGATAATAATTTTGAAAGGTTGGTGGGTAGAGAAAAAGGGAAACATTTAATTATGAAAGACGTTTCTCTGGGTGCCTAAAGCAATGTGGTTTTGGTTATTTTCTCAGTTTGGGTTTTTTCCCAGAAGGTTCATCTACACCATGCAAGCTCTTTTATTGAAGGGAGTGTTTATATTCCTCATAACTTTCTCTTTCTCTCTCTAGCCTGGGTGCATCCGGAGGGGGGATGACTGGTGACTCAGGTAGTGACCGCTTTACTATAGAGTCCTGTAAAGAGACGGAGATGCTCAACTACCTCATCGAGCGTTTTGACAGTGTGGGAATGGAAGAGAGGAAGGCCCCAAAGGTAGCTGCTGATAAATATTAAGCACACATTTCTACAGCATGATTCAGTTCCCAGGTATCATGTTCAATAACACAGGCATCAGAATTATTTTCCAGTAATCAAAAGTTACAAGGAAATACGCAATTATTTTAGCGCTTTATCAGGAACACATTTGTCAGTAGGTCAGAGGAGAGGTGGAGGTGTTGAAAATGTGAAAGCGAAAGACAAAACATGTCTTGTCAAGCCTAGGGTAATTCCCTCTTTGGCATGAGTCTTTCATGTCATTGTATCGCCCTGTCTACACTAGACATGCGTGTCAAAACTACTTTGCTCCTATTTTAATCAATTAAGCTGTCTGCACCAAAAGTGTTGCAGCATGTTGCTTCACAAACCACCAGTTTCAGTTTCTAACACTGTTACAGCGCTCTCCGTCTGTCTGAAAGAAAATATACTTACAAATATTTTTTTCTTTTCTTTTATTATTTATTTACGTTAAATTACAGAATGTATTTTATTTATTTATGGTAAATTAAAAAAATATGTATTTATGTATTTGCAGATTTGTAACAATTCAAACGTTATAAGAATAACTTTATAGCAAGTACATTTTTTTTTTTTTCCGGAAAGCTCAGGTGATCAGTTTCTATTAGTAAACTTTCTGAAATGCATCATAAACACATCATGGTTTATTTCTTGTGTAGACAGTGTTATTCATATGCCCTTCTTTTTCAGATGTGCAGCCAACCAGCTGTCAGTCAGCTGCTTAGCAACATTCGTTCCCAGTGCATTTCCCATGCTGCACTAGTGCTTCAAGGTGCCCTCACACAGCCCAGGTCAGTAACAGCAGCCTTTTTTCAATGCATTCTAAAGTTTATTTTTTAAGGCATTTTCAAACTAGAGCTCTTAGTGTGGATTTGACCTTTGGAATTCAGTTTGTTGCTCACATCTCTTTAAAAAAAATTGTCATTGACTTCATTACTACATAATTTGCAGAAGTGAACCACTATCAATGACATATAATTTGGCTCTTAAAGTATAAAGTGTTTCTAAAAGCTGTCTGTCTGTTCATAAATTGGCTTTAGGAAGCAGTTCCATTTTGTACGTGTTAATTTTTGGTGCTTTCTCCTGTACTCTCGCTACAGTAGTAAACATTTACTGCTGCTTGTACTCGCATTGATGCACACATACAGTTTGAAAAGAGACCTGTGGAGAAGCAGAGCAGAATCATGCTCCAGTTTAAACCAAGTGTGAAAACAAGTTTGTTGCATGATGTGGTGTCAATTTGAATTCACACAAGCATAATACATTTTAAATGAGATTGCCGCCCCTCCCTCATCTCTTTGCCCTCAAATAGGGCCCCTCTGCAGCCCTCCCTGCTGGTTCCCTACATGCTGTGCCGGAACCTTCCATACGGGTTCATCCAGGAGTTGGTGCGCATGACTCACCAGGAGGAGGAAGTGTTCAAACAGGTGGGAGTTGCAGCAGATTATGGAGACAGGCCGCATGCTGCATCATTTTACTTTTGAAGCTTAAGAGGTCTTCATTATTGATGGCAAACTCTTAGTGATATTAAGCATATTTTCAAATGTTCCATCTGTTTGTTTTTAGTAGAAACAGTGTTTAAAAATAAATATTTTTTAATCCACATTAGGTTTAGTGGTTCCAGTGTGGACACTTTAGACATTGCATTAGAATAAAAAATATCAAACCAACTTGCATTTATCGTAATTAAAGAAAATGCAAACTTTAGAAGCAAAACAGAATTTTTAGTTTTGGAATGATAAAATATAGATTTACTACAGTTCATTTATTTATTTATTTATTTTTATGCAGCTAGGATGCTTTACATTTGACAAAAGTGACAGTAATATACAAAAAAGTATTATTTCAAAGGATTTTTAGTTTAAATAAATTATTTTGAAAAATAATTATTTTACGAGCACCAAATCTGTATATTATAATGATTTTCGAAGGACCACTGAAGATTGCTGAAAATTCAGCTTTGTCATCACAGGAATAAATCACATTTTTAAATATATTAAAATAGAAAATGGTTATTTTAAATTGTGATTTTACAAAATGTATTTTTGTACTGTAAATAGTACTTTATTTTTGGTCATATTAATGCAGCCTTGGTAAGCATAAGAGACTTCTTTCAAAAACATAAAAAAATCTTTTTTTGAACAGTAGTGTAATTTCAAAATTAATACTTTCTGCATGTCAAATGAAGAACCACACCTGTGGTTGCTCTGCAAGGGCATCTGAACTTGAGGGGGACTGACTTCATGCATCGACTATAAATCACCTTGTTTTCAGATGGTTGAAAGTCTTTACAAAATGGCTAGGAAGTCAATTTAGCTCAAAGAATAGGTGCGACACTTTCATCCTGGTTTGATTAATAATGTTGTTCTTTCAGATCTTTGTTCCCATTCTTCAAGGGCTTGCTTTAGCTGTAAAAGAATGTTCTTTTGACAGTGACAACTTCAAGTTTCCTCTGATGGTAAGAGACTGTAGGTTGTTCTTTTAAAAGCATAATAAGACTACTATCAGGCATATGAGGGCCAAACAAGCTCCCTTGATTTATATTTATATAACACTGTTAGATATTTTCCAGTCATGTTTCACACAAACTGCTCTGCTGAATCTGCGAAAGACTTCAGACTCTTGTTTCTTGTCTATGACTGATATTATATTGTTTTACAGGCTTTGGCTGAGCTCTGTGAAATCAAGTTCGGGAAGACTCACCCTGTATGCAATTTGGTAGGTTTTGTAAGAGCTTACGAATTCAAGTCAGTCAGGTTATGCAGTTCAATGTTAATATTGTCTGTCTGTGTGTATTTTTAGATCACCTCTCTGCCATTGTGGTGTCCTGACCCTCTCAGTCCTGGGACAGGAAGAGAAATTCAAAGACTGTCCTTCCTCGGAGCGTTCTTCAGTCTTTCTGTGTTTGCTGAAGATGACGTAAGTTATTTTACTCCTAAAACAAATAAGACTAATACAGAGTGCAGCGTTGATGAATAATGACAGGAGGAAAGTTGTTTATTTTTATGCCTGTTTTGCTGGTCTGTAGACTAAAGTGGGAGACAAGTACTTCTCTGGCCCTGCCATCACTATGGAGAACACCCGTGTGGTCAGCCAGTCACTGCAGCATTATCTGGAGTCTGCCAGGGTGAGTAACCATCATATCACATACTCATAGATTTTTAATGAGTTGCTCCAATATTGGGGAATATTCTTTTTATAGAGCAGAGGTGCAAGTGGAGGCTTCAGTTTTTGTCTTTCATATGATTATAAAAAGTATAATTTCATGTGAATGTGCATTTATTGTTAAGTATTAACTGTTAGATAAGAATTTAGCATGGGTAACATGAAAAGAAGCCTGCTCCAAGTAAACTTTTCCAAACTGCCATCAGATTTCAGTTAAAACATTATTTAAACTGAAAAATAAGTTGCTGACTGTAAGTAGCGTGAAGGTCAAAATTGCATTGTTGAGAGACCCCCCCCCAAGATAAGTCGCATTGGTGTTTAATTTGCATCTTATTTAATTCAGGAAATTATGCAAAATAACAGTAAATAAAACAATGTTTACAAACATTATAAACACTATAAACATGTATTTTAGTTCCCCTCTTTCCACAACAGTTTAATGGTATTCAGAACAGGAATGAAAAATAAGTATAAAACAAACATAATTTGACTATAAGTATTGATGAAGGTAAAATACTAAATCGAATAATCTATGAAAAATTCACTTATTGAGTGGTGTCACATATCTAATTCTTGGAATTATTTTGTAATATTAAATTGTTCAATAATTATTCCCTCCAAATATTAATATTACATTGACAAAACATTTGAACATTCAACACAAATTCACATCCAACATTTATACACCTATCACTATTATCACTAATAGATCTTTTAAAGGTGCAATGTATAAATTTTAGCGGCATCTAGCGGTGAGGTTGCGAACTGCAACCAACAGTGTCACCCCTCCATTTCGAAGCAGATGGAGCAGCTATGGTGGCCGTCTGGCCGACACAAGACAAAGATGTCGTCGTCTGAGACAGCAGAGAGTAGCCTGTGTGAAGCAATGAGGTTTCTTCTTACTTCTAACAAAGAACCGGATCTGCTTCTAATGAACCAGACAATTATTACTACTTCTTCGTGTGCATTCAACGTAGTGACGATGCAAGCGGCCTCTAAAAACGCAAATGATTTAGAAGAACAACAGCAACATAGTGACGAAAAGTGCTCTGTAGGGCAGTTTGTCCGTTTATGGCTACTGTAGAAGCATGCTGGTGCAAAATGGTCACTTAGCATGTAAGGGGACCCGTGGTGTATGTAATAAAAACATAACAGTTCATTATGTAAGGTCTTCTTTATATACCACTGAAAACATAGTTATGTATATTGTATTGCATTTCTGTCAATAGATCCTGCTAAATTTTACACATTGCACCTTTAACTTAAACATCTGATGTAATACATGTCTGAAATGTTGACATCCAGATGAAATGTTTTGATGTGCTGCTGAAATGAGATTTAGTGACATCTTTGAAAGGGAAGAAAAAAAAATATATATTGTAATTCTGTGTGCACTGATGTTGGTTTTCTAGGGAGATCTGTTTAAAATCCTGCACAACATCTTATTGAATGGAGAGACAAGGGAAGCAGCTTTGAGCTACATGGCAGCTCTGGTGAATCGTAATGTGAAAAAGGCTCAGATGCAGGTATTGTCTGCTCAAATGTGTTCCTTTCAGAACAACACATTCATCTTTAACTCATTAATACCACATTATGATTATTTTCTCCCATTTTCTTTCTGTAGACCGATGATAAGCTGGTGTCCACAGACGGCTTCATGATGAACTTCTTGTGGGTGCTGCAGCAACTCAGTATGAAGATAAAGCTGGATACGGTGGATTCTCTCTACGTCTTCCACCCCAAGTGTCGGCTGAATCTCAGCCGAGAAGAGACCCGGCTCAATGCCACGATGGAGGACCTGAAGAGCTGGCTCGCCGAGCTGCGTGAGTGTGGGCTCTGTTCTGAAACAGACAAATCGCTTTAGACGCTCAGTTTGACTTCAGACAACTCATTTACCGTTCCTCCAATTCCTCCACAGATGAAGACCCGTCCAAGTTCTCAGAGCCAAAGTTTCCTACAGAGTGCTTCTTCTTAACGCTACACGCACATCATTTGTCCATCCTCCCCTGCTGTCGGCGCTACATACGGAGACTGAGGGCCATCAGGGATCTGAACAGGTGCTTCGCACAGATTCAGTCCTAAAAACAAACTATTTGTTACCAAAATCATTTAGGGGATTATTCCACTGTGAAGTACGCACTTGTGCAAAAGTGTACGTGAAGGGGACATCACAGCTGCAAAAAGGATGTTTGTGAGCCCTTAAATGTAAAATGATGAATGGGCCTTGGCCTTGTAAACTTCACAGCCAAGAGACCACCAGTCTGTATTTTATTGCATCGCTTTGGTCATATTAGTGAAACAGAAGTTATTAAAGCGGACCTATTATGCTTTTTTACATTTTAAACTTTCTTTAGTGTGTAATATTGCTGTTGGAGCATGAAAAAGGTCTGCGAAGTTACAAAGCACAAAGAGTTATTCTCTATATCAGTAAGCACTGTTTCTGAACTCCCTGAAACGCCTCCATTGTAGTCTTGAGTTTTCTTACGGGAACGTACACATCACAATAATACTCATTTAAATAATTCCTACCCAAAGCATACACAGAAAATGGGGCAAGGCCTGGTTGAGTTGAGCTAGTAGTGTGTTGCAACTCGTGGTTATTGTAACATTTCCGAAACATGCTCGAAGCGGTTGACTAATCCCAACACACTGGTTCAACTGACCAATCAGAGCTCACTGTGCTTTTTGGTGGGAGGGGCTTCAAAGAGACAGCAACTAAACAGAGCTTTACTGACAAAATGAGAAGAGGTGCTGCAACAATATAAAATATGAAAACCTATTCTAGTAGACCCCTTAAATAAAACCAAGTCTTTGTAAAAGGGCATATTATTTAAGTTTTATTTTAATCTAAAAGATTGACTAGTTAAGGTGATTCTCAAAGTGGAACATCTTGCATTCCTCATTGCTTATGTCAGATAGCCTATCATGTATGTGACGCTCTTTGTTGTCATGCTTTGTGAAAAAGCCCTTAATCTCTCTCTGATGAGACGGGCTAATCCTGTCCTGTCCCAGTGCCTCTTACAGAAGGTATTTTCTTGCAGTCCTATTGTAGAGCAGCAGCTCTAAAGTCATCTTTTGCCCATAATGCCTGAAATATCAGCTCCTGTGTTATTGCTGCATCAGTGGCAGTGTTTCAAGTCCCTCACATTTTAGATATAAAGCTCTGGAGTAGGCTGCTAACATTGTGTATTGGCCTCATGATGCCTGGCAGATCAGAACCACGGCGACCTCTGCTGTCGGCAGCCGGTATAACACTTGGATGGGCCAATAATATTCTTTGTGGAGGTTTTTTTTATTTTATTTAAGCTGTCAGACAAGGTAATTTACACAAGGCTGAATATGTGTGTGTGTGTCTTACAGAACTGTGGAGGAGCTGAAGAACAGTGAGAACCAGTGGAAGGATTCCCCGTTGGCTAGTCGTCATCGGGAGATGCTGAAGAGATGTAAAACACAACTGAAGGTGTGTGCTGTTGTCTTTATTAACAAAACAATAACATATTTAGAAAATAGTTTTTTAAAATGCTTGGGAGCAAAAAGTCATAAATTCATTGGTGCAGAAAGCATACAAGCTCTGATTTCTACTTTTAATTAAAAATTGCTAAAATGTGTGTGTGTATAATATATATATCAGGGTTCCCACATGCCTTGAAAACCTGGAAAAATGATGACACATGGAAAATTAGAGAAAATGTAAAATGTCCTGGAAAATCTTGTTGTTGTCCTGGAAATTTTTTTTTATTTTTTTTTTTTTTAAAGTTCTTCGGTTTTTCTTTAATCGAGAACAAAGACTTTATCACTGGCCCAAAATAATCACAATTAGTTGCAGAAAGTGTGATGTTCTGGAATGCTGAGTTTTGACACATGAGAGTAGTATTTTCAGTGATGATGTTTAGTCTTGTGTTGCCACTTGCAGCAGTTAGCTATTAATGTTATTAACTTCTCAAATGCATGCAGCGAATGTTAAGTGGTAAGCAGCTACCTAATTCAGTAACTTGCTAACTACAGTGCGTGCATAATTATTATGCAAGTTGATTTTCTGATCATATTTTTTTCCAAGCACATTTTACCAATTCCAAACCAATCAATCTTAATAACTACTATTAATTTTGTATTTAATCATTTATAAGTGATATATAATTGTTCATGAAGGCTGGAAATGAAAAATGCCTTATATTCAGGTGTGCAGAATTATTAGGCAGGTTTTCTTTTACAGTAAAGTAAATAAATAAAAAAGGTAGCCTAATTGTAACTTTTTATCTCAAAATTCAAAATTTTTGTTTATATAATTTGGATTAAAAACAAATGGTAGAATTGTGAGAAATAAATTAAGGAATTAAGACTTTTTCTGGCATTTGAGAGTTTATATCTTGCAATTCTTTTTTTCTTAGAATTGTGAGGTATAAACTCGTTTATATCACGCAATTCTGACTTTACATCTTTCAATTGCGATTATCAAATCACAATTATGTAAACTCGCAATTGCGAGAAAATAAAGTCAGAATAGCGAGATAAAAAGTTAGTCGCAATTACCTTTTTTTAAAAATTTTTATTCTGTTAGCGGAAACAAGCTTTTATATATATTAATTTTTTTTTCTCTCTAATTACAATACGTGATATGCCATGTCAACTTTACTATGCTTGAGAAAGCTATTTCTGTAGATATGTATTAATGAGGGCAGCAGCAGTTAATTGATTAAACTGATAATGATTGATAATGAAAATGATTGATGATTCCATTACTGCTTATTAGTAAGATATTTTTCCTGTGCACAGAGAGCCTCTAATAGCCACATTATGGTACTTAAAAGTT
Source organism: Anabarilius grahami (assembly GCA_003731715.1). NCBI lineage: Eukaryota > Metazoa > Chordata > Actinopteri > Cypriniformes > Xenocyprididae > Anabarilius > Anabarilius grahami. Next base: position 3,890,313 of record RJVU01036174.1, on the reverse strand, counting down.
TTGGGTCAGTAATATATTTTTTTTCAAAGAAATTAATACTTTTCTTCAGCGAGGTCACATTAAATTGATCAAAAGTTAATTATAAAGACATTTCTATGGTTACAAAAGATCTCTTTTTCAAGTAAATGCTGTTCTTTTGAACTTTCTATTCACAAAAGAATACTGGAAAAAATTTATCACAGTTTCCACAAAAATATTCAGCACAACTGTTTTTAATATTGATAATAATGTTTCTTGAGCATCAAATCAGCAAATAAGAATAATTTCTGAAGGATTATGTGACATTGAACACTGAAGTACTGACTGCTGAAAATTCAGTTTTGCCTTTTGAATAAATTACATTTTAAAATAGACAAGTTATCTTAAATTGTCATATTTCACAACATTACTGTTTTCTTCAAAACCTCAAACTTTTGCTTTTTGGTTACGTTTTTGGTTACATTTTTTGGTTACATTTACTGTTATATTTTCAGAATTCAAACATTTCCATTTAGGAAATTTTAAGTAAATAACTTGGAGTGTAAATATTTGAATCAGTTGTTTCATTGTCTGTGTTGACAGAAACTGGTGCGCTCTAAAGCCTGCGCAGACGCAGGGCTGCTGGACGAGAACCTGCTGCGCAGATGTCTTCAGTTCTTCAGTATGGTCATCCAACTCATCTTGCGTATGGTGGAGCCTGCCTATCCACAGTCAGTCACTTAACATCTCTTCAGATACCGCTTACATCCTTTCAGCAAAGTTGTAGTCGAGATGTCGTTCTGTTCTGATTTTTTTTTTTTTTTGGTCTTTTATCACCTTACAGTGTAACCCTGCCTCTGAATCCAGAAATTCCCAAAAACTTTGCAGCACTGCCGGAGTTTTACATTGAAGATGTGGCTGAGTTCTTGCTTTTTATTGTGCAGTAAGTCTATGAGAATGCACATCATAGTATTAAAATCACAAATTTCGGTTACATTTATTGTTTTAGTGAAATTTAACTCCCCCCCCTTTGTTTCTCAGGTACTTTCCCCAGGTTCTCTATGAGCCGTGCACTGAAGACATTGTGACCTTCCTGGTAGTCTTCCTTTGCAGTCAGAATTACATAAAGAACCCATACTTGATTGCCAAGCTGGTGGAGGTGCTGTTCGTTACCAACCCAGCGGTGCAGCCGCGCACTCAGCGTTTCTTTGAGATGATGGAGAGCCACCCACTGTCTGTCAATCAGCTTGTTCCCGCCCTCATGAAGTTCTACACAGGTAAAAGGGTTTCTAAAATTCATTTTTAGCTCTATTCTGAGCAAATTGATTTTGTTTATGCTAATTGATTGTTTCTCCCCAGATGTGGAGCACACTGGAGCCACAAGCGAGTTCTATGACAAGTTCACCATCCGTTACCACATCAGCACCATATTCAAAAGCCTGTGGCAAAACATTAACCACCAAGGCACCTTCCTGGAGGAGTTCAAGTGAGTTCACTCTTTAGTTTTGAGTGAAATTTGAAATGGTGATAAAGCGATATATCATCCAGGCTGATTAAGGGTGTGTTCACACTTGGCATGTTCGATTAAAATGAACCCTGATGCTATTGCTCTGTTAGTGGGGTTCATTTGAATAAGTGTGAACACTGGCATCTGAACCCTGGACAACAACAAACAAACAAACAAACTCTGATGCCATTCAAATGAATTATGAACCGCAACATGGACCAAAGACATATAAACAAACCAAAAACAGGATGTGATGTCACAAGATTTTTTTTTTTTTTGTCTATTTATTTATCTATTTATCTATCTAAATTATTTTATTAATTATTAAAATGTAAATTATTTAAGTTGTTGCATTAAAATTATTTTAGTTAAATATATATTTTTATATACATGTGTTTTATTCATACATTTTCCCTCTCTCTCTCATTCTGCAGCTCCGGGAAACAGTTTGTGCGCTACATCAACATGCTAATTAACGATACAACTTTTCTGCTGGACGAGAGTTTGGAGTCTTTGAAACGCATCCATGAGATCCAAGAGGAGATGAAGAATAAAGAGCAATGGGACCAGCTGCCCAGGGTCAGCACATATCACAACTTGACCAATAATTCTGTTACCCACCCTTTTGAATGCATTATGTGTAATGGATATAATGCAATATTGTGTCGTGGAAAAAAGCATTAGCTTTAAGGCTAAAATGATGGGGAGTGAGTTTTAAAGTGAATGGACGTGTTGTAGTGTTTCTACTTTCATTAACATATTTTGTTCCCAGTTCCGATCAGATCTAATTGAATCTGAACTCTTCTGATCCTCAGGAGCAGCAGCAGAGCCGTCAGTCCCAGCTGACTCAGGATGAGAGAGTATCACGATCCTACCTGGCTTTAGCCACAGAGACAGTGGATATGTTCCATATCCTCACCAAACAGGTCCAGAAGCCCTTCCTCAGGCCTGTAAGTAGAGCAACACATCACACTCCTGTGCGCTGTAAAAACACACTCTGTGAGATTATTATGGCATATACACTGTGTTCCAAATTATTATGCAAGTGACATATCAGTAAGATTTCAGTACAATAAACAATCAGATTTGAGTTTTTCTAAGAAAATGTTTGTTTGTTTATTTATCCATGTCTTTTTAGATAACTGGTATCAATCTCAGACAAAATTATTTGCCTGATCTATGGAAACCCTACTAAGAGGTTGTTCCACATTATTAAGCAAGTCACAGTTCTCATGCAATATGGGGAGGAAGAAAGATCTTTCTGAAGATGAAAAGCATGAAATGGTGCAATGTTGTGCAAAAGGCATGAAAGCAACTAATATTGTGTGAAAACTGAATGGATATTATCGAATCATCACAAGATTTGTGAGTGATTTAGAGCACAGCAGAACTCAAGTCAGAGAAAGGCTTCTTAATGAAAGTTCCTGTCAAAAAAATGAATTGTTTTAAAAGGGCAGCTATAAAAAAGCCAGTGTTGAGCAGAAAACAGGTATTTGAAGCTTCTGGTGTCTCTGGAGTCTCAAGAAGCTCTCCATGCAGGCTGGCAGTTGTGCGTAAAGATGCATTTCAGCCACTCCAAACCAAACCTCACAAAGAGAAACATTTACAGTGGGTGTAGAAATACATGAAGACTCATTTTTAAGTAGTTTTATTCACTGACTAATGCCGTACTACAATGGATGGTCTAAATGGATGGATTTCTGGATGGTTGGTGAATGGCCACCACGTTCCAACAAGACTGCAACGTTAGCAAGGAGCTGGCGGGTGATGATTTGGGCTGGAATATTGGGAAGTGAGATGGAGGGTATTTAAATGACTTTTGCAAGATATGTGGAGTTCATTACTGGCCATTTCCAGCTATGGTATAAAAAGGAGGATAGTGCCTTCTGAAATACAATTTATTATGCACTATCCCATGCTGCAAAAACACCACAGCAATAAAACTGTTTGAAAATGTATTTCTAAACCCATTGTAAATGTTTCTCTTTGTGAGGTTT
>RJVU01036174.1:3859632-3886572 GCA_003731715.1 Anabarilius grahami | reverse complement strand
GGTGATGATTTGGGCTGGAATATTGGGAAGTGAGATGGAGGGTATTTAAATGACTTTTGCAAGATATGTGGAGTTCATAACTGGCCATTTCCAGCTATGGTATAAAAAGGAGGATAGTGCCTTCTGAAATACAATGCATTATGCACTATCCCATGCTGCAAAAAACACCACAGCAATAAAACTGTTTGAAAATGTATTTCTAAACCCATTGTAAATGTTTCTCTTTGTGAGGTTTGGTTAATGGTGGCTGAAATGCATCTTTACGCACAACTGCCAGCCTGCATGTTGAGCTTCTTGAGACTTCAGAGACACTAGCAGCTTCAAATACCTGTTTTCTGCTCAACACTGGCTTTTTTATAGCTGCCCTTTTAATACAATTCATTTTTTTGACAGGAACTTTAATTAATAAGCCTTTATCTGACTTGAGTTCTGCTGTACTCTAAATCACTCACAAATCTTATGATAATTCGATAATCTCCATTCAGTTTTCACACAATATTAGATGTTTTCATGCCCTTTGCACAGCATTGCACCATTTCATGCTTTTCATCTTCAGAAAGATCTTTCTTTCTCCCCATATTGCATGAGAACTGTGACTTGCTTAATAATGTGGAACAACCTCTAAGTAGGGTTTCCATAGATCTGGCAAATTTTTGTCTGAGATTGATACCAGTTATCTAAAAAGACATGGATAAACAAACAAACATTTTCTTAGAAAAACTAAAATCTGAATGATTATTGTACTGAAATCTTACTGATATGTCACTTGCATAATAATTTGGAATGCAGTGTACACTAACTTTCAAAAGTTTGGGGTCAGTAAGATTTTTTTCTTCTTTTTTTTTTTTTTTTGATCAATTTTTATATTTATTTGATTAATTATATTAATCAAATAAATATACATAATATAATATTTCGTTTTTTATTTTGTTAAATTTTACAATGCAATTTATTCCTGTGATGTCAAAGCTGAATTTTCAGCATCATTACTCCAGTATTCAGTGTCACATGATTCTTCAGAAATCATTCTAATATGCCCATTCGGTGCTCAATAAAGATTTCGGTAACACTTTACAATAAGGTTTCATTAGTTAATATTAGTGAACTACATTAGTTAACATAAACTAAGAATGAACAATACGTCTACAGCATTTATTAATCTTAGTTCATGTTCATTTTAACATTTACTATCAAATGTTGTATTTGTTAACATTAGTTAATGCCCTGTGAACTAACATGAACAAACAATGAACAGCTAGATTTTTATTAAGTAACATTAACAAAGATTAATAAATACTGTAACAAATGTAATGCTCATTGTTAGTGAATACATTAACTAATGTTAACAAATGAGACCTTATTGTACCAAGGTTTCTTATCAATGTGGAAAACAGTTGTGCTGCTTTATATTTTTGTGGAAACTGTGATACATTTTTGATTTATAGAAAGTACAAAAGAAGTTATTTGAAATCTGAAATCTTTGTAACATTTTAAATGTCTTTAATGTCACTTTTGATCAATTTAATGTGTCTGTGCTGAATAAAAGTATTTATTGGTAACACTTTAGTTTAGGGTTCAATTCTCACAATTAATAAATTCCTTATTAGCATGCATATTACTAGGATATTGGCTGTTTATTAGTACTTATAAAGCACATATTAATACTTTATTCTGCATGACCATATTCTACATCCCACAATCCTACCCAATACCTTAACTTAACAACTACCTTACTTACTCTTAATAAGCAGTAATTAGGAGTTTAATGAGGCAAAAGTTGTAGTTAATAGTGAGAATTGGACCCTAATCTAAAATGTGACCGATTTCTTTTAGAAAAAGAAAAGAAAAATCTTACTGACCCCAAACTTTTGAACGGAAGAAACCGCTTATCATATGAGTAGAAGGAGTTTAATAAACACATCTAAGCAGAACAGTTGTAGAAACATGCCTTGAGGAACATTTTAGCAGACAACAAACAGATTTGCATTAGGAAGCTCCTAAAAAGTGTTAAAGTAGGTTTAGGTTTGGTTATTAGGAAAAAGCATGAGGATTGTAATCTGCTGCTTGCCTGTAAACGAATCTCCTGCGCTCTGCTCTCTGCAGGTATTTATAGTCTTCAGGGAAAATTGAGCTGCTGCCAGGGTCAGAACATTGAGTTTATTCAGGAGCTGTGAAAAAGGGCACTGCTAATGACACTAATAAATAAATACTGCATTTTATAAGTTCTGTTTACAATGCACAAAAATGAAAACATTTCTTGTTGGGATGACTGATGTGTATTACGTTGTATTGAATAGGAACTGGGTCCTCGTCTGGCTGCCATGTTGAATTATAACCTGCAGCAGCTATGTGGGCCTAAATGTCGAGACTTGAAGGTGGAAAACCCAGAAAAATACGGTTTTGAGCCAAAGAAGCTCCTGGATCAGCTCACTGATATCTACCTGCAGCTGGACTGTGCACGATTTGCTAAAGCTATTGCAGATGACCAGGTCTGTATTTGCTCACCAAGGTCTATTAACTGTATTGCAAGACAAATAGTGGACAACTTTATTTATTTATTTATTTTGCTCATTTTCAGCGGTCATACAGCAGGGAGCTCTTTGAGGAGGTCATTTCCAAAATGAGAAAGGCGGGCATAAAATCCACCATTGCTATTGAGAAATTCAAACTTCTGTTGGAGAAGGTGGAGGAGATAGTAGCTCGCAATTCTCAGTCTGAGATGGATTACAGCGACGCACCGGATGAGTTTAAAGGTGAGGGTCATCAAGTCTTTAGCTACGTCATATTTTGAATCTTACACTACTGTTCAAAATCAAAAGTTTGGGGTCAGTTATAAATGTTTTTGAAAGTCTCTTATGCTCACCAAGACTGCGTTTATTTGATCAAAATACAGTAAAACAGTAATATTATGATAACTAGTTTAATGTTTTAAAATGTAATTTATTCCTGTGATGGGAAAGCTGAATTTTCAGAATCATTTCAGTGTCACATGATCCTTCAGAAATCATTCTAATATACTGATCTGATTTAAAATGTTTCTTTTTATTATCAATGTTAAAATGTTTGTGCTGCTTATTATTTTTGTGGAAACCATGATACATTTTTTTTTTTTACAGAGTTCTTTGACAGTTCAAAAGAACAGCATTTATTTGAAATAGAAATCTTTTGACATTATAAATGTCTTTACTGTCAATCTTGATCAATTGCAATGAATCCTTGCTGAGTAAAAGTATTAATTTCTTCCAAAAAAAATCTTACAGACCCCAAACGTTTGAACGGTAGTGTAGCAACAAATTTACTAGTCGATTGGAGTTCGTAAATAACAGTGAGGTCCTACCTGAACAGATCCGCTGATGGACACTCTTATGACCGATCCCGTGCAACTTCCATCTGGCAACATCATGGACCGATCCATCATTCTGCGACACCTCCTGAACTCTCCCACCGACCCCTTCAACAGACAGCCTCTCACAGAGAGCATGCTGGAACCAGGTACCAACCACACGCAGCTTTTCAAAGATCGCCTCTTTCAGTCCTGCTGCCAAATGCACTCTGTGGCTTGTCTTTTTTTTAATTGTTAGACTGTATAATGCTTACTCTGTATATTTTTTTTTCCCCTCTCTCCACAGTCCCAGAGCTGAAGGAGCGTATCCAGGCCTGGATGAGAGAGAAGCATACTGGTCGCTTTTGAGTTTTCTCAGTGAGCCAAGCTTGCCCCTCAGTATAAATGTTTTTATCACGCTGGAAGTAAACTGAAGAGAAAGAAGAAAAAAAAAAGATGACAGTACCCAAATTGTTTTTGCCTCCCTTTATCGAGCCACTGTCTGATGGTTCTAAATTGAAACATAATAAAGTTTAGACTTTTGAAACATTTTGATTTTGATTTTGTATGTCTGCATACATACCAAGCTGAAAGGGCACACAGTCTCACACTCCAAAATTAACACAACTGGATATATAAAGAAATTCTTATTTTGTTTTCATTGGCTTCACAGATGCATTTTAATGATTCTGACAATAAACATTAAGGTTTCATGTTTGTGAGTTATTTGGAAGAATGTTGTCAAGTAACACCAGTATTTCCATTTTTACACTCAATAAACACTGGCTGTAGACATACAGTTTACAGTTCAGTCCCAAACTTGCCGTTTATTTTATATGGTTGGAAAAGTACAGCGTATTTTAAATAAATTAACAAGCTCTAGACTGTCTTGTAGAAAATACAATAGATGTTGGTGTAAATTGATGGAAACATACCAGTGGAGCATCAGATGGTGACTAACTGTATTAGAAATGTGTTGGTTTGCACAGAAATCTCATGTGTACAACAATATGACTAAAAGCTGATCAGAGCTCAAACCCAGGATCAAGTAAGAGAATGTGAAGCTGTGTTGTAGCATGATCATCATAAAAATGCCAGTATGTCATGTTTTTTTGTTCTGTTCACCAACATTTGTTTTGGATCATAAAGGGTCATCATCTCTTGTTATTAATGTTAACCCCGGTTGTTGGATTTCAGCATAAATTAAGAGTTTTTCCAGTGACTTAAAAGGGTTTATCTGTACAGGAATTTGCTTCCTTTGCTACAAAATTCTTTTGAACTGTAATAAATGGTAATGCACACACAATGATAGCTGTTGCACGTTTTTTCACTCGTCCTATTAAATATAGCTATCAACATATTTTGCAAAACATTGGCAATTAAGTTATTATATATTAAATTAATATATGACATAGGCTGTTAATTTTGTATAATTGAGATACTGTTATAGTTTTTATTTTCCCTTAAATGTTAAAGTTTTAGTAATTTTGTTTTTTATTTTAGTTTTAGTTCAATTTGAGAAATGCTGATAAAATAATTGTTACTAGAAATAAAGAAAACTAACTGAAAGCTTAAGTTTTTAAAGTTTACTTCATTTAACGTTTATTTCAAGTAGCAAAATGTGTTTTTATGGTTTTAGTTTTAGTTCGAAATAACCCTGGGCACAATTTTACGGAAGAGGATTAGGGCCAAGCAATAATAAAAAAAATAAAACCATCTCGAGATTAAAGTTATTAAATTTCGAGAAAAACCTCGTTAAATTTCGAGAAAAAAGTCGAAATAAAATGTTGAGAATAAACATTAAATTACGAGAAAAAAGTCGTTAAATTTCAAGAAAAAAGTCGAGATAAAATGTTGAGAATAAACTCGTTAAATTATGAGAAAAATGTCGTTAAATTTCGAGAAAAAAGTCGAGATAAAATGTTGAGAATAAACTCGTTAAATTATGAGAAAAATTTTAAATTTCGAGAAAAAAGTCGAGAAAAATTTCGTTAAACTTCGAGAAAAAAGTCGAGATAAAATGTTGAGAATAAACTCGTTAAATTATGAGAAAAATGTCGTTAAATTTCGAGAAAAAAGTCGAGATAAAATGTTGAGAATAAACATTAAATTACGAGAAAAAAGTCGTTAAATTACGAGAACAAATTCGTTAAATTATGACATTTTTCTCATAATTTAACGAATTTGTTCTCGTAATTTAACGACTTTAATCTCGAGATGGTTTTATTTTTGTATTATTGCTTGGCCCTAATCCTCTTCCGTACAATTTAACCTGGACACATTATAAAATAAAATTGAATCAGTGGTAGTAAACATTTTAAGTGTGGTATATGATGAAACAGCTTCTATTTTGATTAATTGCTCGTATTGAATGCTTTATGTATTGTTTTGAGAGGATTCAAGTCTCGTGACTATTTTAGAACATAAGTGTATTTATATTTCGAAAGAACGTCGGTACGATCACATAATAATTAAAAAGGAGCAATTTAGGATTCTAAACGATTCTTTTAATTAATTTCTAAGGTGTAGCTATCCCTGTTTTATCCATGTTTTTGCTAGGCGGCGCCCTTCACTTTTGTGTAGTATGATGCCACGCCACAGCGGATCGTAAGCGACCCTGCAGTATTGCGTCACAGCTGCCCAGCCCACCTTAGTTTTTCCAGCGTTCTCATTGGCTACACGACTCATTTCTCACACAATATTCAGTTCTTATTGGCCAGACGGTTTGTCATTCACGATGCTGACAGGGCAGTTGACGTAATCATTTCAGTAAATCAAGGCATTCATCCATATCCTAAGCCTGCTAGAGGAACGGTCCAACGACACCAGCATCAGCCTAATAAAATATCAGAATCGCAAGCATCTTGCGCGGCGCTGGAGGATGAAACGCAGCTATAATGGGTGTATATAACAAAAAAGGAACTATTAAGAACTTAACCGTCAGTCTTTTTTGATTTTTGCTGCTGGTTGTAGACGTCATTGGAGAATTGGCACCGTGCAGGATTTCTATGGTGTTCTAGTCGTCTCTGCGTGTGGATATATAGCGGTAAGATGATTGAAATACTTAAACATTTGAGTTTCAGTATACATTGCCCGAGTCGCGTTTCGAAATGCGAATGAATGTTTACTGAAATGTTTTGCTTTTTTGCAGCTGATTACTTTAGCGCAACTTATTAGTGGTATTATACGCTTAATATTATTTTTGTTATATATATATATATTTATACATGGAAATAAATGTTCAAAATGACAAACCCATTTGAGGGTTATGAAAAGAAAGTCACAGAGTTCATAGAAAGAATTAGTGATGGGAAGTTCGGCACATTTCCAAGAATCGGTTCTTTCGAACAGTACCGACTCAAAACTGATTCAGTGATCCGTATCCTTGTTTCTCTCCAAATGCTCGTACTGTCACCTCACTAGTCGGTTCTCGGCTCATCACGGATTAGGGAACGTAAAAAAGAAAACGGTTCTCTTTTGAATAAGTCGGTCCGTGAGTTGTTGAATCCAGAACCCCTCTAACCGATTGTATTCGTGACGGTCGTTCATACCGGCTGGGGAACCGGTTCCCAGCAAGGATTCGATTCAAAGAACGGTTTGTTCTCAAATAGGACATCATAACGTGCGATCCTTAAAGAAGGCAATAAGGTTACAATGTAAAACTTGAGTTAGTACTTTTTAAGAATAGTCAAACGGTTTGATCAGATTTATATCTGTCGTTATGACGAAGTGCAGCTATGGCAACGCCGGATATGTTGTTGCTAGTCCATCAATATCTTGTCTCCGTTATTAAACAGTGAAATCGGCGTATCCTTGAACAATATTTTTGATGTTGTGTTGTTTTAGTACCATACGCTTCTATAATAGTGGATAGAAAGAGAAATAATTTTTCTTTTTATTCGTCCCCGATGTAGACATACTTGTGTTTTCTCCGGCAGATTGATTTTCATGGGCGTATGCCTTTAATTCAATGAATGACTACAAGGGCGAGGATGAAACATCCTCTTTTTGGTGTCATGTGCTTGAACAGCGGACTGTTCATTTTTTCAGTCACACTCAAGAGATTTGAACTTCAAAAATAATTGCTGCATTGCCAGATTCGTTGTAATGCACCGTCGGTCGATAAAACCAATACTAAATAACAAATGTCACGCCCATAAGTGATACATGGAGTTAAACAGGAACTAGACTGGCGTTGTTATTTGTCGGTGCATGTGTTTTGATATGTCATGACGGTCTGGTGTCAGTTTGTCAGATGTGTTTACTTGTGCAGTGAGCTTGTGAACAGGCCCAGCCCTGCTGCTGCTGCAGGCGAGCGGCCGCCATGTTTATGAGTCCGTGAAGGAACCATCTAATATTCCTGATAATCTGCTACATCTGTGTGTGTGCTGGATATTTACCTGCATATTATGGTATTGCCTTTGACCACCGGTCATTTAATATGGTAAATGGGTTGTTGACACATAACAGGCAGGTCCATGAACATTTATATATTCAGTATTAAGATTTTGGGTTAAAATTTACGTCAGGAAAGGGAGTGTATTTCTTCGTCCTTTTTCATCATTGGAATTTTTTCAACATTTTAATTTTTTTTTTTTTTAACTTTTACTAGTTACATTGAGAATTATTTTTATGTAAACTATGGATATTCTATGTAATTTAGCTAATATTAGGTCGTAACTGCATGGATAATAATTATCACATCACAGGAACAACTGGTATTATCGTATTTATTCATAAGCATTCCCACAGCCATTGAAAACGCAAAAATAATAGATTTTATAAAGTTAATTTCACGTTTTACCCCATAAAGCCTGACATGAAATAACAATCAAACATTTTTTTTTTTAAGTGGAACAGTTTCTTGAACCTTAGACAAAATATATAAAAGATAATCTAAAAAACATTTTGTATATGTTTTCTGTTTTGTAACATATTTGATACATCAGGCTTTTATGGCCCATATAGTATGATATATTGAGAATATCGAGCTCACACTTGAAGAAAAAACACCACAGTTTTATTTAGAGGCCCAAACTGAGCAAAAATATGCAGTTTGGTGCAGATACTGTTATTTATTATATGGCCAAAAAATAAGATGAAATTTTGATAGTGAGATTTTTACAACAGTATAGCAGACTACTTGCATATAGGTATCAGTCGTCACTCTATATCTCCCAAATATGTCTTAGTAAGATTAAGTACGATTTTTGATCAAAGCTCTGTAGTTTTAATTGTGTGGGGCAAAACATAATGTAATGCAATATAATCATGATTGCGATATAATTTGCAAGTACAAATAAATGTTCCTCAAAAGCCAGTACATATTCAAGTATTAATAATATAAAAGTTAAGTTTTAGTTTACTTTATAAAACATAAAGCTCAAAATATATGTATCACAGCCTAAATGTGGACATTTTTGGAAATGTACTAAAAGGCCTTCTACTAAAAGCTTATGAGCTATCAATCCGATGGCAGAAGGCATGTAGAACATTGTGTACAACAGGCTTTTCAGCTAAATCTTGATCATGTTGATATTTAGAGGCCTTAGAAATTAATGTCTACATCAAATAGTAGGCTTTATATAGTTAAAGTCATTGACATTTATACTATATACTGCTTATTGTGAGAAGAAAAAATAATTCTTAATCTAATATCGAGTAAATAGAAGCTAATTAAAAAGTCATGTAAAATGGTCAAAATCTGTGGGAACCCTTAATCATCTTTGTTTTTATGTTTGTTTTTAGCATCCAGTAATTTAAGAACATCTTCTCAAATGCCTCATAACCTCTAGCATCATTGCATAAGTAATGTTATGGTGCCTTCTGATCTATTTAGAAGTCTTGTTTACTCTGATGAGATAATTTTGGATAACGTCTGTGAAATGTGTTCTTGTACCTTTAGCCTAATAGCTGTGGCACTGGAAAAAAAACAACATTCTGTTTCTTTTTGCAGGAGAATATTTTGTGGGATTGAATCACAACAGCTTCAACCATGTCTGGCGCCTCAGTGAAAGTGGCTGTCAGAGTGCGTCCCTTCAACTCGAGGGAGACCGGCAAAGAATCAAAATGTATTATACAGATGCAAGGGAACTCCACCAGTAAGTATATACTTATCTCTCTGTTTGAATTGTAAGCTTCTCGTATTCAGTCACATGCCTCCAGACAAGGTGGCTCTAGCTTTTGGCTTTAGGGTATGAGATGTTCAGAGTGAGATAGCGTTCAGGTTTTTATTGGAAATCTGCAACCTGAGTGACCGAAAAGGAAGAATAGAAGTGGATATGATATTCTGTTTGAAACTAGAAGAAAAGAAGAGTCTCTCTGTGTGAATTCCCCTTTCTTTGGAAAAATGAGAGGACTCAAAGAATTTCTGCCTAAGGGACTTTAGTGTGTTGAGGTGCTGAGTGTGAAGATACCGTGTGGCTGGATTCTCTTGTTCATCAGTTTTGCATTAGTTTAGTGGTAGCGGAAGAGCGAGCCAGTGAAAGGATTCAAAGGAAATGAGTTGATTGTTATCGGCCGTGTTTTGGGTGTTATCGTTATTACAGCCTAATGAAGAAGAACGTGTGACCACACATTAAGAAATCATGGACCATTTGATGTTTCAGTCAGAATTTTGAACTTTCATACCATTATGATGATACTATTTGACTCATTTGTAGCAGATGAATGTGAAAAAAGAAGTCCATGTGCATTGTGAATGTGCCTCGGCATACTGTATCAGATGTTTTTTGGATGGCATATGGGTTGTTAACGTTTGCAAGTGTGAGTCATTTTGCTCACTGAGATGTGATTCATCAAGCTGTTTTGAACAAGGTAACATAAGCCGATTGACCACAGAAATGGTGGTGTGCTAATTCTTAAGATGCATTAATAAAGAATATATGGACTTATGTAACCTTTTAAGTTGCAATGACAGCATGTCAGTGATAAATTACCCAGCAATGGTTTTTAAATATAAGGAAAGATGTAAATTGAGACTTAAATTGGTTTTAACTAGAAAGAATCAGACTCTCAAATAACAGAGGAAGACTGGACAAAAATATGTGTTACACAGACAAATACAACAAACTCAAGATCATGGCAGGAGTTTGGATGGAAGAACATAATAAGATTTTTTATAACTCCCAAGTTAACAGCAATACGCACAGGTGAACAGAGTCTGGGCTATTGTTGGAGGCAATGTGGAGCCCCAATGGCTAACCATTTCCATATTTTCTGGGCATGTTCAAAAATACAGCCCTACTGGCATGAAGTAGCAGCTGAAATTGGGAAAATATTAGGGGTGGAGTTGAAATTTTCTTCCATTACTTTGTACCTTGGAAAAACACCTGAAACACTTTTAAACAGTGATAAATACCTATTAAAAATACTCTTAGCAAGTAGCCGGAAGGCCATAACACGTAAATGGTTGCAGCAGGTTGATCCTCCAACAAGAGACCAGTGGATGGAAATTGTAAATGAAATATATTGTATGGAGAGACTTACATTTTCTGTTAGACTTAACTCTGAGAAATTTATTAAGTATTGGCATAAATGGATTGTGTATACAGACCATTGAGAATAGGTGAGATACTGTATGCCAAAGAGTGCATGGAAATTGTACTGTCTTGACTTTGTAATGCCTATGATTACCCTTTGTTCTTTGTTTCCAATAAAAAAAAAAAGTTAAAAAAAAATTGGTTTTAATTAGAGATGGGTGTCCATTCACTATTTCAGTAATAATTACGGGCAGTAGTAAATAAACCAGATCATTTATTTGTTATATTATGTTTTTTCTTTTTTTTATTCATTAAAATGAACTGGTTCATAAGAGTCATTTGGTCAAAAAGGTGCTGTAAACACTGGCTCTTGGGTTTTGAAGACTCAATTAAAATTGTTCAAAATAAGATTGTGATTATTTGGAAAATCAATATTTTACCCAGCCCTAGTTTTAACTTCATGAAGCTTCAAATCTCATGAAGGAAGATGCATTGGACTGTGTGAGAGACACTTTTGTCATACCAAACTTTTTCTTCATTTACAGAGTCATTATTGACCGATAGCTGGCCTTAACCCCATGGTAAACAAAGGGGTCCGTAGGGCATACAAGGTCACCTGAGAGAAAGCCAGAGTTTCACAGGAAGTAGAGCTCAGAGACTGCAGTCACAAAGCACTTTAGCACACATGTGCAGACTGCATACTGAAACCTGAGCGTGAGGTTGGCAGTCTGCCCACCCCCTTCATTAGGACACTACTGCAGATGGTATGCTGGGAATGTTGTCTTATTACAGTGCTGAGCCGTCAGGGATGCTCATGACAAATAGACACAGCAAAAAGCAGAAAGACCTTAATGTTTGGTCTCAAGTGTTTCGTTTGCTCTGGGATGTGGTAACCAAGGTGATGTCCACTGCTTAGACTGCAGGTTTAAGATGAATGTTTGTCTGGAGTGTTTGTTTTTCTTGCACTATGGTTTGTTCCTATGAAGATGCTCTCTCCATTCAGATATATATAAAGTAAATCTGAAAGAAACAAGGGTCTTTGACTGTATAAACTCTTTCAGACTTTTTTTCTCTTTTTGCTTTGACCATATTTACTTTCTTAATACACATCATGGTGTTTTTGCAATTAAACAATTAATCTTCTCATAATCACTGTATCTGCTGCAAAATGTCTGTTTCTAGAGGAAAATGTGGGTGTTTGTTTGAGTGGAGTATAAATATGGTGTTTTGAAGTTGAATATCGTCATTAATGTGTGTTGTTTGTGTTTTATATGAAAGAAGAGATATTAAGCATTGGGTTGTATGGAGATTAAACCTGTAAAACCTTTCTCTCTCACATCTCTCTTGAGAGATCTTGCAGAGTCTTTGCCTCTTGCCTCATCCACAATGCACTGAATCTGTTGTTATTGTAACCTTTTCCTTTGTGAAGGGAAAACTGTTGAGGGAATGAAAACTCATCTCTCTTTTCATCTTCAGCAGTGGCGTCGTGAACAAATATCAGAGACGATTATTGAGTGGGGAGAATTTAAAACCTCTGATGCTAGACGGCACCATTAAAGGTTCACCCAAAAATGAAAATTCTGTCATTTACTCGTTCCAAACCGTATCATTTGTTTTCTTCTGTGGAACATAAATGACATTTTGAGACATGTCTCAGTGTTTTTTGTCCTTAAAATGGAAGTCAATGGGCTTGAATGTTGTTTGGTTCCCAATAGGGATAGGCATTTTTGTAAATTTTTCATTTTGAGCTCTCGGGGGCGGGAGAAGACGATAATGACATGAAATATGTCATTTTATATCTCCGCTCTCCACCCGGATATAAAAACTGCTGTCGGTTCATGAAGACTTAACGGATGAACTGGCGACTCGATTGGAATCTTGTTGTGTCAAAAGCGATAAGGCTTTCTGCACTTTTATGGATGTTGCCATCTTTGATATTAATTAATTCACTGGTGCTATGGTTACTGGTAAGAGAATACAGGCTTGACTCCCATTGCACACTCAGTGATTCGAGATGCTACTGTAAGTTGCTGTGTGAATGGGACGTTTTGAGACTCGTACCTGTAAGTAAATGTGGTGGTCAATCCCAGAAACTGACAGTGTGAATGTAGCCTTGTGGATGGGATCACTTGACCAATAAGCAACTAATCATAATGCTTTAGGTCAATCCCAGAAACTGACAGTGTGAATGTAGCCTTGTGGATGGGATCACTTGACCAATAAGCAACTAATCATAATGCTTTAGCAACCACATATCACCTTATCAACAGCATAATAACAGTCTCCCTGTAGCTAATGCTACTCTGACCTCTTATTTTAGACTGTTTCAGCTCTGTTAATGAGAAGGATGGAGTTATCCTGACAGCAGGCCCCTGGGGACCGCCAGCGCAGACACAGGAGGGGAAGAGTTGTCTGTAAAAGCTTTGCACACTGGAATTGAGAGACAGAAGAGCTTTTATTGATTGATAGAGGTGATAAGAATTCATAGATTGACGTGGTTCTGACACTGGGAAGGTCATCTTGCTCTCTGGCTTTAAGTGCAGATAGAAACGATTGACCTGATTACGGATGTAATCCCGTGAGCGTACCTGAGGTCACCAGCCTCCTGCATTAATCCCAGTGACCCTTGCAGGTGCATGGGCGTCAACTCAAAATGCCATGTAGCTACACCTGTCCCTCAAACTAGGAGATGGATTTCTCAGCAAGGAGAAATTTGGTGATTCTAATGAAATTTCCAAGATGATCTACTTACATTTTATTTTAAGAAATTGTCATAAAATATTCACTGATCGTCTTCTCTGGCATTTCAGATATCTAGCTTTTTACAGGTGTCTTTGCATGCAGGCTTTTGTACATTCTAGGTGCTATTTTAATTTTTTTTGCATGTCTTAGTTGTATAGATCTTGGTTGGAGAACTTGATTTATGTGTGGATGTACTATTTGTCTGTAAATCATCTAAGTATATCATCTTTCATCTAGGACTGTGTGATGATGTAAGGCAGGCCTGTTGCCATTATTACATAATTGCCCTTCTCAACCCTTTTAATCATTATGATTTGATATAACCATGATTATTATATGCACTTTTAATTACAATCACATATTGCCTTCCAAAATAAGGGATTTTTAAGCGAATATTAAAAATGTTTTTTTTTTTTTTTACATTATTTCTTTATGCCTTCATTNNNNCTTCATTTCCAGTCTGGTGCAGTAGTGTGTTATGTGAGTGCTCCAAATGAAGTTGGATACATAAAGAACATGCAAAACGTGATAAATATCTTTTATTATTAACAATATATATAGCTAACATATAGTTGACTCAAATAGTTTTAAAGGATTTTATTAATATTTAAAATATTTTATACATCTGTTCGCTTTTTGTCACCCAACATGATCATGGCAACTCTAATCTAAGGTTTGATTTTATAATGATGTAGTTTCATCCAGGAATGTGGCTTTAGGTTTTCTCTCTTATTACTTGGCAGTTCTGCTTTTTCTGTAATGCCTCATTTCTGCCTTTCTTGTCAGCTGTTTCCCATTTAGCTTCCTTTTTCGGTACCTCACACTGTGTGATGCTTGAAAAAAAAAAAAAAAAGGTTAGATGTAGAGCAGCTGTTGCAAACCATCACCGGTACACCTCAATCTTTTACCAGCCGTCAAGTTGCTGGCCGATGTCTTATTACATTTGTCTCCTTTATCACTCACCATCTGTAGCTCTCCGTTTCCTCGTTCTGAGTGCTGCATGGTTTCACACATAAACAACTGAGAGAAACGTTTCTACAGGTGAAACATGAAGCCAAATAAATATATGATTACAATGATATGTTTTGTATGTGTTTTTCATGCAGCTTTGCGTTTTATTTATGACAATAAAGAATGAGAAATGCTTGCATGAGAAATGCTAAGCAGTTGTAGCATTCAGTTTATTATAAAACACTACAAATAATGCACGTCTGCCTATTATTAAAAAAAAACAAAAAAACTCCACTTTAGATCGCAGGCAAAAGTTATTACAAGCACTCTATGATGGTTTAAAGTTGGGTGTGAGTAAAAACATAGTAATAATCTCATAAGTTGTAATGTGTAGCTTAATGCTAATTGTAGCTCTAATACTCCTGTTACCCAGCTGCAATATTTGATGATGTATTCGGTCAAAAGAATTCTCATAAGATCTCATAAGCATTATAGATAATTTGTGTTTCTGGCGTAGTACCAAACTTTATTTATCTTAATATACTGTTGTATGTTGTGTAGCGGATGAGGTTAAAGCCAAATGGGAAATCCTACGAGATGCATACATGAGGAAAAATGTATTCTCGGTCAGCGCCACCTATTGTGAAGGCATGAATTAGCATGAATTCAATCGTTTTGCTTTTGGTGTGAAAGCTCCGTTCGCCGGCGATTCGCTTCACTTCGCACACTTCGGTTCAATTTGTGTCACGCTTGGTGTGAAAGAGCCATTAAACACCAGCTGCGTCTCAAACCTAGTGAGTTGTTACAATGAATTGCAATTGAACATCTAAAGAAACGTGTGTGTGTGTGTGTGGGCATGTTTTTGTGAAATATCAGGACACAAATGTGTATAATGACATGGGTATGACATAGGTATTACAAGGAGAGGGTGATTTATGAGGACATTCCCCATGTCCCCACTTTTCAAAAGGCTTATAAATCATACAGAATGAGTTTTTGTGAGAAAGTAAAAGTGTGCACAGTTTCCTGTGATGGTTAGGTTTAGGGGTAGGGGTAGTGTAGGGGGATAGAAAATACGGTTTGTACAGTATAAAAACCATTACGCCTATGGAATGTCCCCACATTTCACAAAAACAAACGTGTGTGTGTGTGTGTGTGAGAAAACCCTGAATCTGATGTAGTGATATTTGTCCCACCACGTCTTCATTAGGGGTTCTGATTAGGGCTGGGCGATAAAACGATAACGATATGTATCGCGATAGACACGTGATCGATATCAATAAAAAATTTGTTCGATAAAACGTTCGATATTTTTTATTCTTCGTCGGAAGAAAACAGAGGTTGCGAAGCAAGTTTGGTTGCATTAACAAAGGCACTCGTTGTCTCGTGCTGGTCTGCTGGATTCCTCTTCAGTAACCGGCGACTGAGAAGCAGAAAATGAGTGCCGCAGCGAGCGAGGAAATTGTAAATAAAAGAGGAAAAGTGTTCATTGTGACTTTAGACTAGGGTGACCACCTGACTATTGATCTGTTGCAGGACAGTAGATGTGATTTTGCGGGACACGAGACAGATAAATTTACAACTATTACGCTATGTAAATATTGATTTACATTTGTTGGCAAACTTGGCATATGCGCCGATTAATGTTTCTGCCGCTTATGGCAACATTAAATCCTGGAGAGAAGACAATTCTAGATTCACAGCTGCACATGCAGGAGGACAAAAGTTTGAGCGCGCAGATGTGATATCTGAGCGAGAGCGCGCGCGCGTCCAGTTTTATGCAAGGGAATCCGCCTGTGAGTGGAGAGATTGCTCGCGCATTTGATGCGCGCTCGACATTTTTCAATATAATAACGCCATAGAACCCGCATTAAATGAGGTATTAACGTGAGAAGAAAGTCGTGTCTGAATTTCGCAATTTTGAATTGGTTAAAACAAATGGAGAATATCTCGTTTTTCTGTAGGTGCTCGACCATTTCCGTGTGTGGCGCTTGATCGCCGCCGTTCGTTGGAAATATTTAACATCAGGATGGATGATTACATGCTTTAATCGATTTGAGGAGCTTTGATCAGCTCTTGAGGTTCTTATCCAGTATGTGAGATGAAATCCTTGCTGGTGTAGTTGTGTTTACTGACTTTGATGAGGCCTGCTCTTTGCACTGTCCACTCAGTTTTCATCAGAGGGAAAACCTCTCTCTATGATTGCGCTGGTTGGTTATTTTCACAGCTAGAATATGACGGCTGCACAAATAGATTTTTAAATGCTCACAGTTTTTATTATATTTCTTACTGTGGTATTATAATTTCAGGGATGAAAAAAAATTACAGACATAAATGAAATGTGGGACACCACTTAAATCTTGCGCGGGACAAAGCTCCTAATTTCGGGACTGTCCCTCAAAATGCGGGACGGGTGGTCACCCTACTGTAGACTTATGTTTACATTTTAATTTTTTGAGTTTTCCATGGTTGTTGACATTACTGTCTTAATAACTGAAGGGATTATGATCAGAGGAAGGTTAAGTTTGAAATAAAAATGTTTAAATGTAATATATTTTTCTCCTGGTCCTTATTTTAAATGGGTCATTAAAAAATTTCAATAATTATCGATATCGACCGATATGAAACACTGATATCGTGATACAGTTTTCAGCCATATCGTCCAGCCCTAGTTCTGATTTACTGTAGGCCAAAAATAAAACCTCACTTATAGCATAAGTTGGCACTCTCTGTCCAGCTGTAGAAACTAACAGGCTCATAAACAATTATCGACCGATATGAAACACTGATATCGTGATACAGTTTTCAGCCATATCGTCCAGCCCTAGTTCTGATTTACTGTAGGCCAAAAATAAAACCTCACTTATAGCATAAGTTGGCACTCTCTGTCCAGCTGTAGAAACTAACAGGCTCATAAACAATTAAAGACCACAGTAGCATCTGGATATATGACATATAAGTCGCCTCACATTCATATTCATTTAAAACACTCACAGTTGTAATCACAGATTTGCTGTTTCTCATACATTTTTGTATTTCTGAAGTACATTGTTTTGTAGTTTATTTCTAAAGAGTTTGACATTAGCATGTTGCTGTGCTAATGCTGCAATATTCTTAAGCATAAAAATACATAGTACACGTAAATATTGGGTATTCAGTGAATGAAGTATAATTATTTATAATCATTTCCCTTCCCTGAGCTTGTTGTGGTGTATAGCAGTGGCTAAAAGTTTTGGCAGTGACAAATTTTGTGCTTATAATTAAGCACAATAATTTTTTCATATGTTTCTATGGTATACTGGGAAACAATACGCATTTCATAAATTCGAAAGGCTTTTATTGGCAAAAACTTTCAATAAATGCAAAGAATCATTATTTATAGTGTTGAGCCTTCTTTGTAACCTCTGCAATTCGCTCTGGCATGCTGGATAAGAGCTTCTGGGCCAAATCCTGACTGATGGCATTCCATTCATTTTGGAGTTGATCACAGTTTGTGGACTTCTGCTTGTCCACTCATCTTTTGAGGATTGACCACAGGTTCTCTACGGGATATAGATCCAGGGAGTTGCCTGGCCATGGATCCCAAATTTTAATGTAATGATCTCCGAGCCATTTCATTATTACTCTTGCCATGGGACATGGTGCTCCATCATGCTGGAAAATGCACTGATCATCGTCACCTAATTACTCCAGGATCGTTGGGAGAATGTTTTGATACCATTCTTTATTATGGATGGATGAAAAGCAACCCCACACATGGCTGGTCTCAGGATCCTTCACTGTTGGCATGATGCAGGACTCATGGTATTGTTCACCCTTTCTTCTTCAGACTATAGATTTTCCAGATTTCCCAAACAGTCGGAAGGGGGCTTCATCAGAGAAAATAACTTTGCTCCAGTTTCTGCTGTCCAGTCCTTGTACTTCCTGCAGAATTTCAGTCTGTCCTTGATGTTTTTGCCCTAAAGTCTGGGACACACCAAGTCAAAGAAGTAGCGGTGACGAAAGCTGACTGTTGTCGCCTCTTGTCGGGCTTTGTCTCGGCCAAAAATCTGCTTTTGAACACACCAAAAGGACTACTGACTACTGTCAAATAACGTGTGTTTTTGAATATCAGTCATGCTGATCACTTTCTTCATTCCAGTCAGCTTGTTATTCTGAAAATATTTGGTCATTGGAATGCTCGGGCGAGATGACTTAGAAACATAACAGCCTTCTGTCTGTGCAGAAGGGTCAGCTTTAGGGTTAGGGTTGGGGGCAGCTTTAGTATCTATGGTATTTTAGCAGAAACTATGGTTATTATGATAAATTTGATAGATTTCATATATTTTATAAGTAAATGCAGTTTTCCATGTACAGGGAATCCAGCTGTTTGCTGTGCCAGTCTGGTCTGTAATTACCCATATAGTGGGGTTGGTCTGCTGGAGTGGAGCTGAATGAAATGAGCCAGGGGGCGGGTTGGAGATCCAGCCTCTGTCACGTGCATGAGAGTGTGAGAGAGAGCGTCACAGGATTGTGCTTGGAATGGTGTTAGTTTTTCTTCTGTAAAGATATGGATGCATAGATAGCAACTGCAAAGAGGATGAAATTAGGTCATGTTTTCACCTCCTCCTTGTGGAAGTTAAGGACAAGTGGTTATATCACCTCATGCTCACAATTAATCTAGCTATTATTGATGTAAAATGACATTCCACTTCCTGGACTGTCTGCAGTGAGGTAGAAAAACGGCAGTTATGTTATTCTGCTCCAGTGAATATTAAAGTCAACATGAAACTACATTCACTACTCATTTTTACTTATGTAATGTGACATTTCTGAATGAAATGGGATATTAGTGAGAAAAGGATTGAAGGATTGATTTTGTTTCATCCTTCAAAATATTCATTATTTGGATTTTGAAAAGTGCCACTTAAATTGTTGTAAAAAATTTGTATGAATAAAAATAAATTAATAAATAAATTAATATTTTTATCCAACAGGGATGTATTAAAATTGATTAAAAGTGAAAGATCATAAAATATCATGATGGAAAACAGTTTTAAGAGTATTTAAAGGTGCCCAAGAATGCTTTTTCACAAGATGTAATATGTCTAAGGTGTCTCCTGAATGTGTCTGTGAACAATGCACTGATTTACGCTGGACGCCGCCCCTTTAAATCGCATGCTCCCTGCCACACGAGCTCTCGACTATATTACAGCGCATTTACAAAGTTCACACAGCTAATATAACCCTCAAATGGATCTTTACTAGTTGATCGTCATGCATGCTGTATGCATGCTTCGAATTATGTGAGTAAAGTATTTATTTGGATGTTAACGTTTGATTCTGAATGAGTTTGAGGCTATGCTCTGTGGCTAACGGGCTAATGCTACACTGTTGGAGAGATTTATAAAGAATGAAGTTGTTTATGCATTATACAGACTGCAAGTGTTTAAAAATTAAAATAACGACGGCTCTCTTGTCTCCATGAATACAGTAAAAAACGATGGTAACTTTAACCACATTTAACAGTACATTAGCAACATGCTAACGAAACATTTAGAAAGACAATTTACAAATATCACTAAAAATATCATGTTATCATGAATCATGTCAGTTATTTGCTATTGTCCTTGCTTGCTTACCTAGTCTGTTGATTCAGCTGTGCAGATCCAGGCGTTCTGCCCTTGTCTAATGCCTTTCATAATGTTGGGAACATGGGCTGGCATATGCAAATATTGGGGGCGTACACCCCGACTGTTACGTAACAGTCTGTGTTATGTTGAGATTCGCCTGTTCTTCTGAAGTCTTTTAAACAAATGAGATTTATATAAGAAGGAGGAAACAATGGAGTTTGAGATTCACTGTATGTCTTTTCCATGTACTGAACTCTTGTTATTTAACTATGCCGAGGTAAATTCAATTTTTGAATCTAGGGCACCTTTAATAATATTACTGTTTTTTTTTTTTACTGTGTTTTTGATTAAATAAATGCAGTCTTGATGAGCATAAAATACTTTTCAAAAACATTAAAACACACTTTTGAAAGGTAGTATAAGTTACAAAGCACAAAAAATATAAAACAATGGTGACTCATTATAGGACATGCTCGTATGCGATTTTTATTGTGCGTTTGTTTTTCGGACTTTTTTTTAATATACGTATTAAACTACATCCATAGTTGGAACCCTCTGCTTTGTTCTGAAAATGTTTAAATGGCCATTAACCTTAACCATCATCAGAGAACCGTGAACATGCAAATGTGTTTTAAAAAAATTTATATATTGTTGAGAATTCCAGGGGGATAATTCAAGGAAATATTTTATGTCAAAGGGGTTCGGCTGACAAAAAATTTGCCTGTCCCTGCTCTAATACCTTTCTTTGTCTCTTTTGCTCTCTCACTTTCCAGCTATCTCTCACTACCATCTCTCAGTCTCTCTCTCCAATGCTGGTTTCTGTCTTAAAACCCTAGTGAACTGGGAACTGAATGTGAGAGTGGCAGCAGATAGAGCTTTGTAGTCCAGGCACGGCTAATCATGGCCACTACTTTTATTCTTTCTGTATTATTCATGGCAATGAAAAGCAGAATTTAGAAGAAAAACATTGAGTCTGTCCTGGCTGCCAGTCATTTGGCATGGTATACCTGTGGTCTGGACATGGAGGCCTGATCCGAACTCACATCAAAAATTGCGGTATCACATGCTTTCAGTGCTCTTCAGCTAACCTTGAGTATACAAAGAAATGGGTTTAATTAATCACCTCCGCTGCTCCTTTGAAGTTAGAATGGTATTATTAGTCATCTAGGATTAGGCATCTGTTAGAACTGTCTCTTGGTAGCAGTAACTCATGGTTCGTAGATTGCTGACTCAAACTCGCCACCCATTTCAGTCTGTCGAATCCAACAGACCAAAAGCCACTGCAGCTAACAGTGTTGTCGTCCAAATGCTGAGGCTGTTCATAGTGGGCAGGATGGTGAACAGCCCTTTTAAAGTTAACTTCATTGTTCTGTAGGTCTTGGGTCTGTGGTGGTAGGAGTTTAATGATCTTTCAGTTCATATTAGGCCAAAGTCATCATGGTGTTGGTGTAGACACAAAGAGACGAGCACACTCAAAGCCCACAAAAACACGTAGGCTCGGAGTTATTCTGTTTCTCTGTCTTTCGCTCCTTGTCTTTCTCTTGGCATAAATATTGATCATTATGTACAATGAGTTGAATTCATGTTCAGAAATAAAGCAATCAAGAGGCTGTGCATCACAGTGCCATAGTCAGGGTCTTGTTAGCTACAATGTCAGTGGTTATAACAATTCATAGTAGTGCACGTCCTTCTGTAGCTTAGTTTTTGCAGCAACAACATAAGATCAGTTTTCAACAAATGTCTTTTTTTTTATATAATAATAACTACTACTACTACTACTACTACTACTATTACTACTACTAATAATACTAATAATAACCATAATGTACCAATAATAGTAATAATAATAATAATAATTATATTAATTTATTTATAATAAAAAATGTTTTATTTGTATAAAATTATTAATAGGTTATTTTTATTTTCATTTGTAATAATATTTATAATATTATAATAAGTTTATTTTTTTATTAATAATGACATTATTTATTTAATTATTCAATATTCATAATATTGTTAAAACATATAAGAACATGAGGTAATGCCATTTATATAATTATAACAATAACAATGACAGTAATTTATAGGGCTGGGTAAAAAATATTGATTTCTCGATTTTAATCGATTCTCATTTTTACGAACTGATATCGATTCTTAAATCCCAAGAATCGATTAGTCTAGTCTGTTTTCAGTTGATGAATGAGCAGAATATGTAGCGCCTCCCATCCAATAAATCGGAATAATCTTTGTGCTTTGTTACTTTTGATATGAAGCAAAGTCTCAGATTTCAAATGACGTCCATCTTATTATGAGATTCAAAAAATAAATACCGTTTTGGCGCTGTTTAATGTGTCGTGACAGATCGCTTTAGCGCCTCAGTTAAAGAGAAGCGGCAGCACGAGCGCATATGAGCTGATCCTCTCCTCCGCTTTAATACCAGTTATAGCGTGAAATAAACACGACTAAACATCTCAAGGTATGTTAAAATATACAGTACAACTTACCGAAATCCGTATCATGTCTCGTGTAATAGCTCAATCAGTGTTTCAACCTCGGAAAGATGTCAATAAAACAGCTCGTAAACAATGTCAGGTAATGTCACATTCACCTCAGAAAAACATATTCAGTGACCATAAACTCATTCAGCTAGAAAAGTAAACTCTAGAAAGCAACATTCTGATAAATATAGCTATGCACCGTTACATATTC
The DNA here is from genome assembly GCA_003731715.1 of Anabarilius grahami. NCBI lineage: Eukaryota > Metazoa > Chordata > Actinopteri > Cypriniformes > Xenocyprididae > Anabarilius > Anabarilius grahami. The sequence continues at coordinate 3,863,755 of RJVU01036174.1, read as the reverse complement.
ATTATCATTTTTAATGTTCTTCAATATTTAATGCATGTTTGAATAAATCAGTTATGACAGATGCGATTTAAATGTTTATATTTCAAAAAAACGAATTGGAGTAGAAATATGATTATGTAATTCTAAACTTTATTTATAATAAAAACATCATTGAGTGTAATTTAAGTGTTTGTATATAAATAAGTTAATTTACCCTTCAATATTTTTATAGTAGTACCAACTGACTCCCATGTGTAGTTTACAGCATTAGTTGAGAGATTTTTTTCCCCCAAAAAAATTAGCCATGTACTGTAACTGAAATACTACATCCAAAATAATCGATATCGAATCGGATCGAATCGAAATCGTAATCGAATAGAATCGAAAGCATGTGAATAGTAATTGAATCGAATCGTGAAAATTGTCAATACCCAGCCCTAGTAATTTAATTAATGGTACACTATGTAACTTTTGGTGTTCTAGAGGTAAATAAACACAACTTCATGTGTCTTGCGGAAAAACATTGTACATTGTTCTCTCTGTTTGTGTATATGACAAGTCATCCAGGTACTGGCTACTCCGCAGCAGTTGTTGTCCTGATTGTAGTAATTCAGGATAACAAAAAAGCATGGTTTGGAAGATGGATTCATGATGTACTCGTTCATTATACAAATTTTGGAAATTTTGGACAAAAAATAGTTACATGGTGTACCTTTTTTAAATTCATTTTTATTAATAGTATTGTTGTTTCTCTTGTTCTTCCTAATTTTAGCAACAAAAAAAAAAAGTTATAATTGGGTGAGTTGAGAGGTTTTGAGAGGTTATTTGCTCATCTTTAGCTTCCTATTTTATTTTATTTTAATTTATTTTTTATTTTACAATATTGTTGAGCCATTCAAGAAAATGAGGTGCTATCAAATTCTGCAGTCTTTATTCATCAGCCTATGTTTAGCTGGGTGATCTGTAAAATGAGTTCAGCTTCCTGGACTTTCCCGTTTCCACTGGCGTGGTGATTTTATAAGGAGTGGAACGTGTCTGCTGGTCCTGACTGAAACTGAAGAGGTGTCATACTCTCTCTTTGGTCCTACACTCACTCACTCACTCACTCACTCACTAACAAATAATATGCTGCTCTGAACCTGATGCTCTTTCTCTTGTGTACAGTATGTTTGTGTATGCTTGCAAGTACATTATTGTCACACTGTATGTACAGTGCTGACATGAACTTGGCTGTGCTTCAAGAATCCAGAATAAGAATAGTTAGCAAATCACAGAAGTAGTCCACCATCCACAATCTGCTGGATGCAAGATATTCTGCATTTTCAGCATCGTTGAACTTTCGAAATGTCCTAAATCTATAATATTCTTTAATTGCTGGTAAGTTCTTGCCTGACATACACGCACATATATACGTTTACATTTGTGTACATACTGTACCATGACAATATGCAGAGTGTAGTGTGTCAGGAAGGTCTGAGTTCAGAAATCTGCCCATTCCTTCCTTTCGCTGAGGAGCTGTCAGTATGTGAGGCAGCACTTGCCATCTGGTGCTACAGAAATAGACAGGGCACTCCGGACGACATCTTAGCAGCTGGGCAGAGCTTTACTTTTCTAGTGATTTCTATCTCGCATCTCCCTTATCTCACTTATATCCAGTACATATATCCAGTATCCAGAAATAATAGTGTCACGCAGCGCTCTCTTTCAGTCCTCATCTAACCGCCATCTTTCCTGTCTGCATTGATCGAACATGATGGAATCTCATAAATCAAACATTACGAGTCGAGGAAAGCAGTCCTGTTAAATCTGACAGTTTTTATGGCCGCAAATAATCATTTTATGCTCACCAGTCACCAAGGCAGCCGTCATTTAATACAAAATAGTGAAAATAGTAATATTGTGAAGTGTTATTTCAACTTAAAATAACTTGTCTATTTTAAAATGTTATTTATTTCTGTTATGGCAAAGCTTAATTTACAGCAGCCATTACTCCAGTCTTCAGTGTCACATGATCCTTCAGATCCTTAATATTTTTGTGGAAAATGATACAATTTGATATAAAATTTGACTGTTAATATTTGTTGTAGCATGGTGTATATAGAGTCCCACCATCCAGCCCTAAGCATACCTTCTCTACCTAAACTATTTTAAGAGTCATTTTCATTGTGGTAGGTCACTGAATAAGTCCATAGGCTTCTATAAAGTCCTAACAGATGACCTTATGTTTTTGTACAGGGCCTGGCATTCTCTGGCTTCAGTGCTTGAGCTCAGTATTGTTCTTCAGCCTTCCTGTTTTCATTCTCTTTCAGTAGGCGACATAAAAACTGCGTGGACGGCATGCTGAGGCTTCACTGAGAATTCTCAAAAGCAGTAACTGAGCCCAACACTGCTCAGAAACAAGAAGATGAGCTTAATGCACTGTCTGTATCCTGAAATGCCCTTCTATTTATCATTCTCAGATTGCACAGTCTGATGGATGGCAGATATTGTTATGATCTCATACAGCCGTACGATGTTTATTAGGAACTTGCAGTGTTATGAGGAAGTCACACTTTTTTTTTTTTCTTTTTGTGCACCACAACATCTCTGAACTGGTGTTTTCCATTGCTCAGTGTAATATTGCATTGATGTACTAATACTCTGTTCTCTTATTGTTTCAAACGAGTCATTGGTTTAATCTTTTAATTCACATGTTGTAGTAACTGAATACAGTATCACATTGCTAGTAATGGTGAAAATGTGTCTAAAGAGAACAGTGACAAACTCCTCAAGGGTTTGTGGGCACAGCCTGTGTGGTTCAGACTGCTCTACACACTTGGCATTTGCTAGTTTCATGATGATTTGTGGTTGCTTGTGATCTTCAGCACCTGTGAGAAGAATTTGGAGCCTGTGTTTTGCTCTCTACTGCCTCTACAGGAAGATGGGTGTGCAGTTCATAGATTATTCCAGATGGGAACACACTCTGCCCTCTTTAGGTTTTCCTCTTTAGGATACAGCAGCATGTCCGCAGATGGCATTCTGGGTGTAAATCTTAGCAGGTGGAATTCATTCTCAATGTTGTTCTTGGGTATTCTCTGTTGTGCACTGTACAACAGAAATTGCCTAATTATAAAAGCCTGGCAATGGATTTTAAATCCAATGGTTAGTCAATAGTACAGAAACTGTTCTGGAGCCAAAAGTTTTCTGCAAGCAGCTAAAATGTACTTTCTCTGCAGCTTGTTCTCGTATGGTACTCCTGAGGATATATTTCAGACGTTTAATGCCTGTTTTTTTTTTTAAAACCTTCTTTTAAAACCACTGCAGGCTGTTAACGGTGGATATTGATTTGCCTGTGGACTAAAGAGCAAAGTCTCATGGGGTCCAGAGCAGAAGACACATATTCCACTGCATTAGGCCGGGCATGCCTGCTATTCTCAGGTCATCTCACACTATCTGAAATAAGCCCAGGTTTATCATCACAGTCTGGAAGTTGATACGCTTTGAGCAGACAGATGGGTTTTTCATTCTCTCCTCTAAGCTTTTCCTGTGCACATGCAGGTCAGCTGGTGTAGTCTGCTAACTCATTTAAAATCCCTCCTGCTTGAGTTTCCTAGAGTGATGAAAGCCATTAGTCTTCGTGCATCTGAACCCAGGCTTCCTAACTGGAAAACCAACACGTGTGTGTTTTTGTGTTATTGCTGTGCCAACCTCATTCACCACTGAGTTGGTTTGTCAATTGGCTGCAGAAAGTGAGAATTTGCATAATTGTTTCTCTCTGGAATATCCTGCCGAACCAGTGTTGTATTTGGGTGTGCAAGTGAGTTAAACGTCCAATCAGACTTTGTTTTTGATGATCACATGACATTAAGCTGGTCTCAGCTAGAGAGGACTGGGGATTGGGGTCAGGACATTGTTTGGGAGGAGTGAATAGCACGTTTAGTTTTGTATTTGCATAATGACTGCTCTCCATTGGATGATGGTTTGTGGTCTGGTTAAGTGTTTTATCTGAACATAATTGAGTGAGTTGAGAGGTTGTTTTGAGAGGTTATTCACTAATTTTTAGCCTCCTATGTAGCAATTAGTCTCATGTTAGCTTCAAACGGTCATTCACAGACAGCTTTGAGGAGATGGGCCTGCCTGGCTAGACTAACCTTGGCCAGTGAAT
>RJVU01036174.1:3849003-3859493 GCA_003731715.1 Anabarilius grahami | reverse complement strand
GTATAGTACATCCTATTCAACAGTAGGCTATACAAGATTGTCAGCTGCTTACAGTAACGTTATAAAATGTTCACTCTTGACAGCTCTATCCCACAGTGAAGAGTGTTTCTTCCTAATTTATTTTATTCTATTTTTATCTTTATTTTTTATTTTATTTTATTCTATTCTATTTAATTTATTTTTTGTTGTTGTTGTTGTTGTTGTTGTTGTTTTGCAAGCAAAACAAAAAGAGGACAGGGCTATTAAGGATGTTCTGCCCAAGTCATCAGAGGAGCAATGCCATTCCAGAAGGGAAGCAAATTTTCAGATTTTGACTAAGGGTGTACTCACACTAGGCGCTCTAACCCGTGCCCGAGCGCGTTTGACCCTCAAAGCCGGTTCGTTTGACAAGTGTGAGTGCTCCGTTCTGTGCCCTGGCGTGGTTCGTTTAGCCGGCCCTGGCCCGCTTGGAAGAGGTGGGCCAGAGCGCGGTTCGGTTGGGCTCGAGCTCAGTTCGCATGCAGTGTGACTGCAAACCGTGCCTGAGCACGGAAAAGCTACTTTTGTGTGCACTACTGTCATCATTACGACGGCAAACATCTTTATTACTACTCTGATAGTACACTTATCAATTCATGTAATTAATTTGGGTGTATTTGGGTTTATAACGGGTCTGATTCTCACCTTATTGATGAACAGAAATTTTAGTTTGCGAGTAAAGCTTTAAACCATTAAACCATCCACCATTAATGTCAGCTGCTGTAATAATCCTCTGATACGTGCAAGTGAAAATCGCTGCGTGGCATAAATGATAAATATATTAGGCAGTATCTGTGCATTTCTTCTTGTTTTCTTCCATTCAAAAAGTTGCATCGTATATGACGTAAGCGTGCTTCGGCCTGGAAGGTTAAGTGCAGTGTGAGTGCAGGCCAGCGGGGGAGTGGGGAGGGGGGACAATCGCACTCGGCCTCGGTTCAAGGCAACCGTGCCTAGTGTGAGTACACCCTAAAGACTATGAAGACAGACTGTTTTGTTTTTGGATTAACTTGCACAATTTAATTGTTCACCATAAGACTAGTAATGTGTACTAACAAACTAAATGGGTCAAGTTTGACTTCACTGCAGACTTTAAATGTTTTTTAAATTTAGTCAGTATTTAGTCATTTCATATTCATTCTTTTTAGTCCATTTTACTCTTAATAAATTGGCATATGATTTTTTGTTGTTGACAGTAGTAACTGAACTGAGGTACTGAAATGTAAACTACTATATCAGGGGTTCTCAAAGTCTACATTCAAATGTCCTATCCAAATTTTCATGAATGTCAAAGGTCTAGAACAATTGGTTATTACAACCAATAATGCCTTTTGCATTCAAAATACATTTAATAACAAGTGCAAAAGTGGCAAAACAATTAATTTAAGTGTCAGCATTTTTTATGAACAAAACACAAGAGGTAGGCAAAAGCCGTTTTTACACTGTTGGGCCGAACGGTTCTCTTTGCATAACCGTTCCATTCCGGCCGCTCTTTGGAGTGTAATACAAAAACATCTGTAACACAGCGGTTAACTGATGATATGATATGTAAATAACAACCGCGTTATGGAGGATGATCAGATATTTCTTTAAATTTTTTATTAATTTGTGTTTACAATCGCTCAAATAGAACGCAGCCAGCTACAGAGAAACTGGTAGCCAGGCAACATACAAGTGACCAATCCTGAGTGGCGACATCACTTCACGAATTCTACCAGCACGATTCAGCACGTTAGACAACCGTTCCAAGAATTACGGGCCGAGAACAGTTTTTGTAATCGTGCCGTGTCGTACCAGGCTCAAGTGGAAGCACAACTAGAACCGATCCTTACCATTCAAAGAACTGTTCGGCCCGACGGTGGAAAAACGACTAAAATATCTGTGTTTTGTTTCAAAGTGGCGTTTGACATTTCCACTCTTCAAAACTCCAACTGTCTCGTTACAAATCAAACAGAACAGCTTTATGCTGGATTGGGGCAAAATTAACGCATCCCACTATGTCCAGTCATCTTTGAAAACTCTAGTTTCTTCGTCAACTTTTCTTTTCCTGGAAACTGACATCCTCACCCATCCAAACACTCACTGCGGTGAAGTGTCGCCTGGTTGTCCTGCTCGATTGCTTCAAACGTCATGCGCTCACTGGATGTCATGACAACAATGTCATGCAGGAAATCTTTAAATATCTCGCCTTTGCTTTTATTTCGGACCATCTCCAAAAAGACACTAAACTAAACATATGATTTACAAGTTTGACGTGTTTATCAAAGTAGGAAATCCACACTTTTACACTCAATTAGTGCTCTTAAAGGGAGGCGGGTCCGGATTGAATTCCCTCCAAAAGTCCGGACTTTGAGAACCCCTGTACTATAGTATTAGTTATTGTGTACATAAAGAACATTTCCATGTCTATAGCATACAGTAAAGCATAGCGTGACTTGCCTGTATGCTCAGTTCTCTGTTCATGTATATTGAATCTTCTCAGGCCTAATGTCTGGCTTAATGTCTAATTTACAAATCCTAATGCTTTCATTTGGAGCCTTCTACATGTTCAGCCAGATTTAAGGGATTTTCAAATGAATTTTTAACAGTGTAATGGTATTACAGTTGTCACTTAATTTGGTTTGATATTTCAAGCTTGAAAATGAAAACAGCACATGTCTTTGAGGGGGAAGTACAAAATTAAATTGTATAACGCAGATGATGATGATTCTTATTTCTGTATCCCACTGTTCAGTGTGGTGGTCGTCATGGTAACAGGCCTTAACTTTTGCTATGGCTTGCGTGAGCAGTGTTGACGTAGGAGACATTGATAGAATGGCAAGAGATAATTTGAACTCTTTGTGTTTTTTGTTTTCCTTCCAAGTTTTAGGGACTTAAATTAATACATAACAGGAAGTGCTTGTATGGGCTTTGAATGCAAAATCCTTTCCCATTTACTCTTTCAATTGAAAATAGCAGAATGAAACCTGTCTATGTCAGAAGACATAGTAGCGGCTCTAGAATGTGACAAACAGGTGTGAGTGACCCACGCATGTGCGTATGTGAGCAAGGCCAGACTTGCCGGTTGTCCATCTGTCTTTCGGCCCCCGCGCTGATCTTCCCATCTCATCAGTGTTTTGATATGATGGGTGAACAACACAGTGCTTGATGGGAGAGGCATTTATAGTCCCTCTGTGCATTTTGTTACAGGAAAGAGGGGTAGAAAGACTGTGGTAATGTAAATCCCTCTGTGTCCACTGCTCCAGTTTCCAGTTGGCCTTAGGTCAGAAGTGTAATCGCTCTTTATTTAGCCTCTCTTTCTTCGGAATGACACAGGCCTGTTCTCATCACATTGACCATGCAAGGATGCAGGACATGAGAAAAGGACCAACCTGGGAGCGTATCAGTTATCTTTCTAAAGAGACACAGAACTAACCAGCTTTCTGAGAAAGATGCCTTCATGTAAACTCTTGGTTCTTTCCGATCCCTTCCCCTCTCTTTCTCTCACACTTTGGCTCTTGTCCACACTTTCCACTGCCCGATCTGAATAAAGGCAAAATTTAAAATAAATCTTAAAAAAAAACAAAAAAACACCAAAAAGACAATTTGAGACCACCTCTATTAGCTTTGTCGCTAACTGCTAGTATTCTAAAAAGAGGACTTTTATTTTTATTTACATTTTTGATTTTTTAAAATGATATTTTGACCAAAAACCCATTGTAACCAAGTAAATTCAAATAGTATGATGCACGAAATATAATACGGCAAAAGTTAAAATTAAAACTTAAAATTAATGAAGTTCACACTAAATGAACACAAGGAAGAATAATTTAAGCGAATGAAACATTGAATCAGAATTTTTAACTTATTTTCTTAAGTAGTTTAAACTGATTCACAGAAATTTATTTAACTTACCATCTTTCTCATTATTTTTGCTATTGATTAAAAGAACCTGGATGAGATTCAATGTGTGCATTTATGGGCACTTAACTAATTCACGAGGCCATGGGAGATCGTGAATAGTGGAGAAGTGATGCATCTGACGCCATAGGTCACATGACAATGCATATGTACATTGTACATCTGGATTGCATTCATACTACACACAAAGTTGCTGTTTGGATTTAAATAGGCATATGCTTAAGAGTCTATGATTGGATCATTATTGCAGTAATTATGTTTATAGCCTGTTATATGTTTGGAAACACTTCTTCTAACCCTAATTGATGGAGTATGTAGCTTTTCATTTCTTAAACAACCATGTAGGAAGACGTATCATGGCCATATTCCAGGGTGACAAAGCCATGATTCATTAGGCTCAAACTGTGAAAGAATGGTTGGGAGAGAGCATGAAGAATCATTTTAACGCATGAAGTCCAGACCTTAAATTCATTGTAAAGTCTACTCCAGCACATCCCAAAGACTTTCAGAGTGCTTGACTCTTGCATTGTCATACAAGATCATGACCAAAAATTGATGCACCTCTTGATGGAAATAACATCACAACATTTATTTTCATCAAGAGGTGCATCAAGATCTTGTTTAAAAAAAAGAGAAGAAAAAGCAGCTTTGGAAGAAGCCCCCAGAGCTGAAATTCAGATATGGTAATTAGGGTTTAGTTTGCGAAACAATCTGTAAGCAATAGGCCAATCACAACAGACTGGGACATCTGGCCAATCAGAGCAGAGGAAGCTCTTGTAAGGAGTTTAGAGAGACTGAATTTTTTATCGACACTGTGAGAAAAGGTGTGACGTTTTACGTATTATAAGAAAATTAAAGTGTTGTTGTTGTTTTTTTGTTTAGTTTTTCTTACCTTGGATGCATGTAAACCTATTGTAAGGTTTACATGCAAAACAAAATTAGGAACCTTTAAAAAATAGCATAATGGGGCACTTCAAATGTACTACCTACTCTGGCAGTGTGTGATTTCGGCAATATTCAGTTACTCACCAGCAAATAGTGCTGTATATTGAATATTCATTATATACCTTCTAGTCTAGTATTGGACTGGTATCTTGCAGAGAGAGGAGGCTCAGAGCTCAGCCCTCCCCTCTCATTTCCACTGAATAATAGATGAAGACTGTGAGATTAGCCAGTGTCCCAGAGGTGCTGCTGGGGGATTTACTCTTTGCAGGGGGCTCAAACGTCCTCATCTGCAGAGAACCTTGTGCTTAATTAGACCATTGACTTTTTATGTATAATCCGCACCTCTTTCCCCCTCTCTTCTATCCATGCACACTTTGAAGAGGAAAAAACACCACATTTCTGGGCTGATCTGTCACTTTTGTTATAGCGGGAGCAGGAAAGGTTGTTGTAATGTTGTGTTTGGATTGTTGCTATAACAGCAGCGTGTTCATCCCATTCGTCAGTCATCCTTTCTTTTTTCCGCCCACCTAGCCAACTGACCTCGCCACCCTGCGCTCTGCTGGTGGAATGCGTTTGTCTGGATCGAATCAAGGCCTGAACACGCTCGGGGGCCCTGCCGGCCAACTCCGTGTCAGTTGAGGGGACTGCAGCAGCTGGCTTTCTGATACCTATAAATATCCTACAGTAGATTCCTGCGGTCCCGCAGACTTTTGAGCTGCTCACTCCCAGGCTTAGCGTTCTGATGGTGTGGAGTTGTTGAGATGAGGGTCGGCCTGAATGTTTGGGACATGCTAAATACCAGACAAGCCTGTAGATTCCTGTTTATTAAGACAGCAAGGATATGTAGCAACCTGCTGAGAGCGAATGGACAAGTATGTGAGATATCTGTCAAAGAAAACAGGAAAAGTTCAGTTGTATTACAACTGTGAGAAATGGAAAGAATTGTGGGTTTCACATGCAACAGGTGGACCTACTGATCCCACACAGAGATTTGAGTCATCATTTTTTTTTTTTTTACACAGGCCCCACTGGATTGAATGTGTCCACTCTCTCGATTGTTGAAAACAAAAATAGCACCCAAACAAGTGGTTTACAGTGGTTGTGGAGCAGTTATGCACATGTGACTCTTTTATTTCTCATTTGACTCATGAGGAATTGAAACGTTAGAAATTTTAAATGGCCACTTGAAGGCTGACTCAACCTCATTTGATCATACAGGGCTCTGATATAAGGTAATAGTTTAGAGACATTAATAATGATTTTGTGCAGGACATTACTAACAGGTCAGCAATTCACTGGTGGGTTCAGTTTCTCAGATATTAATGAGATCCAGGCAGTGTTGTTTTATTATTATTTATATACTATTATAGTGTTAATTAATATTTTGTTACATGGCAACATTTCTAATTTTTGTTTATTTTTATGTGTAATTTTTAATCTAATATATTTAATTTTATTTCAGGTTTATTACATTTTTTTGTAATTATTTAATGGTCTGTTATTATGCAGTCTGTAACCAGTTTGTTTGTGTTAACTGTTGTCTGTTATTGTTTTGAGTACACATTTTTATATTCAGTCATTAAATTTCTAAATTTCTAAAAAAATAATTCAGTTTTAAAATTTTTATTTGAATGGTTTATACATTATTCATATTTTTGTGTTACAAATTATATTATTGCCATACCATTAAAAATAAATGAGTGCTGTCAAAATTAACGCGTTAACGCATGCAATTCATTTTTCAATTTAACACGTTAAAAATATTTAACGCAATTAATGCAGCATCCGTTTTTTCCTTCATCCTTTACATCCGTTACATTATTTGATCACGCTATCATTCATTCAACTGCTATTAAACCATTTAAGCACGATAAGATGCAAAAAATAACTTAAATCTGTACTGATGCTCTGTCTGTGACTCTCCTGTCTGTGTCACACACACACGACTCGTGCACACAGAAAGCCGTCATAAGGGCATCATTGGGTTTTGAAACAACCCATATTGGTCAACCACTAGGTGTGTCCTCTAAAGCCATAGTATGGACACCTTCTGTTTTTGTGTGAAAAACTGAAGTCAGTAAAAATACTGATTTTCCTTGTTTTTTCCAGCTATTTTGAACCCCAAGAACCCAAAGGAAGCACCCAAATCCTTCAGCTTCGACTACTCATACTGGTCTCATACCTCGGTAAGTCTCATTTTCTCTCCTTCTGCCCTTTTCCTGCTCTTTTTGCTTTTTCTGCTGAGCTGACTCAGTGGACAATAAAATGTGCATGTGGTCAGATTTACAGATGTAATTAATCATCCTCCAAAATAAAGTTACAGACTCAATGTGTTTTGTTCCCTTTTCTTCATTTCTGTGCTAGCCGGACGACCCCAGCTTTGCCTCACAGAGCCTTGTGTACAATGACATCGGGAAAGAGATGTTGCAGCATGCTTTTGAAGGATATAATGTTTGCATTTTCGCCTACGGCCAGACCGGAGCTGGCAAGTCCTACACCATGATGGGCAAGCAAGAAGAAGGACAGGAAGGCATTATTCCTCTGGTACGAATGTAATATCACAGCATATGTATCACCTTAATGGATCCTGAGTAAAATACATGCTTAAGAGCTCAGCAGCGACTGAAATGTTTCTGATCTCAAAGCAGACATCGCCAGAAGACATTAAGGCATTAGCGCTCCGTCTATCACGTCCAGCAGTTATTTGTGATCTGTATCGATTGCTCTCTCTCCTTCCTAATGTGCTCTTTTGTCCCCCTCCCAGCTCTGTGAAGACCTCTTTGAGAAAATCAATGACAATAACAATGAGGAGATCTCGTACTCGGTGGAGGTGAGCAGCAGACACACCATGACTCCTTAGTCCATTCCTGTGACTCACTTCACACGCTCTCCTTAATCTGTTGAAATGCTGTTTTTGCTGTGTTACCTTTAAAGCATTAAGCTCAGCAGAGGGGGGTGATGGGTTTGTTCAGATCCCACTCAAGTGTTCAATAACTGAGAGCTAAACATGTTCAGCTACAAACAAATTGGCTGTGGTAATTTGCTGTAAATATTTGCTCTGACACTATTTAATTTTGGCATGATTCATAATTGTTTGCAAATATATACTGAGATTGGATCTGAATTTGGTGGAGATAGGTTAAAAAATATATATATATATATACACAGGGCTTGACATTAACACCCGCCAAATGCGGGTAGATTTCAGCTGTGGCGGGTAAGACAGCCACTCCCACTAGCCACTTTGGCGGGTTGAATATAATTTCAGCCTACAGTCAAATGAAATGTTGCTAAACTCGTCGTAGCACAAAATTACAATCCGATCACAATTCGTTATCAATTAACTTGCAGTTAGTGAAGGTGGGATCGGCGGATTCGCGCTGAATGAGACACAAGACTGTAAAGGACACAACAGAAGCGCTCTCTCGCGTGCGCTCTCTCTCTCTCTCTGTCGCGCGTGGTCAGTTCTCCTTGCGCCGGAACAGTCAAATACACGCACACACAGATATCAAAATGTCCATCGTGTGGAGTATCTCGCGTGGATACAGTTGGTTATGGCTTAAGTGGTCGTAAACAGGTGGGTAATAATTAACCCACTGTCTCTGCAAAGTTTAGGCTATTTAATTTACTGTTGTATTTGTAATTTGCTAATTTGCTTCTTTGTTCTTTTTATATAGCCAAAATATAAAACAATATAGCAAAAATAACTTATACAATTATAACATTTATCATAATATGTTCATATTACTCACCTGTACATACCAGCTGATATACCATGTAGGCCTAGTCTTGATTTAGGTGGTCAATCTGAAAGTTTGAAAGGGTTTTAAATGTTCCAAATCAAGTAAAATGACTCAAAATCAAGTAATTTTAGCATGCCAAAGTCAACTTTAATCATATAAAATGTAATTTCCCAACAGCAAAATTGTGGCCAGTGAAAATGCTGAGTGGCTAGTAACTTTGGAAAACCACTAGCCACATTGGCTGGTGAGCAAAAAAGTTAATGTCAAGCCCTGTATATATAATGCATTTCTTTTGTTTCAGATTTTTCAATTTCAAAAATATACATTACTTTTCAAAAGTCTGGGGTTAGTAAGACTTTTTAATATTGTTGAAAGAAGTCTCTTATGCTCACAAAGGCTGCATTTATTTAATAAAATATACAGTAAAAACAATAGAACAATAGAAAATAGATTTTAATATATTTTACAATGTAATTTATTCCTGTGATGGCAAAGCTGAACTTTCAGCCGCCATTACTCCAGTATTCAGTGTCAGATATCATTCTAATATGCTAATATATGATTTGGTAATCAATAAACATTTCAGGATTATTTGATGAATATAAATTCCAAAAGAAAAGCATTTATTTAAAATATAACTCTTTTGTAACATTATAAATGTCTTTACTGTCACTTTTGATCAATTTAATAGGTCCTGTCCTTGCTGAATAAAAGTATTGATTTTGTTGCAATCTTACTGACCTCAAACTTTTCAATGATAGTGTATCTTTTGACTTTTTGGTTTTTTGGCTTTTTTTTTAAAGCAACGTGTGGAATTTGGCAGACTTGATTAATACAGAAATATATAAATTCTTTTATCTAAGGTTATATATTCTAGCTAACTGTTATATGCTCATTGTAGGTGGCTTATATGGAGATATACTGTGAGCGAGTAAGGGACCTGCTAAACCCTAAGAATAAAGGGAACTTGCGTGTCAGGGAACACCCTCTACTTGGGCCGTATGTGGAAGACCTCTCGAAACTGGCCGTCACCTCTTACACAGACATAGCTGACCTCATGGATGCTGGTAACAAAGCAAGGTGAGAGACAAACTGTGTATATGTTGTTATATCATTGTTATATCCTCCAGTGATACTCTGACTGAAAGTCATGTGTAAAATGTAACTCTTGGGAAGGAGTAACATGTTTCTATGTCCTTTACAATCCTCCCATGCTGATTCCCAAGGTTTATTTGTGGAGAGTGTGACATGTAAAGCCCGTTTCTCTCGAGAGCATCCCTCCCTGTGCCATATCCGGCACATTAGCTGTGCTAATGTCTTACTCCTGCACTTACTAGCACTTTCCAGGATTATTCTCTATCACTCTGGTGATAAGCTTACAGAGCTGTATATGAACTTCCCAAGCAGGGCACTTCCACCTTCTTCAGGCCAAAGACCCCTTTTGTGGATAAAGAGACAAAGCCTAGCCATAATAGCGTGCGGATAGTACCATAATAATGTACTATATTTCAATTGTACTTTTAATGTGGGTGGGACAATGGAAGATATCCTTTTAATTTTTATAATGCTTTTATAGTATTTTTGTGCAGTGCATATTTTATTTGTTTGCTTGTTTGTTTTCTTCACAAAATTACTTTGAGATCAGGGTTCAAACTTTTATTGTATTTTTGTTTAATTCATATTTAATTTTGTGAGAAAAATAAAGTAAAAATAAATAAAATTATGATTTAAACAAAAGAACAATAATGAAGTTTGAACCCTGATCTCAAAATAATTTTAAAATAATAATAAATAACTAAATAATAATAAATATTATAATACATTATTTATAAATTTTGAGGCTTAAAAAAAAAAAATATATATATATATATATATATAATATAATGT
>RJVU01036174.1:3798017-3821551 GCA_003731715.1 Anabarilius grahami | reverse complement strand
TTTCTGTAAGAAAAAAAAAAAAAAGATAGCCTTCATATATTGTCTTTGACAATGGGGGGCCTTGTAGTCAAAAAGGTTTAGAAACACTGGTCTAGTGCATGTATAACTGCTTCCTGTATAAATGGCCCCTAAAACATTAATTTAATGGTTCCGGACACACAACATGACACAAAACAGTTCATAAATCTGAGTTTGTCATTGTGACGGCAGCTTATTAGTCCATTCTGCTATATTTACATATTCTCAGACAGATTTCTGTTGCTTTACTTATTACCCATGTGTCATCTTTCAACAGTTGGCTCATTAATGTCAAAAAGAGCACAAACTTAGTTTCGTCAGTTCTTTTTTTGTCACCGGCTCTACTTTCGTTTGTTTCTCTTTTTTCAGTTCCAATGTGTATAACCTCATAAAGACCCCTGCTGTGTAGAAACATTTCTCTTCTGGTTTATCATGCGCTCTTTGTATTTATAGCTTCAGTGGTGGTGATTTTTAATATGTTTTTCATGACCGATTGGAAATCTTATGCTGTTTTTAGCTTTGTTGCGTTACTTCAGTCTCCACTTAACAGATGCCAAAAATTTGGTCTGAACCTACAATCTTACAGTCATCAGCTCACATTTTTCCTCCTTGTTGATGACCTTATGTCTATATCTATTTGTAGGTCCAGTTCCAGTTTGTCTTGCTCACAGACACCCTCTACTCTCCGCTGCCCCCGGAACTGCTGCCTCCAGAACCGGAGAAAGAGCGTGACGCTAGGCCCTTCCCTCGAACGGTGGTGGCTGTGGAAGTTCAAGACTTGAAGAATGGAGCCACTCACTACTGGTCCCTGGAGAAACTCAAGTAAGCTTCAGGCTGCCAACCAGCCTGTGAAATATGCAGTTTTGCTAACAGAAGTCTTTTTGTTCTTGTGCAATTATTATTTGGAACCAATCCATTTAGAAATCCCAAAGCTCTGTTTTAATTTTTTTTTTTTTTTTTTCGTTTACTTAAAAAAATTTTTTTTAAAGTGCTATTTAGACTGTAATTGTTTCTCAGGGTGACATTTATAACAACATTTGCATGGCTCCTCACAAAACCCATGTACAAATGGAAATTAATTCACTGGGAACAAAGGAGTTCTGTCATTCAAAGAACTCAGTTTGCTTCTCATGTGGCCAGTCACATGACCATATTGCAACATGACATCCAGCATTATATGCATAATGGCCTGTTTTAACAGTTTAACTAATGTGTTTTCATTTATTTAGTTCATTTAGTTCATTCAGTTTAATTCTCTGAAACAAGTCTCTATTTTGCTAAATACCCAAATTATCATTACTGTGCCAAGTGTCAAATAAAAGAATTCCCAAATGACTTTTGGGCCGATTCCCCAATGTCAAGATGATGATTCAGTTTGAGAAAAATAGCACCTAATGGCCTTCATCTTGGGTAGTCGGACAAAAACACATTTTCTTTGTCGATGACACTAGTACCTCTACATGCTGACATTACCTCATGTTCCCATGGAAACCAATTACCATTATATTCAAAAGGCTTTAATGTAGAAATTGTAATATAGTTCATTTAAATTTTGAAAAGAAAGCACACGATTCGCCATCATGAGGTGTTGATTTGTCATGCTCTTCCAGGCAGAGGCTGGACCAGATGCGAGAGATGTATGACCGTGCAGGCGAGATGGCCTCGTCCAATCAGGGTGAGGATGGGGAGGGTGCTTTGACTGGCAGTGACCCGTTCTATGACCGCTTCCATTGGTTCAAGCTGGTTGGGAGGTATGCTAATCACTTAACCTTGTTCCTGCGACTTGAGATATGATTGAGCATGTTAATAGAGACCAATATTTTGTAGGGGTGTAACGGATCGTAGTTGATCCGTGATCTGTACGGACCAGGCCCTACGGTTCGGCTCGCATGTGATTTGCGGATTAGCTGCAAAGTTTTACCATCATAGAGAGAAGGTTTATCATTTGCACGTGTTTCTGAACAATACCAATTTAAACATTCAAGTGATTTTAAACTATTCAATCACAAGAACAGGCGAAAGAGAACACATTTCGGTACTCGCACGCTGTTTTATGTGCGCACACTCATCCTCTTTCGCGCCTCCTTGCGATTAAACTGACACATACACACAAAATTATCACAAAATACCCATCTTGTCATGTATTCTCATAAACACAGTCATTTATGTCTTAAATGAACGTAAACAGTTGAGAAAGAAATTGGATATTTGTCAGATCCGTGCATTAGGTCTTAAAGTGACAGCAGCCTGTAAATTCCTGCTGCTGTTTGTGTCATTAATGTTAATCAAAAAACAAAACATAGGTTTAACAAAGATTAATCTATATTTGATTTATAGCAAGGTTACAATTGTCACCCCCCCCCTTCTTTTTTTGGGGGGGCTGATTAAAAAAANTTTATAGCAAGGTTACAATTGTCACCCCCCCCCCCTTCTTTTTATGGGGGGGCTGATTAAAAAAAATAAAAGATCCGTTCTGTGACTCAAAAACCATAATGTGATCCGAACCGTGGGTTTTGTGATCCGTTGCACCCCTAATTCTTTGTATAATATTATGTCCTGCAAATGTGCCTAGAGAAGGTTATTCAAGTGCTGTGAAATTCAGTTGAATTCTTTACCAACCTTTTGCCTTTCTTAGTTAAAACAGAGTGTGTGTTGTGTGTGAGAGAGAGAATTTGTGTTATAAATTTTCTGTAAAGAGCTGCTCTCTTAGTGAAAGTGTGAGCCCATAAATCATGTATGACATCTTTGTTTAGTCATTTACACTGTTGTTTTTCTTTTCATATTTAAATCATCCTTTTTATTCAAATAATTTGTTGTGTTTGATTTGCATTTTTTCCCCAATCATTATGTGCTTGTTTTGCTGTGTGCTGGTGCATGTTTTCATCCATTTATCATTATTTTTTTAAACATTAACATTATCTTCATTTCATTTGTAGATTATTTTTTTGTTGTTGTTGTTGTTTCTTTGTGCACATTATATTTCATGTTTCAAATTCATTTTGTGATTTTTTTTCTTTTTTTTTTTTCTTCTTTTTTCTTTTTTCCCCCATGTTTTATTTCCATAATCAAGATTAGCATAGTTTCTATGACCTCTTTTTAAGATTTAAATGCTTATTGCATTACCATATAGTAAAAAATTAGCAATTATTTATGTACCTGCAATGTTTGTTTTCTATTTCATATCTAAAGTCATGGCCCTTAAATGTAGGTCATTTAAATAATTCTGTAAACTGTTGTTGTGCCTGCATCCTACCCACGCATCTTTTTTTAGCTCACCTATTTTTCACGGTTGTGTGAACGAGCATCTGGCCGACCGCACGCCCTCGCCCACCTTCTCCACCAGTGATTCTGAGATTACCGAGCTGGCTGACGAACGGCAGAGCGAGATGGAGGACTTCATGGATGATGAGGCTTTCGTGGATGACACCAGCTCAGATGCTGGGACCGAGGAGGGCTCTGACATCTTCAGTGATGGGCAGGACCCCTTCTATGACCGTTCCCCATGGTTCATCCTCGTGGGCAGGTTGGTGGTGGCCACTGCTCAGGGGAAACCTGACAAATGAGGGCTGGAGAGAGAGAACGAGTGACAGAGAGAGACGGAGAGAGTTGTGTGGCTCAGTGTGCAGCTGTTAATTGGGCTCCATGATCTAAAAATTAGTTATATACATTGAAAATGAAATAAATTGAATTATCTAGTCATGCGAGAGCAGATCTTATCTGAGAAACAGCTCACACGGCTATACCAGATACCTCCTCCTGTTCTCCACAGCCTACATTTAACCTCCATCTGTCTGGTTTGGTTTAACATTAGTGCTCTAAACATTAGCAGACGTTTGTTTGTTTTCATCCATTGTAATTATTTTAATCGGGCTGTCAATCAATAAAAAATAAAAAAAACTGATTAAAATGCACCGTTAATACTAGCAAAGAAATGCAAATGTATGATAATTCAATAATACAGCCACTTTGCCAGCACTTTATGGACTTAATATTACATATGCACAGTTTCTTCTACCGTTCTGCTGCATTTGTTCTTTGCTGGGGTTTACGTTAACATTTTTATGAATGACATATTTTACTTGTGGGTAATATTGCACTTAGCCTCGATTGTAATTAAATTTCACCCTACAAGAACGCAAATGAGCTTTGTTAAACATCCCATCTGGGTTTATAAATAAATTGTCTGTAAAGAATGTCTTTCCCCATTGACTTTGAAACAAATGCTCACAATTGTGACTACAATTTTACTGAAATTTGATAATGTGCTAATGGCTTTAAAAACATAAAATATATTTCATTAATCACATCCTTTAACACATTAACCTTTTGATTTACAGCCCTAATTTCTTTATTTTTTGTAACTTATTTATTAATTGTGTTTATATATTAAAATATTAAGTTTGTGTGTATTAATTTCTTTTTTATTTCATTTTATCTGTTTCTTTTTTCCTTTAATTTTCATATTCATACAGTGTACTAAAGTAAGAGCAGTTATTTATCAGTCAGTTGTACAAGAGAGATGGATAGAGGAGGATGGCAACATAGTCTGTATGGATGCAGAGGCGCAAATGGACCTGCGTCATCGTGACTTCACTGATGCGCTACAGTGATAGCTCTCCTCCATCTTGGCCTTGAGGCTGCCCACGGGGGAGGAGGAGCTCTCTGACTGCAAACAGCTCCTGAAATCCAGACTATGTGTGCCCCCTAGCCTCTGAAAATATAAAATATTCTGATACAATCTCTCTTGCAACAAACCAATACATATTTTTTTTGTTTTATGTGTCCGTACAGCATAATGTATGAATTATTTATTTGTCCTTTTTCTTTTGCATTTAATTTCAAGGTTGTTTTGTTTGTGTCAGCTCTTAGTAAATCTGTCTGACACATCATATCCATTATTCTCCAATGGTGTTAATCAAGGTAATGGAGATGAACCCGTTTCCCCGCAGTGAAAGGAAGTCACTGTGCGTAACACTGCTCAGCTGTGCATCTCCTGCACCCTCCATACTAATACATTTGGTTCATGTTCTGAACGTGTGTGCGTAAGACAGTCTCAGGGTGGTACTATAATTGCTGTTCTTTTTCCTCCAGAGCTTTCGTGTACCTGAGTAACCTGCTGTACCCTGTTCCTCTGGTGCATCGTGTCGCTATAGTAACAGAGAAGGGAGATGTGCGAGGATTCCTGCGAGTGGGGGTCCAAGCCATCGCTGGTGAGCGCTGCTCTATATTAATGAATTAATTAAGATTCTGCTCAGATTTAATTAAGCACAGTTGATATCAATCTGATGTGCTTTGTAAACATTAATTCACTTGATTAAGTTGTTTTTCAACAAATCTGTTACATGTGTGTCCTTATTCTTTGATATTTGTGTTTTTGTAGCGGATGAAGAGGCTCCTGATTATGGATCTGGTGTGCGTCAGTCGGGCACTGCTAAGATTTCCTTTGACAACGAGTATTTTAAAAAGGTACAAGCCAGTCCAGCATTTGAGATTTTTAAGTTATTTTAAAACTGAAAAGAGTTAAGTTTTCATGTTATTTTACCTTGAGTGGATGTATACAAGGCAAGAAAATATCAATAATTTCTCCCCACAAATGTCAAATATCCATACAGAGGAGGATATAGGCTACTTGTAGAAAAAAGAATGGGAGAAATCACAATACCCATTATGGTGGCTCTAGGAAAGGAAGTCCTGCCTTCCTAAAAGTGTCAGTCACTATATTGACAAATCAATCACCTGGTCTGTTTGTTCTAGAATATAAAACTATCCCTAACCTAAGATGTGAAGTATTAGTTTTTATTTAGCCTTAATTGAACTGAATAAGCAACATTTATGGTTTTATTGCTTATTTGATGTATGTTTTTGCAAAGTAAGCTGAACAGACAGTTTTAAAGATTACAGGCTTTCCCTATTCAAGTAGATAGGAGCTGCGAGATATACTGTATAATATTCACAATTCATGTGTATATTATATATTATATTAATGTAAGAAATAATTGACTTGCTGTTGAATTATTTGAAAATAATGCACACCCATTATACCTCGGGTGTGCATTATTTCTAATAATTCAATGGACCGGAGTTAATTATTCCACTTATACTATGGTTTCCACACCTCAAGACATTGTTCAGATGTTGTATTTCAAGACATTTGTCAGGTTTTTGTCCTTAAAACACTC
Source organism: Anabarilius grahami (assembly GCA_003731715.1). Taxonomy (NCBI): domain Eukaryota; kingdom Metazoa; phylum Chordata; class Actinopteri; order Cypriniformes; family Xenocyprididae; genus Anabarilius; species Anabarilius grahami. The sequence continues at coordinate 3,815,354 of RJVU01036174.1, read as the reverse complement.
TTGTGTGTGGGACTGATTTTCATACGCATCTCATCACACGCCTCCGTTGCTAATTCCAAAACGTCATTTTAGAGCTAGTAACGGAGGCTTGAGCCATTGATAGCAGACTAATACAGTTATTAACGCTGTTATGGAAGAGAGAGAGAGATTATGCATGTGTGAATTACCTGAGTCTGTGCGTCTCTCAATAGTGTTCGGCAGCAGCATCCCGACTAATAGCAAAACTGTAAGTTTATCTGCTTCAAGAACAGCGCCGTTATTAACTTTTATAGTGAAAAATGTCATGTAGCTTTTAAGTTACAAAACTATTTTACTGATAAAATCATCAGAGCAGCACTGACAACACGTTTCTGTGCGATTGTGTGTCTGTACTGTACGTGTGTGCGTTTGAGTGGGAAAGAGAGCGAGAGTAAGAGAGTATGTGCTTTCTGTACATAAATCAGAATCAGAATCAGAATGTGCTTTATTCGCCAAGTGTGCACAAACACACAAGGAATTTGTTGTGGTTTTTACAGAAGCTCTTGGTACACACATACATATGACATGAGAACAGAAACATTTAACTAAGTAAACTAAGAAAATAATAAATAAGTAAAATAAAATAAATAATAATACTACTATGGTATACATCTGGAACAGAAGACATACAGATTTGTATTGTATATACAGCAGGGTGAATAGTATATATATATATATTTACACTAATTTTTACTCTCTATCAAGTACTGAAAGTGAATACTAAAACGGTAATTGCTATGTTAGCTGTTTAAGCTGGAGATGGCGTTGGGGAAAAAACTGTTCTTATGCCTAGATGTTCTAGTGCACAGGGATCTGTAACGTCTGCCTGAGGGCAGAAGAACATGATTTTGTAGCAAAAAACATGGAAAAATTTGACGTTTTTATCCTATTGTTTACTATATTTATTAGATTGGTCGGTGTCATTGTAGGTTTTGGTTCTTTCGCTGTTGTAGGCAGTAAGGACCTTGGAAATAACTGAAATAATTTGGCGAAGTGATATAGACATGTAATGCGGTCAAGACCTGCCTAGAAATACTTTAGCCATGCGTTTCCCTGAAAATAGTTGCACACCTTAGAACTTTCATCAACCAGTCAGATTCAAACAGCCCTGTAGTATAATATATTATGATATGATATACAATATTATTTAGAATATTTAACTAAGTGGCGCATTTTGAGGCCTGTTCATAAATACAATCCAATGAAACATTTTTTCACAAAAGTTGGTATTGATACTAAGAGACTGAATATTTGAACATTTGAAGTTTAAAATTTGATCTTGTCTCAAGCTTGACATTTGTACTAGTTTGTACAAGGTTTGAGACATTTTGATGATCGCTGCCTTTATCTTTTTATTTCCTTTTTTTTTTTTCTCCTCTCTCTTTTACTCTAACACCATCCAGAGTGATTTCTCCTCCGTGGTCATGACCCGCTCTGGCCTCTCTATGGAAGAGTTGCGTATTGTGGAAGGTCAAGGTCAAAGTTCAGAGGTCATCACCCCTTCAGAAGAAATGAACAGAATAAATGACATGGGTGAGTGTGGATGCACAGGCCAGCTGGCAACCCCTGAGCTCTGAACAAAACCATTCAGTCTGAGTGAAAAGAAATGCTTACACATCCAGACATTTGATTTACAGTGCCTCAGTGTTTTGAAAGCTTTAGGACCAAATCGATTCTTCTAGCAGGTTTTAACAGGTCAATATAAGTGATACAAAGACCATGAAAACGGATTTAGATGTTGTTTATTAAAACATTAAGTAATATCAAATAACTGTCAACCTACATTTTTTGCAGTATATATTTATTTTTATAAAATTAGATGATTCTGCACCTTAGAAATAGTAGTAGTAAAAAACATACAGTTGCTCACAAAGAAAAACAACATCTACAATTTAATTCAGCATCTACAATTTTTTAAATATATTTCTTAAATAGAATTTGATGGTTCTACAAAGTAAAATAAAATTACAGGGAATGCCCAAGAAAATCAGCTAACATCTATACCATCTACAATTTCACATTAACTATGTAAAGATTCATTTACATAAAACAGTCTAATATTATGTATATTTACACGTGTTTTGTATCTAAAAGACCTGAAGCTTGGGAACGTGGACACAAAACTGGGTGATGGTTTGGCAGAGCATCTGGAAGTGGGCAGTATTTTCACTTTCCGCGTCACCGTTCTGCAGGCGAGCAGCATCCCGCCTGAGTACGCAGACATCTTCTGCCAATTCAAGTGAGTCAGCCTGTCTCCATAGCAACCCTTCTTTCCTGTCTCATTGGTCTTTATTCAGACAGAGCACACACACACACACCTTCACATAAATCACGCAAACGCACAGTCACGCTTCTCTCAGTAATCCTCTCTCATGCTGCCAACAGTTTCCTCCATCGTCACGATGAGGCGTTCAGCACAGAGCCGCTGAAGAACATAGGCAAAGGTGCCCCGCTGGGCTTTTACCACGTACAGAATGTAAGTGTTGAATGCAGCTAAAGAGATGAGGTTTTAAGGAGGAAAATGAACATTATGGTGGCATAACCACCTCAGAGTTGTTAATAGAGAGTTCTAATTAAAATATTTAATCAGGCTAGATGCGTATAAAGAATTATGCTTCATTGTTGCACATCTTTATGCAAATATGAATGTGTTGTCAACTTATTTATTCGGTTCACATCCAGATCTCAGTGGAGGTGACAGAGTCCTTTATTGAGTACATAAAGACCAAACCAATTGTGTTTGAAGTGTTCGGCCATTACCAACAGCACCCACTGCACATTCATGGACAGGAATTGGTCAGGTAATAACCTGTTGTCCAGTTTTCCATATTTGATAAACATTATCTTGTTTATCATAAAATTATTCACTGTTTTGAGTGCATTTCAGGGACGTAACCACATTAAGGGTGACTTTTCAAATTTGTCAATGGTGTTTTTCAATTGATGATTTTTAAAGGAATTACATTTTAGAATTGTCAAATATCAAATCTTATATAGTTTTTACAGTGCTGTAAGAGTTATTTTTGCATGTCTGATTTAATTTTCTTCTTCTCTTGTAGCCCTTCTCAGCCTTCCAGAAAGTACTACCCTCCACCTATGCCTCTGTCTAAACCAGGTATGATGGCAACTACTATATAACTCAAAAATCATTTGTCTTCATTAAGAACATTACATGTTCATTAAGTCAGCTTGAAGGGTCTTAAATTTGCATAAGTAATAATAAAGCAATTCCCTAAATAATCCTCGCCCAGAGCATGTATGCTCCTCTATCTCCCCTCTAATTATTAGTGTAATTCATTACAAGATTCATTAAACAATGAGCTACCTCGGTTCACAATAATGCTGTAATCTCTGGCTCTTTTGTTTGATACGGTTATCTCCTCTCAAAAGGACTCCGGATCCCATTTATGCGGCAAGTCAGTTTGAAAGACGCAGCTGTCAGCCGTTCCTGTCCAGACTGTTGTTTTTTGATAGAGAACAAATCTCCCTTTGCGACCAAAAATAAAACAAAGGCTGCAGCCTTGAAGTGTCATCCATCCTGACGGCGTATTGATCTTCACCTAGAGCTGTCAGTCTTTTATATTGCAATATGAATCTAGAGGTGCTACGGCTCAGCTGGAGATAATTGGAAAAGCTGTAGTGCTGTTTGTGATTTATAGATTGTAGATGCAGGGTGTTTAAAAACCTCCAACACCTGTCATATGTATACAGTCTCATTTAAAGAACTCTTGAGATTGTTTCAAGTCTCCAGGTGCCATTCAGGCATTTAAAAAAAATATTCTTATACAGTTGCAAGGTTTTTAGCATATCCTTAACTGACTGCTCTGAAGCAGTGGAGTCTCATAAGAAGCCAGGTTATCCCGATATATTTTTTGTTGATATGAAAAAACTGGTAAATTTAGCAATATAGCAGTTGTATGATGTTGTGATGAACTATATGCCTTTTTCCACTGAAGTTCTGAGTTGTTCAAAGCGTTTCTAAGGTTACTGATTGTTAGAAGGCAGCTGTCTGACTCAGAGATGGCGAAAACATGGTTTGTGTAGCAATAGCAACACATTATTAGCTGTTTGATAATGTAGTCAAGCAAAAGGCTAATCATATTAATTACCGTTATGTGTCCGATGTTGTAAAGAGCGATACCATTGTGGAGCGTTTACCTCAGTAAGTTGACCGAGTGGATCTCTGAGCTGGTGGTAGTGAGTGGAGGCGGGGCTAATTAACATATTCATGGATTCTGCGTATACTAAATTGCGTATACACATTTAAATATGTCATTTTTGTAATCAAAGATGAGTTTTAAGGGATAACGTAATTGACTACAAGTGGACTTTAAGTGTCCAAATACATTTTGGGCCCCTACATTCTTTATCTTTTCCATTTCTCACATATAACGCCATCTTTGTCTTTTTTATTTCAATCCACATCCTCACCACTCTCACCTGGGTCATCCGCCCAGACCATGCACGTAAGATTGAGTTGATCAGGTACCTGATGAGCGGGTACGTGCATGGCCAAGTGTTGGACACACTCTCGGAGCACGCAAACGCACTGGCTTCCACTGCCGTCGCCAGTTTGGAGGAAGGGGTAGACGAGTTGTCCCACTTCCCCTTCCTCCCTATACCCAACAGCCCCGTTCTCAGAGTGCCCAAACACGACGGTTGGTACAGAGCCTCAGAGGCCCATAGTAGTTTAGATTGATAGTGATTGGCTCTGTGCTGTGCTTTAATGTACTGTGACCTAGTGTAGTCCGTCATCCCTACCCAATGACAGAATCCCAGTCGACGTTCTTTTAATATTCCTGATGCCAAAGATGAGCTATAAAAGCTTTTCCTTCAGCTGCTGTGTTTTTAAGTGTCACTCTCCCTTTTTTTCCCTTCCCTGGTTGATCTAGACTGCAATGACAGCTGCTTTGTGTCTCCTTTTGAAACGGTAGTGCTAATTAAATCATGTTAGGTGTTTTCCATATTCTCTTGCTAGCTTCCCTCAAGATTTTTTTTTTTCACAAATTACGAACATCTCACATCAAGTTACACAAGTGTTTTTCTTCCATCTCTGTGCATAAGATTTCCTGCAGCTTTTTCCCAGCGCAATTGTCTCCCACCTAAAAAAATACAGGCCGCTGCAGGAAATGGAGTGCCGCCCCTTAGTTGCAGTTTTAGGAGCACATCAGCTGTATTGATTTTCCCGAAGTAGTATAGAGTTTCTTGTGGCCGATTTTCCAAAGTCTACACAATGACCCTCCTTTAAGCTGATGCTTTGTGTTTTCTCACATTACGTGACTCATGCTCATATTGTTTTTCTGTCATGTTCAGCATTTTTTTAATAGAACTTGGCCTTTTTAGTAAAAAAAATTAAACTAATTTTAATACATCAGCCATTTGGTGCTCCATATTAACGCCCTATTTATACTCCACTTACCTTGCAGTGCCAGCCACCAAACTAAACACCATTACCAAGTCCAACCTGGGTCAGTGTGTGAGCAAGTATGACCTCCTGGCCTGGTTCGAGATCAGTGAACTGGAGCCCACTGGAGAGTAAGTGAACCATATTGACATCTACATACTGGCCTAAAATTTCTGGTTAAAATGGTTTTACTCAGTCATCTCCTTAAGCAGCATTTAAAGAGAATTTGTATATTTAACAGGGTTCATACAAGGTGCTTAAAGTGCTTGAATTTGACTTTGAAATTTAAGTCCTGGAAAACCCTTGAAAACAACCATACTTATGAAAAGTGCTTGAATTATTGAAAGACAATATATATGAAATTAGTGTTTAATTTTATCGATAAAACAATCTTTTCACACCAAATTAATGCTGCAGCTAATCTGATATACATTTAGAGCCATTTCGCATGGCTATTATGAGCATGATATTGCTCATATAAATATCCAAGTATATATTACAGCTTTCATTCATGGGAAAAAAATCAGTTTGAATAAGGAAAGCGATATCTTTGTCATAGTATCTTTTCAATGGTTAAAGTTACCACAGTCATTGCATGTGCTGCACTTTATTTGTACCATTTTTGTTTCATTAGTTTATTTTTATTTATCTATTTACCTTTTTAGAATTTAGAAAAGATCTTGTTTGATAAGCGAGATCTCTGATTGTAGTCCTTGAAAACCAAAGAAGTAGTGCTTGAAAAGTCCTTGAAAGTCCTGGAATTTCATTTTACAGTATCTGTACGAACACTGATTTAAAAATGTTGCTCTAAAGGCTGTTTGTACATATAAACGATGTGTTGTTTATTGCAGGTATATCCCAGCAGTAGTAGATCACACAGGAGGTCTTCCCTGTCATGGGACGTACCTTTTGCACCAGGTATTTATTCTGGCTTTCACTAATAGGAGTATAAATCATGGATAGGAGTAACAATGATTCGTTACAATTCTTCTTTTGATGACTGTGCTTTTTATATTGCTTTATTTATATATATATATATATGTGTATGTATATATATATATATATATGTATGTATGTATGTATGTATACACCCTCCAAAAGTTTGGAAACACCCCTGGCAAAGTGTTTTTTTGGACGATATCAGCATAAATCCTTATCATTTTTTGGTGCGAATACATTACAGTAACTTGACATTATCATTGAAGACCACCAATAATAACTTTCATTTTGATTACATAACAACGGCAATATATACGTCAAAGTCAGACATGCCCCTTTGCCAGCTGTGATGTCTGGTTACTGGTTTAAACTTGGCCCAGGTTTGTAAAAGATTTTTGGGTCAGCACACCTTAATAGCTTCAACAATTGATTGCCAATTAAGTTTAGAATACAACGAACCAATTAGAACCCCGTTTAGGTCAAATAGCTGCTAATGGTGGATATTTTGATGAATCGAACATTTTAGTTTTTTTCTATGTATAAACTGTTTATGTAATAAAATATGTTTTCGTAGTTTGTGTTGTCCCTTATCAGTGCAAAATTATCACAAATTAAAAAGGATTCATGCCAATATTGTCCAAAACCCCACTTTTCTAGGGCTTTTCCAAACTTTTGGAGGGCAGTGTATATATATTAAATATATATATATAATTATTGATCATTTAAAAAATATGTAACTGGAGGAACAGTATTGTACTGGAATGATGACAAAAAAAATAGGCAAAAAACCAATTGTATTTTAGATAAAGCATGTATGCATTATAAATTGGATAATATTATAGCACTTATGATTGAATTTTAACTTCTGTTATCAGTGCTTTCAATTTTCATAGATGTCTGCATTGCAATGCTGTGTTCTTCTGTCTCTACATTTTATTAATATTAAATTCTCTCCGCATTTTCAGTCAGGAAATCTGTAGTTTAGCCTAAGGATCATGTTCACTGTCCTTAGCCAAGGGCATATAAATGATTCAAATTGAGATTGCTTTTAGTAATCTGTGTTGCTTGTGTTTTCAGGGCATCCAACGTAGAATAACAGTCACTCTGATCCACGAGAAGGGCAGTGAGCTGCACTGGAAGGACGTCCGAGAGCTGGTTGTTGGTCAGTACAAATTGTGTTCTGAAATTTTAAATAGGACATCTAATTCCTATTAGCACAGCTGGAATGCTGTAATGGCCAATCAGCAGCCAGGACCGTAAAACATCAGCTTTATAAAGTGTATTGTAAAGGCTACAGCCATCTGACATTGATTATTGTGTCTGTTGTAGGTCGAATCAGGAATAAACCAGAAGTGGATGATTCAGCTGCAGACGCAGTCCTGTCTCTCAACATCATCTCAGCTAAAAACTTGAAATCTTCCCACAACTCCAGCAGGTATGTTGTGTTCGCTCTCTTCATTCGACAACCTAAGCACCTTTTCCCAGTAAAGGGCCTATTAAATCAAGTATTAAGTTCAATTTATCTGTCTGCAGTCAGTGGCAGGTCTGCAAATGCTCTACTCGCCTAATGCAAATGAATCTACCTAACTGCTTAGAATTCAGGAGAGCATGTTGAACATGAGTCACCGCTGCCGTCAGTGAGAGGGAAAAATCCTGCAGGGATCAAGAGAGCCATCTAGTGGACCAAAAGAAAAACAGCAATTTAACCAAAAAGCACAGTGCCCTGTACAGCTCTATTTATTTTGAAAATGTGCATGTTGTTCTTTTAATCATGCCAGTTTGCTTTATTCTCTCTTTTGCTCATTTATTTCCTTTGCCAGTTTAATCTGAATGCTGCTTTTTGTCTTATGATTTGTAAAAATTTCTGTTGCCTGACTGTTTCTGCTTGTTTTGTCTCTCTTTTTGATCTCGTCCTTTTCCTGCTGCGGTTGGACTCTTGGTTTTGCTCAGCCTTTGTATTGATAGCGATATTGCTAGGTATCAGAACCACCTGATCATAAAGCATTTTTACCATCAAAGTGCTTTATGAGACATTTGTGATCTGTAGGCGTAACAGTAGCAGACCTATGTACTGCATCTGTGTCAGTGCTTTTCTGCTTCTCTCTTAACTCATTCTACATAATAGTATGAATTAAGGTGAAGTATTACTGTTGAATTTGCAAAAAATAATCTGTGTGCTATATTTAAATGCAAAATCTAAAAATTTGCATATTAAATGACTTAGACTCCACATTTGTTTAAATATAATCATCAACAGACCAAAACTCAAACCCTTTTGTTATATGGAATAATGTAATGTTTGTTTTAATGTGTATGTAAATGATGAACATACATTTCCCCCCCCCCTTTTTTTTAAAGATAAAATGGCCTTTTAAATTGGCAAAAATAATATATATGATATAAGATGTATTATGTTTTCTGTGTCACTCTAAGACAACCTTTATTTAATAAAATGTGTAATATATTTATAATATAAAATGTATTTTTATGTTTTTAAAAAGTCATTGCTTTTGCATGTAGTATCTCACCTTAAAACTATTAAGTAGATGAGCTATTGCCACCACATGTCTTTAACAAAAAAAAGCAAAGCTCCTGAATGAATGTAGATCTAACATTTCATTTGATTATACTCTACATTCACTGTATTATTACATTCGGCTTGTTAGCAGCTGAAATCTGAAATAATGAGTCTAGATACAGATGCAGACAAGCCTTTGTGAATCTATGTGCCATTTAAACAGTGAAATAAGGAGGAGAAAGGGAGGTGAGGGAGTGGAGAAAGAGATACAAGAAAATATGAGGATGAGTCAGCTGCCAGAATCTCTTTCTCTGTCTCCGTGTGTCCGTTCATATAAATCGTATGCCTTTGCTTATAGTCTTCACATCGCTGTAGCTCTGAGTCACATACATACACACTGCTTCCTCACAGTCCGCTTCAAGCTCACGCCAGATCACTAATAATGCAGCACCTGTCAACACTCTTGTGTTGTGTTGATCACTGTGACTTGAACGCATTAACAAACTATTTAAGCACAGAGATCTCTCAGCAGCGCGTGATACAGTTGTCATTGCACCTCATGTTTTTCACAGTGAGGTTGTCTGTCCATTAGCACCATCTGTTAGCTGAACATTTGCAGGCAGCATAGCTAATATATTTATTGTAGCCTTATGCTTCACTGTCATATGTGCAGCTAAAAGTCAACATGAAGTAAAAAATGTAACCTATTTACTTAATTTTTACTTTTAATACATATTTTTGGCCTTTTTGGGAATATTCATTTGGGAAAATTCATCGGTGCATGTTAAATAAAAAGAGACACTTTTTTTGGCAATTGTTCAGGTACGATATTGTTCAAAAGTTTGGGGTCAGTAAGATTTTTTTTTTTTTATGTTTTCGAAAGAAGTTTCTTATTCTCTCACTAAGGCTGCATTTAAATACAGTAAAAACAATAATTATGAAATATTATTATAATTTAAAATAACTTTTCTATTGTAAAATATTTTAAAATGTAATTTATTCCTGTGATAATAAAGCTGATTTTTTTTTTTTTTTTTTTAGCATCATTACTCCAGTCATCAGTGTCACATGATCCTTTAGAAATCATTCTAATATGCTGATTTGGTGCTCAAGAAACATTTCTTATTATTATCAATGTTGAAAACAGCTGATAAATTTTTTTTTTGTGGAAACAGTGATATGTTTTTTCCCCATTATTCTTTAATGAATAGAAATAGCAGCATTTATTTAAAATAGAAGTGTCACTTTTGATTATTTTAATGCATCCTAGCTGAATAAAAGCATCAGTTTCTATAATAAAAAAAATACTGGCCTCAAACTTTTTGAATGGTAGTGTAAATGTAATAACTTCATGATTCAGTCAATTCCCAATAGATAAATCCTTCTCTACATTTGTATGTTATTGTAAATTCTGTTTCACTCAGAAATGTCTTATTGCAGAAGTAAAATGGGTTGTGAATGTCATTTCATGTTGTCTTTAAGCACATCCACACTCAACACGTGCTCAAAAAATAGTGCGCAGCATAACTAATCACTTAAACACCAGTAAATATCCTTCCATCGATTTATATCATTTCTATATCCTAAAATTGAATGTATTTCTCCGTTCTCAGGACATTCTACCGGTTCGAGGCTGTCTGGGACAGTTCCCTGCACAACTCTCTCCTGCTGAACCGTGTCACTCCCTATGGAGAGAAGATTTACATGACCCTGTCAGCCTATCTGGAGGTCAGCCATGTCTCTTTTCAAATGACTAGTTCTTTAGAAGCAGGTTTTACAGCATTGACATGTGTGCTAACCTCTCCCCTGCAGCTTGATCACTGCATCCAGCCTGCCATCATTACCAAGGACATCTGCATGGTCTTCTACTCCAGAGATGCTAAGATCTCTCCTCCACGCTCCCTGAGGAACCTGTTCGGCAGTGGTTACTCCAAAACCCCTGACTGGTAAAAAAAAAAAAAAAGAGAGAGAGAGAGAGAGAGAGCTTATTTTATTTCTTTTACCACAAAAAAAGCTCAAATGTGTCTGATGGTTAGTTGACTTAAAACTTTTTTAGCAAATCTTGTCGAATTTGACCTCATTTCTGAAAGACTACATGGAATATTCATACATTTAAATTAATTTCTTTCATGTAGGACTGTTTAAAATTAAGTAAATATGATTGGGAATTGTACACATTCATATAAATGTTAAGCAGAAATCGTAATAGTGCTCAAAGAAAATGTTGATGGACATCTTAAGCTTCAAATATCATTAAAGTCTTGAAATCTGTGTCCTCTCCACATGCACATGAATTTGCTTTGCATTTAGAAACTATGCTAACACTGTTTTCTGATTTGTTTCCATTACAGTAATAAAGTGACTGGAATCTATGAGCTTAGCTTGTGCAAAATAGCCGACACAGGAAGCCCAGGTATGATTGTTTTTTTTTTTAAATACTAACATTTTTTAAGGATGCATTAAATTGATCAAAAGTGACAAGAAATACATTTATAATGTTACAAAAGAGAAATGTAGTTCTTTTGAACCTTTATAAAAGAATCCTGGAAAAACTGTTTTCAATATTGATAATGATAAGAAATGTTTTTTGAGCACCAAATCAGCATATTAGAATGATTTCTGAAGGATCATGTGACACTGAAGACAATGAGTAATGATGCTGAAAATTCAGCTTTACAATCACCAGAATAAATTACATTTTAAAATATATTAAAATGGTTATTTTTAGTTGTAATAATATTTCACAGTTTTTACTGTATTTTTGATCAAATAAATGGAGCCTTGGTGAGCAGAAAAGTGTTTTTCAAAAACATTATAAAAATCTAACCGACCCCACATTTTTTAATGATATTGTAAATTGTTTATAAATAATATTCATAAAATATATATTACAAATAATTAATAAATATATGTATGATTTCAGCTTTCAGCAAAAAGATTTTCCTATTTAGCTTGTGTCATTTTAACAATTCTGCATATTGATATAATAGGCCTGCTATATTAATCAGTTTCATTGTTCATTTTCAGGTATGCAGCGGCGGAGGCGGAAGGTTCTGGATACGTCTGTGGCATATGTGCGTGGAGAGGAAAACCTGGCAGGCTGGAGACCCAGAGGAGACAGTCTGATCCTGGAGCACCAGTGGGAGCTGGAGAAACTCGAGCAGTTGCATGAGGTGAGAGTAGAAGGCGAAAGATCATGATTGAGCACTGCCACACTCTTTGCTGCCTGTGTTCATCTGTATAAGAATATCCCACAGGCAGTTGTGATCTCCAGACCCTGATGCCCATTTCTATCTTTGTCAGGTGGAGAAGACACGTCACCTGCTGCTGCTCCGTGAGAAACTGGGTGAGACGCCTCCTCCTAAATCCCTGAGCGACTCTCTGTCTCCCAGTCTGAGCAGCGGCACCCTCAGCACCTCCACCAGCATCTCCTCCCAGATCTCCTCCACTACCTATGAGAGCGCCATCACGCCCAGTGAGAGCAGCGGATATGACTCTACAGATATCGAGAGCTTGGTAGACCGCGAGAAGGAGCTGGCCACTAAGGTAAAAGACCCTACAAGTATTACTTTAATATTTGTAATAATATTTGTTGTGATTTTGATATAGGATTCTTTACTAGATCCTTAAAGGGATAGTTCACCCAAAAATGAAAATTATCCCATGATTTACTCACCTTCAAGCCATCCTAAGTGTCTATGACTTTCTTCTTTCAGACGAACACAATCAGAGCTCTTCCAAGCTTTATAATGGTACTGAATAGGCCGCTGTATTTGGAAGCCCAAAAAAGCACATCCATCCATCGTAAAAGTAATCCATACGACTCCAGGGGGTTAATAAAGGCCTTCTGAAACAAAGCGATGGGTTTTTTTAAGAAAAATATCCATATTTAAAACTTTATAAAATATATAAAAGCTGAATTTTCAATTTTCTCTAGTCTTCAAGGGATAGTTCACCCAAAAATGAAAATTCTGTTATTAATTACTCGCCTTCATGTCATTCCAAACTCATAACTTGCATTCATCTTTTTAGTGAAATCGCAGAACTTTCTGTCCCTCAAATGACAGCATACGCAATTACCACTTTCAAGCCCCAGAAAGGTAGTAAAGACATTATTAAAGTAATCCATGTGACTCCAGTGGTTTAACCTGGTGATGTGAGTGCTTTGTTTGCGCAAAAAAAAACATGATTTACCACAAAATATTAATCTCCAACGCGCATTCACGAGAGCACCACGACGCATGCGTGTTGTGTTGATGTGAGAGCAGACATTGTTGCGTGAACCACTTGGGTCACATGAATTACTTTAATGATGTCTTTAATACCTTTCTGGGGCTTGAAAGTGGTAGTTGCGTAGACTGTCAATGGAGGGAAAGAAAGCTCTCAGATTTCATCAAAAAGATCTGTTCTGAAGATGAACGAAGGTCTTACGGGTTTGGAACGACATGAGGGTGATTAATTAATGACAGAATTTTAGGTGAACTAACCCTTTCAGTGACACAGTGTCAGTGTTTATGCTTCAAAAATCATTCTAATATACTGATTTGGTGCTTAAGATAGTGTGAGGACCCTATTGTAATTGTTCAGTCAATTATTCTTCTCTGAAATTAATCGCATTTTTGAGGGCCTAAACATGCTCGAAAACTCATGAAACTTTGCATGCGTCAGAAGTGGTGAAATTTTACGTCTGATATGGGTTTCAGAATTAGGTGTGGCAAAATGGCTCGATTGCGCCACCTACAAACTTTCAATTAAGCGCCCTTCGCACTACGTTTCACATACAGGTATTAAATTTGGTAGACACGTAACAGCCCAATACCTACAAAAATGTCCCTGGGTGCAAAATCTGAAAAAAACAAAACAAAACAAAAACACAACAACAGGAAGTGAGATATTTTGAATTTTCTCTACCATTTTGCAGTTTTTGCCATCAGGAAGCTGTTGTAACTCAGCATACAATGTCCAATCTGCCCCAAACTTCACATGTGTGATAAGAGTCCTGGCCTAAAGACATCTATATGCCAATATTCAGTTAGTCATAGCACCACCTGCTGGCAACAGGAAATTACATGCTTTACATTGTAATTCTCTCCCAGAAACAAATCTGAATATGCCACGAAGTACCAAAAATACTAGAAACACGTTAAATCATGGAACACTTGGCTAAGTGCTAATGTTTGCGATTAACGCAACGAAACAGGAAGGTGTTGTAACTCAGGCATACAATGTATGATCTGCTCCAAACTTAACATATTTGATAATAGTCCTGGCCTGAAGACATTTACATGCCAAAATTCAGTTACAGTCAAAGAGCCAACTGTTGGCATCAGAAAGTGTGGCATTTTGAAATGACTTTGCCATAATTCTGTATTTACTCGCCTACATGCATGTCGCCCACTGTTCACTGTTTTCCTAAGGCCGACGGGTGGCAGTTAGCCTGGGTGCGAGGGCCCTTTCATCGCTGCTTGCAGCTTTAATTCTTATTATCAGTGTTGAGAACAGTTGTGCTGCTTAATATTTTTGTGTGAACCGTGGTATGTTTATTTTTCAGGATTCTTTGATTCTATTCTTTGAATAGAAAGTTCAAAAGAACAGCATTTATTTGAAATAGAAATCTTTTGTAACACAATTATTCTTATTATTTAAGGCATTCTTGCTAAATAAAAGCATTAATTTATTAAAAACATTCTCACTGAGAACATTTAAATGGAAGTGTATATTGGATGTCTATTATAAGGAATGTGTATTTATGTCTTTCGATTCATTTTCAGTGCCTCCGTCTCCTGACGCACACTTTCAACAGTGAATACAACCAGATGTGCAACAGCATCAGTGACTGCAAGGTAACCTGGACTTATACAATGAAAAACAACCAGTTTTGTATGAACTGGAATATATCAGATTGAATGAACTGTTATCTGTCTCTTTCAGTTGTCAGATATCTCTCCTATGGGCCGTGATCCATCCGTCACTAGTTTCAGCAGTGCTACTCTCACACCCTCCTCCACCTGCCCCTCTCTGTCAGACTCTCGGTACAGTTCAGATGTTAAAGCACAAACGATAAGTTCCAAATACAGTCTTCTAAAAGTGAAGTATCCTAAAAACATCTGTCTTGTCCAGGACCCCTGAAGCTAACTCTCGTGCCACCAGCCCGACATGCTCAGACTATGAGAACTTCCCCATGGTGCCCATTCTGGAAACGTCCTACCTGGCCCGCGCCGGCAAACATGAGTTCCTCAACCTTGTGCCTGATATTGAGGAAATGAGACCTGGGTGAGAGTTCTGACATACCTGACACGTTTATTTTTGTGTTTAGTCCATTTTCACAAGGATCAAGATGAATTTGTTAAATCATTCAGGCCATGTTATGTTTCCTCAAGTGAGGCAGCAGAGATGTTGTTGTAAAGAAGTATGCTAGTCTGACATGCCCTTCTGTGTTCACTAAGGTCTGTGGTATCAAAGAAAGGATTCCTCAGTTTCATGGAGCCCCGCTCCAACTCTTGGGTGAAGCACTTTGTGGTGGTACGTCGGCCATACGTGTTCATCTACAACAATGACAAGGACCCGGTAGAGAGAGGAGTGCTGAATTTATCCACTGCCCAGGTGGAGTACAGCGAAGACCAGCAGGCCATGCTCAAGGTAAAGCCTCATTCACTATTTGGAAACCAACTGTTGATATATGTCATCTGAATGCTTAATTATTGCTTATTGATGGCTTGCAGACACCCAATACATTCGCCGTGTGCACCAAGCACAGAGGGATCCTCCTCCAGGCCAACAATGACAAAGACATGAATGACTGGCTGTACGCCTTTAACCCACTCCTAGCAGGAACAATAAGGTACACATCCCAACCTTTGCCAGGGAAAAGAAAAGTTTTTATACCCCATTTTTTGTACAAATACCTATAGTTAACCCAGTTTAGTGTGGTCCTAGGGTCCTATTTACACCTGGTATTTAGATCCGTTTTGGATCACAAGTAGATGAGGGAGATACATACCCGTTTACATCTCTTTTGTCCACTTTAGACCACTTCTGTCCTGATTTCTTCAAGGGGAGGGACTGTGGGCGAGTAAATTTATGGGTTTTTCCAGATCTTTCGATCTAATGGACGAAAGTAGGTCTTTTGTGGCTGTTCGAATGCATTTGACCACATGAGCGTCTACACTATGAAACCAATCCAGTCGAATGTGTTTTCGACAGAAAAACATACGGAGAGCAGCAGCTTTCATTTCTGCTCTGACATCCGCAAGACCACACAGAACACGTGTCAGAAATCAGGAATGGTCAGAGAACATTGTGCTTGGTACATTTTTTGTCTTCAAACCAAACTTCGCTCTTCAGCCGACAAAGTTTAAATAATCCCGTTTGGCTAGCGCACATCCCATAATGTTTACGCGTTATGTCAGTAGGTGGAGAGTAGGCGGGATTTTGATGGGTTTGCGTTTTGGTCGATCGGATCACAACTAGACGAGAAGACATACCCGTTTACACCTGGTGTTTTAATCCATCTCTTTTGTCTACTTTCGACCACTTCTGTTCTGATTTCTTTGAGGGGTGGGTCTATGGGTGGGTAAATGTATGGGTTTTTTCAGATCTTTCGATGTAATGGACAAAATAAGCTTGCGCAAGTTAGGCCTGAATGTGCCTGGAGACAACAGAAAAACATACGGAGAGAAGCAGCTTTCGTTTCTGCTCTGACAGCCGCAAAACAACGCTGAACACAGTGAACAATGTGTTTTGTGCGTTTTTCGTCTTCAAGCTAAACTTGGATCTTCAGCCGACAAAGTTGAAATAATCCCGTCTGGCTAACGCACTTCCCATAATGTTTACGCGTTAGGTCTATACTATGAAAGCAATCTGGTCAACTGCGTTTTCGACTACCTCTGGAAATGTGGTCAAAAGTGGACAAGCTCAAAACATTTTACACCCTATTTACACCTGTATTTAGCGTCGTCCACCTGACTCCATCCATGTTCTCTTACAGGTCAAAGCTGGCGAGGAGACGATCCGGCCTGATGAAGAACTGAACGAGCGCACACACATGCAGAGATAGTGCTCTTTTCTCTCTGTCTACCTTTACAACGTACCAAGTGTGTTAACACTTCTAAATCTTTGTGGTTCTTGACAGTTTCTCTTGTATGTAGACCTGTGGCTCTGTTCTCCTCTCCAGCAAATGAACTTTGAGTTCCTGAACACCAACTNNNNCCCCCCCCCCCCTCTCTATTGTGTTATTGATTGGATTTATTCTATCTTCAGTTTTGTTCTTTGTCATAACTGAACCTCCTTCAAGTAGCATGTTGTAATAGTCTATTTGTGTGTGCACGAATCTTCAGAGCAGGTTCTGCTTTCTCTTGAGTTACTCTCGTCTATGAAGATCATTCTTACAGTGTTGTCTGCCAGGAACATCTTACCCATGTGGCAACAGCCACGACCCTCAGGAGAAAGTTGGCTTGCT
>RJVU01036174.1:3772774-3797951 GCA_003731715.1 Anabarilius grahami | reverse complement strand
TTATAATATATTATAATATAAAATATTACCTATTTAACTAATGATCAACTTTCTCTGATAGAGGACATACAAAACAAACAAAAAAAGCTTTGCTCAAGATATTGCTGAAAAAAAAAAAAAGATTTTTAGCTGGACCAACGCACTTCTTGAAGATGCTTAATTTTCTAGACAAAAATTGACCCCTAAACTGAATGTTACAGCAGTATTGGCTTAATGGGTTTGCTGAATCAAAGCAAGCCGTGATAGTCGGGATGTTGACCATGTACATACAGCCGTTTACTCGCCCAGCCTGTCGTAATGTATTTGCTTGATTAATTCCACATATCAAGGACGTAAAACATACCATTAACAAAGTACTGTATGTAATCATAAGACATATATTACCAAGGAAAGATGGTGATGATCTCTCACACATCACTCTTTCGGTAGCCTACAGGAGTATTCTGCTCGATTTAAACAATTTCCTCTGTAGATTAGGCTAAAAAATGGTGCAAAAGAATTACCTTAGACACAGAACACCTGACAGAATGAATCCATATGTACATAACGTTCAGGATTACTGTGCATAACGCTATTCATGGGTTTCTGTCCTTACTGTATTACTAAAACACCATTTTCGGGGCTGTTTTAGCAAGAAAGCTCTGATGGTTTTGCCTCTTCTGAAGACCAAACGCTTGAGTGAGATACTGATTTAAATGGTTACGGTTTCGAAATGATGGATTCAATTATTTTTCGCTGTTTTCAGAGAAATCTCAAGTCAGCAGGATCGTTAAACCAGGCTTTTTTCTTCTTGAGAATTAAGCATCACTTTTTAATATTATTGAACATTTACCATGTATCTCTACTGATTATCTTAACTTATTTTTATTAACATGTGATCAGTGTTTTACATTATACAACGAAAGGCAAGAAAGGCACTTTTCCTCATTTTTATTCATCTGTTCTCATTTACTTAGACCAAGTTTGACACTAAAACAGTTTCATCACTGTCAGTAGAAATGGGCCATTTATGCAGTTCGCTGCAGTGCAGTGTGCAGTTGCAGTGCGAGAAAGGGATGGTTTGCATTCTGCTTTTTTATTTTTGTTTTGAAAATCTTTGCTCTGTATGTTTGAAGACTTGCAGTCAAAGCACAAGTGCTGAAGTTAGCAGTGATTCAGTTCGACGGAAGTTTCCGGCGACATAACAGTCCTCTGGTCAGACAACCAGCAGGACTCATTGTCACAGGAAGGCTGATCACTGTCATTCCTTATGAAGTCAATATTCTTGCTGCTTTAGCGCATTTTCACAGGAAACACATGAAAATGGCTTGGAAAGTCGAGTCCTTAGGTCAGCCAGCCTGTAGGCCTCATCTGAGCTGTTGGATTGTTACAGCATCTGTGAAAATGTTCAAATTGAATATTCAGATCTGGCATATAGAGTGCGTAATGAGCACTGAAGGATAGCTTTTATATAATTACATGAGTTGATGATATGAATATTTTCCAGGGCAAAGGTTTTTGACTTTTTTTTTTACCATCTTTATTGAGTGGCTTAGTTGACTAATGTGATATTCATAATGAATTTCATTAACTGTATTTATTGTTTTGCAATGTATATATTAGTTTGCAGCTCTTTGCACATAATGTGTTTATACAACTAATAACAGAACAAATAAAGCTTGAACTATGTTTTTGTTGTTTTCTCAAATGGAAACCAAATGGTTTTAGGTTGTGGTGTTTTACTCATTGAAGTGGACTTTGAATGTACCTTGGGTTTCACTAAAAATGCATGAATTATTGATGAAAGAAGAAAAATATCTTAATTAGGGACTGACATGTTGCTGTGCTTATTATAGGAGTTTGACCATGTAAGGGCACTTTTTCACATTTAGTTTAGATATGGAGGGCAGAGTTAAGATGAGGCCTGTTCATTTTCATTTCTAACATCAGGGAATATATTTTCTAGAAATACGACGACATGTTTTGCTTTTCCTGATGCATTCACCTCTTTGTTTTTGTGCTCACTCATGCATTTTTCCCATGCTGCCTTTGAAGCAACACTGGCTTTACTGTATCACCCCTATCAGAGGCCTAATGATTCCAGATGAACATCATTCCCTCTCATTGAGATGAAACAACAGAAAACAGTTCAGCCGTGGCATTAACACTGTACATTATTTGTCAGATTGGCTTCATTTTCATACTTATTTTGTAAATATTTCATGTTGTATGGAACTTGGATTAAAATGTAAATATGTCTCCTGTATTTGTAATAATTATAATCCATTCGCTGTATAGCTTAGACGTGTAATGCATATATCTTAATTCTGTGTATGGTAATCTTGCACCATTGACCTGTTTAGTGAATGAGGTAAAAAATAAAATTACAACCAGTGCATTAGACAAAGAATGGATCTTGTTTTGTGTCTATCTTTCCACAATACTTGCATTAAATATTTAGTTTTTATATTGTCTGCATTAGCGTAGGAAAATAATGTCATTTATTACTCACCCTCATGTCATTCCACACCCATAAGACCTTCGTTCATCTTCGGAACACAAATTAAGATATTTTTGATGAAATCCGACGGCTCAGTGAGGCCTGCATCGCCAGCAATGACATTTCCTCTCTCAAGATCCATAAAGGTACTAAAAACATATTTAAATCAGTTCATGTGAGTACAGTGGTTCTACCTTAATATTATAAAGCGACAAGAATACTTTTTGTGCACCAAAAAAACAAAGACTTTTTAACAATATATAGTGATGGACGATTTCAAAACACTGCTTCATGAAGCTTCGGAGTGTCGCAAATCTTGTCAAATCAGTGATTCGAATCAAACGCCAAACTGCTGAAATCACTTGACATTGGCGCTCCGAACCGCTGATTCGATTCGTAAAGCTCTGAAGCTTCATGAAGCAGTGTTTTGAAATCGCCCATCACTAGATATTGTTAAAAGGTTTAGTTTTTTTGACGCACAAAAAGTATTCTTGTCGCTTTATAATATTAATATTGAACCACTGTACTCACATGAACTGATTTAAATATGTTTTTAGTACCTTTATGGATCTTGAGAGAGGAAATGTCATTGCTGGCTATGCAGGCCACACTGAGCCATCGGATTTCAACAAAAATATCTTAATTTGCGTTCCGAAGATGAACGAAGGTCTTACGGGAGTAGAACAACATGAGGGTGAGTAATAAATTACATTATTTTCATTTTTGGGTGAACTAACCCTTTAATGTGCCAAAAAGCTTGTTTTATTAAACAACTGATTAAAGCATCTAACAAATAACCAGTGAGTTGAGCACATCAAAACAAAAAATGTGAAGTCAGATTGTATCGTACGTAATATTTTTTACATTTTTATATTTTTCTTAAAATTAAAGTATCATTAGAACATTAATAATATGACAATTTTTATAAAAGGAGAAAAACACGCAGCTGAGACGTGTTTTTGTGCACAAAAAGTATTCTCGTCGCTTCATGACATTAAGGTTGAACCACTGCAGTCACGTTGATTAAGATATTTTCAATGTGGTAATTACAATGCTTTCAATGGGGTATAAAAAACCTCAGATTTCATCAAAAATATCTTAATTTGTGTTCTTAAGATGAACGAAGGTCTTACAGGTGTGGAACGACATGAGGGTGAGTAATTAATGACAGAAATTTCATTTTTGGGAGAACTAACCCTTTAAAAAGGTACGTTAGGCTTACAATTATTTCATTTACAGTACAGTATTTAATATGCAGTATTTTCACAATTAAACTTCGCATGGAAAGTTTCGCGTTATCTGTAAATGAAGTAATCTATTTAATAATTAATCAATTTGATGAAATTCCATACATGTTACATAACTACAGTAATGCAACTGCGCCCTACAAAGTCTATCGTCAGTCTCAGAGTTCATGGAAAACCGATTTCTCCATTTACTTCAATGCCAAATGCTCGTACAGCTTCGTCTGACACAGTGGGCGGAGAACAGACGGGGGGGGGGAGGGACAGAACCAAACAGCCAATGAACAGCCTCCAATCTCTGCTCAGAGAGTCTCCGCCAATCACAGATGGAGGTACGGATGACGCAACAGCTACTGTCATCTGTCAGGCGTGTTCATTGGGAGTTGGTGTAGTGCTGCTGCTCAGGCCGTGAATGAGGAAGTTCATCAGAGACGGTGCTGCTGTAGTGAAAACCCAGATCGATAGTGTCATTTTAAGACGAAACCAACCTTCAACCATGGCTCAGTAAGTATGAATTTTACGTTTAAAGTGATTAGTAATATGATATGGAATTTCCTTTGCTTGTTTATATTATAATTAAGTGTGGTATAATGTGCATAGTGTAAGTTATTGCACATTATCAGCATTCATTCTTTCTAAACTGATCTATATACTTACTATTAAGCACTTGTTTTCGGTTCAGACACAGACTTAATGTTGAAATCTCCTCTATGGTCATCCAGCCAGATTGACATTTGTTATAATGACTCATTTAAATAAATTTGCACTCTGTAATAATTTTTCTTCTTCTCATAATCCCTATATTATTGACTCCACAGAGCGGATATTGCTCTCATTGGTCTGGCTGTGATGGGTCAGAATCTGGTCCTGAATATGAATGACCATGGATTTGTGGTAAGTCACCAGTGCAGTTACATTTCTCCATTTTCTTGCATAACCTATTCTGATGGTTCCCTTCATGTTTAAGATGTTATAACTATTGTCATTCCTCAGGTCTGTGCGTTCAACAGGACCGTCTCCAAGGTTCATGACTTTTTAAACAACGAAGCCAAAGGCACTAAGGTGATCGGGGCCGAGTCCCTTGAAGACATGGTGTCTAAACTCAAAAAACCTCGTCGCATCATCCTCCTCGTCAAGGCTGGTCAGGCTGTCGATGACTTCATCGATAAATTGGTAAAGTCACCATGAATCAGCAGTCCTAGTTTGCTTTGTAACCCTGCCAAAGTGATCAAGTAACACACTTTTTTTCTGTATCTTGTAGGTTCCTCTTCTTGAACCTGGGGACATCATTATTGATGGTGGAAATTCAGAGTACAGAGATACAACGGTGAGTTTGCCAATCCAAAACGAGACCAAAAAGAGTGTGATTAAATGAGGTGATGCGGTATTTGATCTAAATGTTCATGCTCAACACATACAGAGACGTTGTAAGAGCTTGAAGGAGAAGAATCTTCTGTTTGTGGGAAGTGGAGTGAGCGGAGGAGAAGATGGGGCGCGTTATGGACCTTCACTGATGCCTGGAGGACATAAGGATGCCTGGTGAGGACAAGCATGTATTAAAGAAGTTCACCTAAAGATAATAATAATCGTGATCATAATAGTATCTACACTACCATTCAAAAGTTTGGGGTCGGTCTCTTATGCTCACCAAAAATACAGTAAAAACAGTAATATTGTGAAATATTATTACAATTTAAAATGAGTACATAATAGTATTGTATATGTACTTGTTGACATTTATGGAATCTAGTGTTTATTTAACTCCTTCAGGCCACACATAAAAGAGATTTTTCAGAGCATTGCCGCCAAGGTGGGCACAGGAGAGCCGTGCTGCGACTGGGTGAGTATTAGTTATTATTAGATGTGTATGCATTTAAATAGGCTGTGAATGCACTTTTTCCAAATTCTCTATCATCTGATATTCCTGTAGGTTGGAGATGAAGGAGCAGGACATTTTGTTAAGATGGTCCATAATGGAATTGAATACGGTGACATGCAGCTGATCTGTGAGGCTTATCATCTGATGAAGGATGTGTTGTGTATGGACCATGACGAAATGGCTCAGGTTAGATATCAAACTCCTTTTAATTACAATTTTTTTTTTGTAATGTAGATGAACAGTGCCTGATGATGTAATTCTTTAATTCCCCTCTGAATTGTCTCTTCTCTATTTCCCCCTTCCTTGTTTCGTTTGTATTTTGAAATACACCTCGCCCTGTTCCTTCTGTTGGACTGTTATTGTCTACTTCCTCTTGAGACTAAATTTCATTGTCTGGTTTGCCCATCAGGCCTTTGATCAGTGGAATAAGACAGAGCTGGACTCTTTCCTTATTGAAATCACTGCCAACATCCTGAAATTTAAGGACGCAGATGGCACTCACCTGCTGCCCAAAATCAGAGACAGCGCCGGGCAGAAAGGCACTGGAAAATGGACGGCCATCTCCGCTTTGGAATACGGCACACCTGTCACATTGATCGGTAAGTTGAACCCTTGCGTAATTTCCCAGGTAGGGGTGTGTTTTTCTGTTATTTAGACAGCGGGCGAGAGTCACTTGGCCTTACAAGAACATGTTGAATGAAGTGTCTCCATAAGCAGCTTTGCTGTTCACCTCTTCAGCTGATGTGACATAAGTGGGATTTTCTGTTCTCTCCTGTGCTGTGGCTTTTGGTGCAGGGATCAACAATAAGTGCAACAGTGTGCATTGCCACTGGAACATTTAACAAATGTAACTTAATCTTTTGTTTATCTAGCATGCTAATAGATTTTGAATTAAGTCTCATTTATTTATTTAGGAGCACATTTAATAGTGCACATTGTTTCAGAACAGTTTTACACAAAGGTGAGCAGGTTTATATCAGTAATAATGTGTTGAAAACAACATATCAAAAAAGCAAATGTTTCCCACAGCAAATGTTTTGTATCATATGCCATCATTTTCCAGAAAAAGTGTAACGTTATTTGAAGAGTTCATTTACAAAAACCGATAAATGGCAAGTTTAAAAAAAAAAAAATGAACTGACTGCCGTGCGTTATTCTCCACATATAGCACGTTCTGAACCCTAAATCCGTTTTGTCACAAAAGCAGTCCACTGTGTCAAGGCATCGCGAGTTCACGTTTTACAGCAGAAACCAACGAGCACCCTTGCTGTTTGTGAACACGACCCGATAATTCCGTTTTAGCGAATCAGCGCACAGTATTCAGGTCAGGTGACAAGGCTGCTAGTCACTAGCTGACTAAAAGTGAACGAGGATTTATAATTTCGACTCCTGCAACTCCTTGTACACCATGATAACTCTGTACAAAAACGGAGTTATCTGTTTTTGCTAATGAACTTTTCAGTTATATATGTATGGAGTCAGCTGTATAACTTCCAACTTCTTGCGAATTAAAGAGAAAAAGATAATGCAATAAAAAAAAAAAAAGAACAATTAAATTGCAAATAATAAACCTCATGGAGATCTGTGGTGGTTTGATAGTTTGTAAGCTTGAAACATGATGTTACTATATGATTCAGCAATAAATGGGAAAAAGAAACAGTTGAATTATAATTGTCAACATTTATCCATAAAGTTTTTATAAAGCTGTTTTGAAAGGTTATGTATTGTGAAAAGTGCAATACAAATAAACTTGACCTGACTTGATGTGTATTTGTTAGATTTTTTGTAGGCTTGTATATTTAGTGTCTGGTAAATGGATGTGTGTGTGGCCAACAAAAAGCTGTTTGTGCAGCACTGAAGCGTGAGAGAGTAGATATGATATGTATGCTTGTAGAGAAGGGATCTCTTCTCTCAATAGGCTGCATTCCAGAGCTGAGCTCACCATGACTGGCTGTTTACCACTTGATTTTTTTATTATTTTTTTCCTCCACTCGCCTCTTCCCACACTTGTTGGCTTTGGGTTGGGTGATAATATAATACAAAGTCATGCTGAGTTTAGGTTTTTGCTTCCAGTCTCTTGTGTTTGTAGATGTGGCAAGATCTGCCAATCGTACTCGGTACACCATTGAGAATTGCGTTACCAGTGACTGTCAACAGTGCCAGCACCTGGTACCAGATACTGTATGAAGTCAATTTTCAAACATTGTGACTGGTGTGTCTTGAAGGCATAGTGAATAATGGCTTATTAGAACTGCTCTATATAAATGGATAGTCTATCCTATATAGTCATAAGTGAACCTTACCTGAAAAAGAAATATCCTGGCCATTTAAAAAAAAAAAAATGTATATAATATATTTATATACACACATAATATACACAACCTACAATGTTTTTGTGTCTCTGACATGGTCTAATGGTGATTATAATTGAATTTTGCGAGCAGAGTTGCAGTCTGTAACTGGAGCTGATTTTGTGTGTGTGTGTGTGTTCTTGTTTATATTACATTGTGGGGACCAAATGTCCCCACGATGTAATATAAACCTGAGTTCAACCACAATATAAATGGATTATTAAACATACTAAATGATGTTTTTGTGAGAAAGTAAAGGTATGCACAGTTTCCTGTGATGGTTAGGTTTAGGGATAGGGGTAGTGTAGGGGGATAGAATGTACAGTTTGTACGGTATAAAATGCATTACGCCTATGGAAAGTCCCCACAATCAACCAAAACCTAAACTGTGTGTGTGTGCGTGTGTGTGTGTCTTTCACTCACAGGGGAAGCTGTCTTTGCCAGATGTCTGTCCTCTCTGAAGGATGAGAGGGTTCAGGCCAGTAAGAGCCTCTCCGGCCCCCAGGGTGTCAAGTTCACTGGAGACAAGACACAGTTTCTAGAAGATATTAGAAAGGTGGGGTAGAATTAGTTGTAAAATGGATTATTTATATCCATGCATAAATGTAAGCATTCATATTCATATTTAAATGCACATAAGTTAATGTTTAGCACTTTTTTTGTAATATAGTCATTATAATGTGTTTTTAGTGGAGGATTGTTTTAATTTGATGGATTTTTATTGTTGTTTCTTTTTCAGGCTTTGTACGCCTCAAAGATAATTTCGTATGCTCAAGGCTTCATGCTGCTGCGACAGGCTGCAGTAGAGTTTGGCTGGTCTCTTAACTACGGCGCTATTGCCCTGATGTGGAGAGGCGGATGCATCATCCGCAGGTGAGCAGGCTTTGCTCAAAATGATTTAAAAAAATTCATAAGAATATATGCTATATTCAGATGGTTTATCAAGAAAGGTAGTTAAGTCCAGAGTTGGGAAAAGTTACTTTTAAAATGAATGCATTACAATATTGCGTTACTTCCTAAAAAAAGCAACTAATTGCATTACTTGGTTACTTTTTATGAAAAGTAATGCATTACGTTACTTTTGCGTTACTTTTTCTCATCTGGTCTGGGCTTGCTTGTTTTTGTTTTTAATAACAACAAAAAAGTTCTATTGTTGGCAAATGTAAAGGTTCTTTCACACCAAAAGTGAAATGAATAAGCCTCAAGCTTAAGGAAATGTATATTTATGCCTGCACAGTAGAGGGCGCAGCTCAAACAAACTTTTCAGTTGTGCTGCCATTCTGGATTGCAGAAGAATAGGATACAGAGGAAGGAAGTTCCTATTTTTTAAATCTAATCTAAAATAATTTTTGCTTATTAGTATGGTTGAATTGGATCATTGAGGTCAATAAAGTGAGATTAAAGTATATTTGTGTAATTGAATATATTTAATTATTACAGGTTTGCATAAAATTCTGAGATTGAATTTCACTGTTTTTATTCATTTTGAGGAATACTGAATGTTTTCGTGCAAGTGAGATGAGTAAATGCATGTTCACATTTAGTCTAGAACTACAATGTAAAACCATGTTCACACGGCGCATGCAACGCTTTGCACTTACCCCTATTTCTCTCAACATGACGACAGGAGAGCTGTTGGTCAATAAATGTGAAAACAAAGTAACTTGCATTACTTATTTGAAAAAGTAACTAAGATATTTTGTTGTAAATTGCAAAAATAATGCTTTACTTTATTAGTTACTTGAAAAAAAGTAATCAGATTATGCAACGCAAGTAATGCATTGCCCCCCAACACTGGTTTCGTCTGATGAAATACTCAACAATGAAATCATATGGAACTTCATCTTTTCTTCACCCTGTGAATGTTGCAACTCTGTAAACACAAGGAAGTGGTGATAATGTTTCATGTAAAAATCCCACATGCACAGAAATGAGGAAACTGTTTGGTTTTACAATATCATGACTATAGATTAGCTGTGAATAATGATTATGAATCTTACATTCGCAGTGTTTTCTTGGGAAAAATCAAGGAAGCGTTTGACCGGAACTCAGAGCTGCAGAGTTTGCTGCTGGATAACTTCTTCAGTAAGGCTGTTCAGGACTGTCAGGTACAGGAAGTGACCGTACATTGCTCCATTTCCTGTAATATTTCCACTAAAGGGATAGAAGAGAAATCAGCGGCACTAATAGCAGCCATAAGCCAGACTGTTTACATTAATTATATGTAAAGTGCCCCATATACACCATGAACACAGTCCAAAGTAAAGTATATTCATTTTAATACTGCATGCAATTACTACAGCGAAGCCAAATAAATAATTATTTTTTTTTTTGTGTGTGTTTACCAGGGTTTCTATGCAGTATGAAATGATCAGTCAATATATAGTATAGCAAACATTATTATACTAGATAGCAGATCCTGCCATTCTTTTGAAAATAAGATTTTCTAAATGAATGTATTCAGTGATGATATTATTTTAAAACTTTTCATTAAAATGCTACGCTTGTTTGAGCTATAATATTCCGGCAATTATTTGGCAACATAATAGCATACATAGTGAGAATGTAACCATTTATCAGATGTTAAATATGGTCATAAAAATCTACAAAGAATTCTGGAAAAGTATGCAATTTGAAATGGTAAATGTGTAGGAATCCTGATTTACCTTGAAAACCTTGAAAGACTGCTAAAAACCATGGTGATTAATACATGTAGAATGTGTTTTAATCAGTATATAAACGTGGCTTGTGTTTTGCAGGACTCTTGGCGTAGGGTAGTAAGTACAGGTGTGCAGCAGGGGATCCCCATGCCGTGTTTCACCACCGCCCTGTCCTTCTACGACGGTTACAGGCACAACATGCTCCCAGCAAACCTGCTGCAGGTAAACCTCTCTCCAACACATAAACCCCCTCTCTCTAACCAGCCATATGGGAGATCACAGGGATTACTCATGGACATTTATGGTAGTAGCCATTTGAAGCCTTAGTATTCATATGATAGGTTTTTTTTATTTTATTTTATTGAAATACTATTTATTTTTTAAATAAAATTAAAATAAGTAAAAATGTATTTTTTTGTTAGTGTTATTGAGAATTAGTACTCTTGCATTAGACTCTTAATTTTTATGAGTCTCTCTTTAATTTAATGCTTAAGCATTTGTTCTCTCTCAGTATTTATCATTGGATGAGCTAATATCACCTCCAACATTGTTTCACTAATTCAGGCACAGAGGGACTACTTCGGTGCCCATACGTATGAGCTGCTATCAAACCCTGGGAAGTTCATCCACACTAACTGGACAGGACACGGAGGAAAAGTGTCGTCATCATCCTATAATGCCTAAAATGAAGAGATGTGTTAAAGAACATCATCCCCTCTTGATGAAGGACCAGAGCAGCTGATCACATTCCTTCTGAAGAGCTGACGTTCAGCCCACAGTAGAGCTCAAATATGTTCAAATACACATTTCTAAATCAGTGTATACACTATTTGTAAACTCCTTTCTTGTAGTTTTAATGTGCACTGTCGCAAACACAACATTTTGAGTAAAGTTGTTTCTGAGATTCTTTCTGCTGTAGACCAGTCATACTTTGCCCCCAGAGTTCGCAGCGTTAACCCTGGATTATGGGTAACTATTGCACTGCATTAGGCTAAATAAAGATTTCAATCCCTTTTTAATTAGCTTTTGTCTTCTTTACTCACATGCTGTCTACTGCAAACAGGATTTACTCTTACTATTTTTAACAGAAAATACTAGATATGTAACTTGTTTATTTGTAAGTACTTCTAATTTGTCACCAGGAGAGGGCAGGAATGTTTTTTTGCATTAATGAGTTTGTTTACATTAGTAATGGGCTCATCTGAGTGACTATGAGAACAACCCACATATAATATACACAACCGACAAAGTTTTTGCCTGCTAACAGACAGTTGAAATTAATATTTATAAATTCCACAGTGTAAAATGGTCTCAGATAGTATTTTAAAATTGTATCTAATATTTTTCTTATGTTTTATGTTGTCATATTTAGTAATATGTAAATATATTGAAAGGTCTTGACAGGACTGGAATTATTTATATATATACAGTACAGTCCAAAAGTTTGGAACCACTAAGATTTTTAATGTTTTTAAAAGAAGTTTCGTCTGCTCACCAAGGCTACATTTATTTAATTAAAAATACAGTAAAAAACAGTAATATTGTGAAATATTATTACAATTTAAAATAACTGTGTACTATTTAAATATATTTGACAAAGTAATTTATTCCTGTGATGCAAAGCTGAATTTTCAGCATCGTTACTCCAGTCTTCAGTGTCACATGATCCTTCAAAAATCATTCTAATATGCTGATCTGCTGCTCAATAAACATTTATGATTATTTTCAATGTTGAAAACAGTTGTGTACTTTTTTTTTCAGGATTCCTTGATGAATAGAAAGTTCAAAAGAACAGCATTTATCTGAAATACAAAGCTTCTGTAGCATTATACACTACCGTTCAAAAGTTTTGGGTGAGTAAGAATTTTTATTTTTATTTTTTTGAAAAGAAATTAAAGAAATGAATACTTTTATTCAGCAAGGATGCATTAAATCAATCAAAAGTGGCAGTAAAGACATTTATAATGTTACAAAAGATTAGATTTCAGATAAACACTGTTCTTTTGAACTTTCTATTCATCAAATAATCCTGAAAAAAAATATTGTACACAAATATTTTGTACAATTGTACACATTAAATGTTTCTTGAGCAGCAGATCAGCATATTAGAATGATTTCTGAAGGATCATGTGACACTGAAGACTGGAGTAATGATGCTGAAAATTCAGCTTTGCCATCACAGGAATAAATTACTTTGTGAAATATATTCAAATAGAAAACAGTTATTTTAAATTGTAATAATATTTCACAATATTACTGTTTTTACTGTATTTTTAATTAAATAAATGTAGCCTTGGTGAGCAGA
Source organism: Anabarilius grahami (assembly GCA_003731715.1). Lineage (NCBI taxonomy): Eukaryota > Metazoa > Chordata > Actinopteri > Cypriniformes > Xenocyprididae > Anabarilius > Anabarilius grahami. The sequence continues at coordinate 3,785,033 of RJVU01036174.1, read as the reverse complement.
CGAAACTTCTTTTAAAAACATTAAAAATCTTAGTGGTTCCAAACTTTTGGACTGTACTGTATATATATATATATATGCTTTCTGATATGTAAGTTGTTTATTGTTGAATCAAACAAAGAAAGTTTCATAAATGGGGAAATAAAGGCTGTAAGAATAAGATGTTCTCCTGGTTCAGTCACACTTAACCTCCCAATTCACCTCCAACCGGTTTAAAGATCAAAGAGCTGAACAGTGCAGCATTGTAGTGCCTATCATAAATGTGTGACTGACGTCTCTCCTATGTGAAGTTTTTCAAGTAGCCCAGCTATTGAGAAAGCTTGTAATACAGCTCTACTCTACAAAGCTCTGGGGAAATGTGAAACCTAAAAAAAAACATCTTAATATCATGTTTAAAATGAGGGAACGAATAAATCGCAGGCAAATTATGCTGACTCATCATGGTGAATGAGGTGATTCAGCACATGGAGAGCCAGGACAGGAAGTGGACACCATCTTTTGATCCGTCTCCTGATTAATTATGCATCAGCAGCGGGGAGGAGTCAGACTACGGTTGAAGTCCGACACAAACACGAGATGCTGCAGTTTGAACAGACTAATACCAAAGACCAACACTTCCTTTAAGAGCTGATGTATGTATAATCAAGCATGATTCATCTTTATGCATGATTACTGTTATGTTAAGGTGACTTTAGGGTGCCTTTTAAAGCATGTGGGGATTGTATGTGTTGAAATATAAGTGTCATACAGGAATTAATGTAATAAATAACTTTACATTTGATAAGGATATTTGTACGATTTACCCTTAAAAAATGTGCACGATGATGTCCCCACAATAAGATAAAATAGTCCAGTTATTAGTTTACTTAAAACATTCTAATTTGCCCTTTAAAATTAATAATAACCTAATTTAGATATGACTAAATGAGGTAATTTCCTAATGGCTTTCCTATCCTGTACTGTATCAGTATTGTTTGTGAGGGTACCTCTGTAAAACATGACAATGGGAGCTGGATGGGACAGTCGCTCAGCGGTCGAGAGAAGCATGTTCATTATGCGGATGCTGCTGAGCCTGTTTCCTCTGGTCCTTGTGGTCTGGAATGGCGAGGCGTTACCTGTACCAGACAAACTATCACAAACCAATGAGGTGAGTCTCTAATTTTAGGCAAGACACTACAGGCTAAACTATTGTTGCAATTGTATGTGTTCAATTACAATGCATATTTTTAATGGCCTTTTTTTTCCTCAAGCACTGAGCGAGAAATCTCCATTTCAGTAGCACTTACACCCTATTTTCAGGTTTTTTTTTATTTTTTTTATCCAGATTTTTATATTGAGAGGGGTTTGTTCATATATCATTTGCCTGATTTTTTCCTTTTCTTTTTCCCTGGCTGCTGTCAGTATTTTCTGATTTATGGACTGACAAAAGAGATATTTGAAAAATCCTCTCTGTTAAAACCTTTAACTCTAATATGGCAACAAAATGAAACAAGAAATTTGAACCTGTTATCCAAAGGAAATGTATGCAAATCAGTGCATATTTAATTAGAGAATGCCTCATTTGCATATTTAAACAACATTTCTTTATATATACTGTGATTAATCATCTATTTGTTAACATTTTTACCCTATTCGCCTGTGGTGTTTTGGGGGGGGGGTAAATCAAATACATGTGGTCATATTTGTTAGTTTTTCCTAAGATCTATATCATCCGCTAAAAATAACTGTACTGCAGTGTTGTAATATGGTTAATGCTGTAAAAATCAATATAGAAGTGGTCTGATTCACATACTCAAGCCCACAGAAATGTCTCTTTATTTTCTAGATACTTACCAAAGACCAAAAGGACTTGTTGAAGAAGATGATGACGGATATGGCAGAGCTGAACCTCACTAGTAAAGAACTAGCTGATCTTGACCCTGATTTTCTGAATGGCAAACTGGGAGAGAATTCTGTTGTACAGCCAACCCCTAAAGATAAATCTCCATGCAAGCTCTTCTTCTGGAAGTCCTTTTCCTCATGTTAAAACTGGAAAACAGAACAGACACTGATAAGTCTGTTGAAATCTACAGTCCTGCCTTTACAGTTTGCCAGTATAATAATAATCATTGTATTGAAATCAATATCCCTTGGCTTCTGCTGTTCCTGTATTGTATTTTATGTCTGATGAATTTTGAAAGAATGATTTACTGAGATATGCATTTACAGTGTGAAACCGCTTATTGTTTGAATTAACAGAAATCTTCAAATAATACAGTGATCTTTTGCATGTACACTTTATACTGTTTGACATCCAAGCCCAAAGAAACATGTAATAAAAGTTCTACAAATCTCTTCATGTCAATCATATAACTTTAAAATACCTTCAGTATCATCACTAATATTGTTATGCTATGTCATTATAGCTTGGCTTAAGAAAATCAAACAACCTGCAGTGTGAAGTGTAGTCACATGTGGTGTGTTGTTTTGGCACCACCTAATGTAAACTTAAGGAAACTTCTTGTAAGTAAATGTGGCCTATTGTTCTGGTAACCCAGTCACAATTAAAGGGTTAGTTCACCCAAAAATGAAAATAATGTCATTTATTACTCACCCTCATGTTGTTCCAAACCCGTAAAACCTTAATTCATCTTCAGAACACAAATTAAGATATTCCTGATTAAATCCGATGGCTCAGTGAGGCCTGCATTCACAGCAATGACATTTCCTCTCTCAAGATCCATAAAGGTACTAAGAATTACATATTTAAATCAGTTCATGTGAGTACAGTAGTTCTATGTTAATATTATAAAGCGACGAGAATACTTTTTGTGCGACAAAAAACAAAACAAAATAAGGACTTTCCAACAATATAGTGATGGGTGATTTCAAAAAACTGCTTCGGAGCTTTACAAATCGAATCAGTGATTCGGATCTCCTATCAAACGGCTAAACTGCTGAAATCACGTGACTTTGGCGCTCCAAGTCACTGATTCGATTCGTAAAGCTCCGAAGCAGTGTTTTGAAATCGGCCCATCACTATATCTTCAAAATATCTTCTGTGTTCAGCAGAAGAAATAAATTCATACAGGTTTGAAACAACTTGAGGGTGAGTAAATGATGACAGAATTTTAATTTTGGGGGGAACTATCCCTTTAAATGCACGTCCTTGAAAGGTCACGGTTAGCGTATTTTCTTTAGCTTCTCAGGTAATGTCATTGGTATGAATCTGAAACAAATAACAACAATCCTGGTTATACAATATAAATATTTTTATTGTTTGATGCAAAATTATTAGGGTCAACTCGATTAGGGCCGCTGGATATTAGTACATGTCCCTACTAAATTTTATGCCCTTGCTGGTAACACTCATAGGACTTACCTACAGTGGGTGCGGAAAGTATTCAGACCCCCTTAAATTTTTCACTCTTTGTTATATTGCAGCCATTTGCTATAATCATTTAAGTTCATTTTTTTTCCTCATTAATGTACACACAGCACCCCATATTGACAGAAAAACACAGAATTGTTGACATTTTATGCAGATTTATTAAAAAAGAAAAACTGAAATATCACATGGTCCTAAGTATTCAGACCCTTTGCTCAGTATTTAGTAGAAGCACCCTTTTGATCTAATACAGCCATGAGTCTTTTTGGGAAAGATGCAACAAGTTTTTCACACCTGGATTTGGGGATCCTCTGCCATTCCTCCTTGCAGATCCTCTCCAGTTCTGTCAGGTTGGATGGTAAACGTTGGTGGACAGCCATTTTTAGGTCTCTCCAGAGATGCTCAATTGGGTTTAAGTCAGGGCTCTGGCTGGGCCATTCAAGAACAGTCACGGAGTTGTTGTGAAGCCACTCCTTCGTTATTTTAGCTGTGTGCTTAGGGTCATTGTCTTGTTGGAAGGTAAACCTTCGGCCCAGTCTGAGGTCCTGAGCACTCTGGAGAAGGTTTTCGTCCAGGATATCCCTGTACTTGGCCGCATTCATCTTTCCCTCGATTGCAACCAGTCGTCCTGTCCCTGCAGCTGAAAAACACCCCCACAGCATGATGCTGCCACCACCATGCTTCACTGTTGGGACTGTATTGGACAGGTGATGAGCAGTGCCTGGTTTTCTCCACACATACCGCTTAGAATTAAGGCCAAAAAGTTCTATCTTGGTCTCATCAGACCAGAGAATCTTATTTCTCACCATCTTGGAGTCCTTCAGGTGTTTTTTAGCAAACTCCATGCGGGCTTTCATGTGTCTTGCACTGAGGAGAGGCTTCCGTCGGGCCACTCTGCCATAAAGCCCCGACTGGTGGAGGGCTGCAGTGATGGTTGACTTTCTACAACTTTCTCCCATCTCCCGACTGCATCTCTGGAGCTCAGCCACAGTGATCTTTGGGTTCTTCTTTACCTCTCTCACCAAGGCTCTTCTCCCCCGATAGCTCAGTTTGGCCGGACGGCCAGCTCTAGGAAGGGTTCTGGTCGTCCCAAACGTCTTCCATTTAAGGATTATGGAGGCCACTGTGCTCTTAGGAACCTTAAGTGCAGCAGAAATTTTTTTGTAACCTTGGCCAGATCTGTGCCTTGCCACAATTCTGTCTCTGAGCTCTTCAGGCAGTTCCTTTGACCTCATGATTCTCATTTGCTCTGACATGCACTGTGAGCTGTAAGGTCTTATATAGACAGGTGTGTGGCTTTCCTAATCAAGTCCAATCAGTATAATCAAACACAGCTGGACTCAAATGAAGGTGTAGAACCATCTCAAGGATGATCAGAAGAAATGGACAGCACCTGAGTTAAATATATGAGTGTCACAGCAAAGGGTCTGAATACTTAGGACCATGTGATATTTCAGTTTTTCTTTTTTAATAAATCTGCAAAAATGTCAACAATTCTGTGTTTTTCTGTCAATATGGGGTGCTGTGTGTACATTAATGAGGAAAAAAAATGAACTTAAATGATTTTAGCAAATGGCTGCAATATAACAAAGAGTGAAAAATTTAAGGGGGTCTGAATACTTTCCGTACCCACAGTATATGCTGTATGACTTTTAATGTTCATCCGCCTAGGACAGTAGTCCCACCAAAAATGGCTCGTCAACCTCATTACTCAAATAATACATGTTTACGGAAGAATCTAAATGATTCGACAAAAAAAAAGGGACAATTTCTTTAAATCATCACTTAAAGTTTGGCAAGAAATTACAAAATTTATTTAGTAATTATATTCAGCAGTTATTCACTTTCTGAGATGAAACTACCTGCAGTTTTTATGGTGATATTTGCACAAACAAGACACAGCAAAACTATTTAATAGTATGTTTGCAATGTACTAAGCGAGTAGGTTAATGTTTTACACTTAAAAAGACTTACATGAAATGTTTACAACTACACCTTTCAGGTAAAAATAAAAACAGATACAATTCCTCTGTGTATGTTTATTATGTATTTTGAAAAAAAATTGGAAATCCTGTCAGTGATTCAAGTCATTGATAACACAAACCTCATTCACAAAATCCTATCTGTTCACCCACAACAGGACACTGTATGGAAAATAGGCCTTTTCAACTTTAAATAAACTATATTTACAGTGGGACAGATCATGTGAAAGCAATCAAACAAAAGGACGACTTTAAAAGCAAGATCAATGACTGCATTGACATCTTGCGTACAACAGAGCTGGATATACACAAGCATGGATGTTAAGTCATTTGTGATGGGACTGATCCATAAACGCATTGGTTTAACTCTGCTTTTAGTTGGCCTTGTACTGTCTTTAGTCATGCACTCCGGCCAATTGGGAATTGTCCATTGAAATTTCAATAAGGATTCCAGGGAAATCTGGTTACAGTGAAGTGACGTAGTCCCTTTTCAGGTTAAAGGCATACAGCAGCAGTCTCCACAGATGGACTGTGTGAACTTCAGTCTTCAGCTCTCCCATTATTGACTTCACTCAGGGTTCTGAGGCAAACCTGGGCCATCCGAGTCCAACGTTCCTATACATGCGAATTAAATAAGTGTTTGCAATTCAATTAATGTCTTGAAACAAAAAAGCCACTTTCAAAATAACTAGTCAAATTATTATTTTTTTATTCGAGTTCCCTTAGATTCACAAAACATATAAAAAGCATTCAAAACACATAACAAAAGCAACCTCTTCTTGAAGCATTCTTCACTTTCATCATCAATACATCACCCCAGTTAAGCCACTCAGAGCTCACGCTCGCCCTCATTCACCACCCACTCCCAGAGCCCCGCCCACAGACAGCATCACATCACGTTCACACATATGATTTCAGTAACAGCGAGATAGAACACACACCATACACAGCATTCACATCAAATTAAGCAAGAACACAAATACTTAGTAGATCACTTAAACATTCCACTACATATATCTTTTCTATTTTTTTGGGGTTATTTTTTTTTTTTAATGCAGCTCTTTAAATATGATTGCAGTATCAGAAAAGGGAGGAAGGTAGACAGAACAAGAGGGACGGAAGAATGTAAATGAATGTCCTTCTGATGGTCCTACAGAAAAAAACACTCGCTGCCTCTGTTCACACTCGCTCACACAGGTTCTTCTCACAGTCATCACGTCGCTTTTCGGCATCGCACACTTGCGTTCAAGTTCTCTCTCTCAGTGCGTTCGCTCATTCAGTCTCTCACTCGTGGCGCACCAACAATCCATCACCATATCACTCTCAGCTCTCAAAAAAGCGGACAGATTTCATCCATGAAAAGGGGAAAAAAAGACAACACCCACCGTCTAACACAGTATATGCAGAGTGAAGCTGTGCTCTTTGATGGCAAAGCATTTACACATGGGAAGAAGGGAACTGATACTGAGATCGCTCGAACATTGCGGCCAACGAGGGGCTTCTTCCCGGGAAATTGGAAAAGAGGTGATGAACTGTAGAAGAGATTTATGAAGGCTTGACCATAAAAAGCGTTGAGGTAAAAAAACTGCAGAGAACAACTCAAATTGCTTTCCACATGGAGCATCTTTAAATGTACTGGATGCTCAGATATGTGGGCTTACTGAAATAATGCCTGACACAAAATAAATTTTATCCATAAGGGGAAAAAAAAAGAAAATCTTATAGTGTTCATTTCACTCCTAACAATTCCAACCACTAAATGAATCTTAAAGAGCAATCATTATATGTATACGAAGAACATTCAGAGTTTTACAAAATCAAAGGCAAATATTTAAGGGACATAATATCGGACTAAACTTTCTTCTCTCAAAATACTTACCATATAACCTAGATATTAGGATACTTCATGACCCAGTTCAAATCTCTCTACATTCCCCAGCTGGACTTTGTCTCCATGCTAGACCCAAAGCCGGAGTTGAACCCGCTGCTCGAGCCTGAATTAGTACCCGCCCCCCACCCGAGACTAGCTGAGCTGCCGGTGTTGTAGTTATTGCTGCTTGGGTTGTAACTCTGGTTCTGATCTCTACTACCACTGTTCTGCCCGCTAGGGGTAGTGCCGGAGGCGGCTGTCTGATTCTGCTGACTGGCCAGCATTCCCATCATGCCCCAGCTACTCTGGAGGGCTGCCTGAGCAGCTGCCATCATGGCTGGATTCAGGCTAAGAGCCCCAAAATTCACATTGCTGTTTGGACTGCGACTACTGCCAAAGCCCTGCCCCCCAAACCCCCCGAATCGCCCACGATCCATCATTTGCCTACTATTATTGTGCTTAGGCTCAGCGTTGGAGATGTGCACACTGGTTCCTTTGATGATCAGGTCCTCACCGCACAGAGACTGGGCAACCTGGAGGGAAAAAAACATCCGTTAACATGAGCAGAGAATGAAAATCACGAAACCAAAACAGATAGGAGACTGACCTGATCATCTGCAAAGGTGACAAAGGCAAAAGCTCGGAAAGGTTTGGGGATGAACACGTCTGTGACTTCGCCGTACTGCATAAAAAACTGTCTAAGCTCATCGGCTGTCATGTCCTCAGTGCAGCGGCCCACAAACACTTTCCTGCTTCTCATAGGCTCATCGGGACCAGCCTGTTCCAGGAAATACTAGATCATTTAATAGAAAACAGGGTCTACTCATGCAGTGTTCATAACGACAAGGGCATCACAAAACATTTGAAAGATGAAATGTGTATATGTTCAAATTTAAATCTGAAAGAGCTTAATACTTCAAAACACAAATAACTTATATGGGTCAATGACATGACAGGTCATTTTTTTGTCCAAAGGCCTTAATAATAATAATAAAAAACAAAGATATGACATCCAAAGTATGTAAGTTATTACAACTAGATCTCTTTTATTGAATCCAAAAGGTTTTAATTATATTTTGCAACATATAAAGGTATTTTAAAGATTCTGAAGTGTCAAAAGGTCATTCGGTTTAACCGTCTGAATACAGCCAATACAGCCATTTCATTTGTGATTAAAATATCTTAAAATGTAATAAATGTATATATTTTTCATTCTGGCATGATTTTATAACATCATATCATAGATCAAAATGGTATTAAAATTATGCAGTGTTAATTGGTTATAAAAACCACATAATCCCATTGTTAACACTTAATAAAACTTCAAAATTAATTATATCTCCATTATGTTTTTTTACACTTTTAAAACCCGTCAATGACCCATATACCAAAAAGTGAACTATGTGTGATATTATGTGACAGTGTTGTAGACATACCTTTGAGTTGGGGAGTTTACAGTCACACCATCTTCCATCGATCATATGCCGTTGGGACATGACTTTTATTTGTGTTTCGTAGTCTGTAAATCTTACAAAGCCAAATCCTTTAGAATTTCCAGTTTTTGCATCTCTCTTCACCTGAGGGAACAGGTAATGCTCAGTGTCACACTGCATGATACATGACTACATTTGAGTAAAAGTGAACCCAATTCTGTCATTATTTTCTCACTCTCATGTCTTTAAAACTTATATGACTCTCTTTCTTCATGGAACTCCAAGGAGTTATTTATAGCCAAATTCTGAGGGGCTTTTTCCATACAAATGGAACGTGAATGGTAACTATGGCTCTTGTGATCCTTAGCAGTCGAAACTGACCGAAGACAATAGTTTTTTGTTTTTTTTTATGAAACAAAGGCACTATATAATATTTATTCTTTAATATTTTGAGAGGATTTCATGGTACTAGACAATATCCACCTCTAAAATATGCACTATTTGTGATCCTGGACCACAAAACCAGTAATAAGTAGCACAGGTATATTTTTAGCAATAGCCAACAATACATTGTATGGGTCAAAATTATTGATTTTTCTTTTATGCCAAAAATCATTAGGATATTAAGTAAAGATCATGTTCCATGAAGATATTTTGTAAATTTCCTACTGTAAATATATCAAATTTATTTTTGTGAGTGGATATACGTTCCTAAGGACTTCATTTGGACAACTTTAAAGGAAATTCTCAATATTTTGATTTTTTTTGCACCCTCAGATTCCAGATTTTCATATAGTTAAAATATCTCAGCCAAATATTGTCCTATCCTAACAAACCATACATCAATGGAAAGTTTATTTATTTAGCTTTCAGGTGATGTACAAATCTCAATTTCCAAAAAATGACTCCAGGGTCACATTTAATTCTATAAAAAAAAAATAATACAACTCTTTGGTCTGCATCACAGGCTCATCCATCTCTCTCTCTAGAATTCAAGAGCCTTAAAAAGTCCTTGGCAGTGACCATCCTCCGACTTCTCCTTTCTGCTCCACAGATGAAAACCCATCATATAGGTTTGTAATGACATGATGGTGAGTAAATTTTAGTTTCTGTTTGTTTGGGGTGAACTATCCCTTTAGGTTTGTTCATACTAACCTGCACCATGATCACCTCTCCGAAAGTGCTGAAGTAATCTTTAAGGTCTTGCTCTGTTGTTTTCCATGGCAACCCAAGCACAATCAAATCTGATGTCTTCTGCACACCCCTCTTGATCTTCACAGCCGATGCAGCATCCATTTCATCCATCTTCCTCTTGTTATCTGAAAAGAGCATTCAATTAGTAAAAATCAAATAGATTGAATAAACATGCACATCAAAATGCATTTGGACTGGAATATGCAATGGATGACATAAGACCATGTTTTCTGTGCATCAACAATTCCCAAATTATGTCCTTGCAATCAAATAAACATAGTATTACTAAATCTGATCATACCTTTTGGATAATTAACCACATACACCAGATTGCCCCAGTCCGATTCGGGTGCATGAAGAACCCCCTCCACTAGTCGGACCCCTCTCATGCACTGAGACACGGGGCTACGGTATCTAAGGCCGCAAGCACCGGGAAACTGCGCGGCGACGGTGGACAGCAGCACGGTGCCGTCCTCTTCGGACGGGATCTCCATCGGCTCCTCGTTCTCATCCTCCGCGACGCGAATATAACACTCCGTCATGATAACACCGAGAACTGTGCTAACAGCTTCCGAGCAGATAAATAATTCAGTTATAAGACAACCAACTGAAACTAGTAAACCGGAAAAACTTCAAAAGTAAACACAACCACAAATTTGATGGCAACAAGTGTTTTATCTATTGTTTGCGTGCGACTGTTGTCAATGAATGCGGGGTGCCATTAGCTAAGCTAAGCTAAGCTATTTGCTAACCGCGCGCACGTTAGAAATGAATGGCGCGCCGCACCCTGTTCCCGCCAACTGCCACGCTTTGCAAATACCAACTCATCGACTGTACACAATTATCTACCGATTGTGATTAAAACAAGCGAATTAAAGTAATAAAAATAAAGAAAACGATTGGACCAATGCATCCAGTTTCTGTTCCCGACCCCCTAAACTGATAAAATGGCCACCCAGATGCGTCACTGAAGGAATGACATCATGAGTTTGGAGCGTCTCATCGCAGCACATGGAGGGGTTTGCAAATGTAATATGTTCACTTTTTTAACGCATAACCTAATTTGTGGTATGCTGTATCAGATGGTGTGATTCTGTCTTGTCTGTTCTTGATTATGATGGGCCGGTGGGGTTGTAATTTCTATTTAAAGAGACTGAAATAATGTCAAATGTACAAGAATCCACTGTAATGTTGAAAGCTTCTCCTCATATCTTATCTTACAGGTTTGTTACATCAGACCTAGAACAGACAAAAGCACTGTAAAACAAAAGATTTAAAGACAAAGGCCTGTAATATTAGCAATGTAGTGTGCAATCGAGGTGTTTAATGGCTTCATCACACAATATTTCACTTTGGGGTATCTGTGATGTTTTAGTCAGCCTTCTTATGGGTGTCCTTTAGGAGCTACAGTTGTTTCTTACTGTACTGTATTTGCTAAGAATGACAGGACCAGATTTACGCTATGCTGCCCACAATGATACTGAAAAATTAGCAATTTTATAGCAAAAATGGTTTATTGTGCCACAGTCTTGCAAAGCTTTTGATAACAACTAACTCATGAAGTGGCGAAGACATTTTTATTTGGAAAAGATAAAGCCTCGTGTAAGGCATAATAAGTGAATGAAAGAAACAAAGGAAGAGATTTTTATTGCCATGCAGGTGCAGGTTTCCCTGTTTTCACACTTGTGCATGTTGTATAGCCTAATTTTATGATGAGGTCTGTCAGCCTTCCTTGCTTTCACACTCACATGTAACCTAAAAAGTCAAACACAGCTGACTTTTTAGCAGTATAAAAGCACTTCTGTCCTCATGAACCAATGTGCAATGAACCATGCTGATGCTCACAAGAGTTTTACTTATTACAGTGTAAGTAACTGTATGCTTATGCTTGAAGTATTTTCTCATGTAATATTACTGAAATTATTGTTGCGTTTTTGCTTCACATAGACACTTAATTTTGCCCATATGGGGAAATGTTTTGCGACTTCAGAAGAGAGACTGGATGGGGGGTCCATCTGCAAGCATGACAGGTAATTATTTATAGTATGTTGCTCTTTGCACTGTAGTAAAAGAATTAAGGAGAAATGACTGATTTTCATTTTCCTAGAGGGTGATGTGGAATGTTTCTCTGAGTACATGGAACTTTGGATCCATAGAATGAGAATTGAGGGATTGAGGCTTTGGCTTTCTGGAATATTAAGGATTCAAGGTGAGATATATGGGCTTTAAATGACTGAACTTAACATAAGAGAAGAAAACAAAAGGATCTATGATCTAAGGATCGAATTTTCACCAGTAATATAAAGGTTTTCTGTAGAAAAAAAAAACAATATTCACGATATCCACAATATCCAAAATATGTATCCACAATACATATTTTACACTTTGATATAATTATGTTGTCATTTATACATTA
>RJVU01036174.1:3741106-3771456 GCA_003731715.1 Anabarilius grahami | reverse complement strand
AGGCTGTTACCTGTAAATTTAAATCAATTCTGTATTCTCAATTTTATGTCATAATATGTATTACTAGGCATACAATAAAATATTAGGATATACAGTCAAACCAAAATGTATTCTGACACCTTGAACATTTCATTCATTAATACAGTTTATTCACTATAGTTTAAAAAATGGTAATAAAATATGACAAGAACTCAATGTAATTGATCGATGTAATGCATTCTTACTAAATAAAAAAATTACTGACCACAAAGTTATGAATATTATATATATATAATCAGACATTTCAAAAATGGAAAAAGGGGAATTCATCATTTTCAATTTGAGGAGTATTTTTGTCACTTTCGTTTGCTTTTTTTGCCCCCAGACTGTGTAAATTTCTGACCTGCTTGAACTAGAATTATTCACTAAAGTGTGCCACCTAGTGGTTTGTAAATGAATGGCATATTTTTGGTCCTTGAATGTTGAGTTAAAAGCAGGGCTGGAAATGTGTGGGGATTTGGGAGTGAATTTCACTCCAGTTTAAAATGTCTTTATACACATAATAGCCTCCAAATGCTATGCGAATTTCATACTCAAATATAGTGGGATTTTCTGCATCTATGGTTTAAAAATATGAACAACACAAAAGTCTCTAACTAGCGTCCCCCAGTGAATCTTGATCATTTGCACCACTGGTTAAAAGTAGCTAAACTAGGTAAAGAATTGTCTATAAACCTCATATTTAATCCACCATGTGCTTCAAACAATTAAATGGCAGGTTTATTTGCATTAAAAGTATTCTAATCTTTTAGGTTTTCAAATCTGAAGGACATTTCTTACCTCTCAAACTGGTCAGTGGCCATTATGCCTACAGCATGGAGGCGACCTGCCCAAATGGTTTGTTACTGTGGTCATATCATAGGATTTATCTTCTTTATTTTGCAATTTTTCTGTCACTTAGAAGTTTCAACAGCCATTCTGCATGTTTCTTTCAGTGAACCAGTTGCCGGCTAAAGACACGGTGCTACATGTCTATAAACGGCGCATGGGCTTGACCAAGAGAGGTGGATATCAAAATGAGACCCTGTCAGTTAGCAGTGTGATTGTGGAACAGACTGACACATTCACCTGGTCAGAGACGAGCGACTTTGTGCAGCTTATCATTCCCACGTCCCACATTCAACAGAAAAAGGTTAGTAGTGTATAACTTATACATATACACTACCATTAAAGATTTCATTTGAAAGAAATTCAGCAATGTTACGTTAAATAAAAAAAAACAAGATATTTTAAGATATTTCAAATGACACAAAAGCTTTCTATTTCAAATAAATGCTGTTTTTTTTGTTTTTTTTTACTTTAAATGTATCAGTTTCCATAAACATATTAAGCAGCACAAATGTTTTCAGCTCTGATAATAATAAGAAATGTTTCTTGAGCAGCAAATCAGAATATTAGAATAATTTCTGAAGGATCATGTGACACTAAGACTGGAGAAATGGCTGCTGAAAATTCAGCTTTGCCATCACAGGAATAAATTACATTTTAAAATACATTAAATACGTTGCATTCAAGAGTTTTAAAGCTTTGAAATATGAATCTCTAAATTTAATTCCATTTATTTTCAAATATATATTTTTATTTATTATCATTTGTAATTGGGTAAAATCAGGTAGTTATTATATAGTTAAAACTATACAATACATTTTTAATGTGTTTTTTAGGAGTGCATTGGTCAGGAAGGTCAGAAACTTCCGCAAAATTTCTACAAGATAGACGCTGTTCTCACCTTTAAAGAGACAAATCACAAAATGCTCTGGACCATGGAAAACACCTCACCATGTTCAGGTTAGTGTCTCTTAGATAGTTTGAATCCTCAATCAGATATTCCAAACTAAAATTGACACAATTGTTTTTCAGAGATGTTAAAATCACATTTGATGCATGATGACCCAAAAGAAGCTAATTTCACGACACATTCTGCTGAGGGGATTACAGACGAGCCAGCTGATTTCAACAAAGAGTTTACTCCTTTCGTGCCACTAAAGACTATATCTACAGTATCACAGACAGCAGATGAAGAAACCAGCATAACCTCCATACCAACCCAACAAATCCAAACAATTAGGGCTCTTAGTACATCATCCCATCTTTCACCATAAATGGAGATGGTGGGAACCACCAAAAAGTGATTGCAGTTATACTTTACAGCCTAAAACAGGACAGAGACTTCTCCAGCGTCAACTGTGAGGGGCCGTAATGCACAACGGATGGAAATGCAGGTACCAACTGCACGTGTCAGTGATTTTCCATACAACACTATTACAATTGGTAGTCCATTAATCAATGCAGATGTAATCACAATTTGAAATACAGCTACACATTTAAGCGCCATTTTCACTCAGACTGGGATTTACAACACAACAGTCAAGTGGACCCATGCATCTTTTCCGTTGACAAGCAAAGTGCCATTGGAATCACATGCGGGGAATGATTACATCTAAGACTGTGTTGGTCATGCCAGTTAAAAACAAGCTACTGTCTCAGAACTCTCTCAGCTGTGTGTGTTTCCTCTCAGAAGTAAACGTGGAACAGTAATACATTTTGTATCTAGCATAAAAAATTGGTGTTAATTCTCAAGTTGTTCACTAACTCTCCCTGTCACTTCCCTGAAAGACAGAAAGTGCTTGACAGTTTAGCAATTTCTGTTTAGCAATTGCCATAATGTATTATTATAGTATCTTTAGAACAGTTTCTGTAATCTTTTTGTACTGTATGATTGTGTATTTAGAGCTATAGTGCTTCTAATTGGTCAGTCGTGGCATTTAGTAGTCTGAAATTTTCTAATACTCACGGTCGGCCATATATTGCTGCATATCAGTCCGATTATCTGGGTAACTGAAACCGGTGTCGTGAGATCTCCCTCGAAATCGGGTTTCAATCAACTAGTTATACTAAGTACACAAAAGTGACAAGACATTAATTTAAAATAAGGGTTACACTTTATTTTAAGGTGACATAGTTACATTGTACTTACTCAAATAAGTACTGAGTAATATTAACTACATTTACTTACTCTAGAGTTACGGTTAGGGTTTGGTTTAGGGTTAGTTTCTTGTAATTATGCATAATTTACTGTTTTTACTATAGTAAGCAGTGCTGGGGGTAACGCATTACAAGTACTTTTTTCAAGTAACTAGTAAAGTAATGCATTACTTTTTAAATTTATAACAAAATATTTGAGGTACTTTTTCAAATAAGTAACGCAAGTTACTTTGTTTTCCCATGTATTGACTGACAGCTCTCCTACCTCCATGTTGAGAGAAATCATAAGTACAGAGGCATTGTGTGTGTTGTGTGTGAACATGATGGGTATTGTAGTTCTAAACTAAATGAGAGCATTTACTCATCTCATTTACACAAAAACAGATTCAGTATTCACAAAATGAATAAAGCAGTGAAATGCAAACTCAGAATATTATGCAAACATGTAATAATTAGTTAAATATGTTAAATTACACAAATATACTTTATGTATTTAATCTCACTTTATTAACCAATGTCTTTGCTGACCTTTGATGATCCAATTCAACCATACCAATAAGCAAAAAGCAAAAAAATCACATTTGTTTCATGTTTGTTTTTATTGCTGCACCCTCTACTGTACAGGCGTGAATTTGCATTTTCTTCAGCCTGAAGCTTATTTATTTCACTTTTGCTGTAAAAGGCCCTTTAGTTTTACCAAAAATAGAACTTTTATTTTTTATCAAAAAACATGCTCAGGTGACAAAAAGTAACGCAAAAGTAATGTAACGCATTACTTTTTCCATAAAAAGTAATTAAGTAATGCAATTAGTTACTTTTTTTAGGGAGTAATGCAATATTGTAAGGCATTACTTTTAAAAGTAACTTTCCCCAATGCTGATAGTGAGTACATGTAATAACGTGTAACTACTGTACGTCATCTTAAAATAAAGTGTTACCAAAATGTACAGTCTGCCGATATACTATATGGTGGATAATAAAAGAAATTGGACATAATGTAATTTCTTTCATCTGATAAACTTTTAATAAATAATAATAAACAAACAATTCAACTTAATTACTTAGTTCTTTCAATAAGTGAAATATTTGGACATTTATCACACCACAGACTCGCTCTCCCTTGTTTCTTACAAACGCAACTGGTATCACCTTGCGTCTCAGTTATTGATTCTAATAAAAATGACCTCAGATTACCTCTCTATTAATATTACTGTAATAATTGTTGCTAGATGTTTTCTTGATGAAGCCTGGGGTCTGGCGTCAACATGAGCATTTTCCTTCAAGGATGTGATCTCTGTTGTAAAACTGTAATTTTACTGTACTTATTTTGTCTCAATAGTTATACTTTGATGCTGGCTAGAAAGTTTCAGTGGCAGTGTGATGAACAGCCAGAAGAGGTCAGTGTTGTTCAGTGTTTGGCTTTAGCGAAACATTCCAGCTCACTTCAAGGCAATGATCACTGTGTAAAACTTTGCAAAATTTTGAGGTCAGTGTCAGTTGCTCTAAAATGCACATATATATATGACTGATGCTTTATGGCTGTAATTTATTTTACTCATAAGACATTGATGTACATACTCACTCAGATTCAGTGGAAAAACAACCTCAAATGTGAGGTTAGTTAATTTGCCTTTACTACGCAATTTCCCACGCTTGAATGAATTCAATTAGACTTTTGAAAGGGCAGGCCATTTTAATGTAACCCAGGCAAGATATTCTTCTAAATTCTGAGCATCTGGAAAAAAAGACCACTGACGCTCGTAAAAATTTATTGTGATTACAGTCTCGATATTTGAGCAAACCAAAGAACACCCTTTCTCATCCTAATTGTGTTTGTGTCTGAAAGTATGCGTTCTATATTAAATGACAAAACGAGCACATTTGTATGCATTGGATAAAGTGTCCTCTAGAGCTTTGCACTACAGCACAGTGTAATTCTCACCCAGGGGGTCAGAGGGGGGGCCACGCCGCCAGGGTTTTCTTTGGCATCTGTTGCATGAACTTGTGAACAGGAAACACAATAACAGCACAAAGTACACCAACATCTCAAGCCTTTCATGTGGCTGTTTTGAGCCATTATGTTATTAGTGTAGGCTTAAAAATTCCTTTCATGTCCCCCTCCTTTTCTTTTTCATACGAGTTGCACATCTGTGAGATGTTTGAAACCACACACTGGTTAAATTCTGCATTGCTTTCAGAGATGTTTTTAATTGTCATAATTGATAACGATATGAGTTAAACATTCACACGTTACCAAAACTTTGTTCTTGTATTTTTTAATGAAGATTTATTACTGCCCTTCTTTGTTTGAAACATCACAATTTGTTCATTTAAAAAAAAAAAATTTAAAATCTACACAAAACGAAACAATAGTGTTAAANNNATAAAAAAGTCTCAGACCACTAGTTAATGTTTTACTTTATTCTTAAAATATAATAATATAAATATAATAAAGATATTTATAATATTACTAAATAATAACAGACATTTATTATGTCCCCTTTTACTGACATTAAAGCAAAATAGACTTTTGAACCCCGCTTATATCATGAAATGTATCAAACTATACTGTATCTATATATACTGTATACATATATACTTTGGAAAAATCCTCCAGGTCCTGCAGATTCTTCAGTTTTCAAGGATTTTTTGCATATTTGAACCCTTTCAAGCAGTGGCTGTATGATTTTTAGATCCGTCTTTTCACACTGAGGACAACTGAGGGACTCGAACACAACTATCAAAAAAGGTTCGAACATTCACTGATGCTCCAGAAGGAAACACGATGCATTAAGAGGATTAAGAAGTCCAATTTTTTCTTATTTTGTTGAAAGATTTATTTTTTTCATTTAGTACTTCCCTTCGGAAGCAACAGTAGATACTTGCATGTTTCCCAGAAGACAAATTAAGTACAATTTACCTTGATCTTTAAATTCAAAAAGTTTTCTTAAAGCATTGTGTTTCCTTCTGGAGCATCAATGAATGTTTGAACCTTTTGTAATAGTTGTGTTTGAGTCCCTCAGTTGTCCTCAGTGTGAAAAGATGAATCTCAAAATCATTCAGTCGCTGCTGTAAAGGGTTCAAATATGCAAAAAATCCTTGAAAACTGAAGAATCTGCAGGACATGGAGGATTTTTCTGAAGAACAGAGTTCAGTTTAACTGCTCAGAACAAACAAGGGACTCATGAACAACCATCACAAAACAAAAAAACAGTCATAGATCATCCAGGTAACTTTTGAATGGAGTTATTTAAATAAATTCAGCTACTTTTTTGTCTTGTGGATTATATGTAAACATCTTTTATGTAAAATATCTTACTCAGGACAGTACTAAATAAAAAATAACATGCATTTTGTATGATCTCTCTTATTTTGTTAAAATTATTCACATTTTCACAGATTCTGCAAGGGGTTCCCAAACGTTCGCATGCCACTGTGTGTATATATATATATATATACCTTTTAAATAGGGTTTAAATGACTTGAAACCTGCTAAATATAATTTGTTAGTGTTAGTATTTCTTGCTCAGGTTTGTAAAAGCTGGCTTACAAGTTACAATCGCAGCTCAATTTGTTGAACCGATTCAGCAATGAGCTTTCCACAACAGGACAAGAGCTGGCAGAGGAAAGAGGCTCTTGGAAGGGAAGGGAAGGCTTTGGTGGTTACGCTCTGACTCTTTATCTTACTTGCTGGGCAATTACAGAATCATGGGTCAACCATGCATGTAACCACAGCCTCGTTGCACAGTAGCAGATGTACTCATGGCATTAGCTGGTAGGAGCGTGAAGGTAAACATAAACAGATGCAGCTGGTTGCTAGGGACACTCGCCAACTTTTGTGCCCTAATGATTCCCATGTGTGCGGGTGCATATCTGCAGCAGTGGGCAGAATGCAGGCATACGCTGTGTTTCAGCTGTGCCAGAGTTTTTCAATGGGATATTTGTGAATGAGTTTAGCAGCAGTGGTTTTTGGGAGGGTGTTTCCCATTGGCATCGTTCCCCTCCTAGTAAGTTAAAGCTGATGAAGCAGTTTTCTTCATGTCTTCAATTTACCATTGATTATAATGTTTTCAAATTAATGGAAAAGACTTTTTTTATTAGTGTGCCTCATGAGTGGTATATTTGCTTTCCCAAATTTTCCATTTGTTGCATACATCATTGTATAATGAAGATTAATGTAAAAACTATTTGCAGTTGTGCATTAGGCCTAATCTAAACTTCTCATTTGTGTGTCAAAGCAATTCCAAAAATAGTCCTAGACATATAATGGGTAATTCATAACATGTTATTTTAATACATAATTGTGGGGTCCTGAATTCTGAGACCACATTGAAAATTTGAGATTGCAAATCTAATTTAAACCTCAAAAAAGTATATATATTTTAGGGGTTTGAACTTTTGATTTAAAACAAAGAATTAATAACAATTAAAAACTGATTTGATTAAAAGCAAAGAAAATGTGATATCAAATAAATAAAAAATATTTAAGAATTCAACATTTCAGTCAAATTGTTATGTTAATAATGTAATTTATAATAAATACAAATAGAAAAATGCTCAGTACAAACATTTTCACTAGTGGTCTTAGACTTTTGAAAGTTTTTACAAAATTTTTATAATGTTTTTGACAGAAGCTCTTTCAAGGCAGCATTTATTTGAACAAAAATACAGTATAAATTGTAATATTGTGAAAAACTTTTTTTAAAGTATTTTTAAAATAATTTATTCCTGTGATGGCAAAGCTAAATTTTCAGCATCATTACTTCAGAAATCATTCTAATATGCTGATGTTGAAAACAGTTGTGCTTGTTAATATTTTTGTGGAAACTATTATACTTTTTTCAGGATTCTTTGAAGAATAGAAAGTTAAAAACAACAGTAAAGACATTTACAAAAGATTTCTATTTCAAATTAATGCTGTCACTTTTGATCAGTTTAATGTGTCCTTGCTGAATGAAAGTAATAATTTCTTTAAAAAAAATTGAAATGTTGAAGTTTAGAAAAGAAAAACTGACCCCAAATTTTTGAGCAGTAATGTAATTTATAATAAGTATTTTTCTTAGTGGTCTCTGACTTAGGAACTCCACTAATATCAAATAAAACAAACTAAAAAATGACTTGCAATTATTACAAATCTACCTCTTTAATTATTTGAACCTTTTTTCTATCCATAAGCTGATTTTCTCAGTATAGAAAACACAGCAAACACAAGGTACCTGCAAAAGAAAATGTTTTTCAAAGGCAGCTATGCTGATTAATCGTCGGTGACGATAAATGCTCAGTTCTCAATATCCTGTGCTTTTTTTCATCATCTTTACTAACTGTGAAATCTATGCAGCAGTGAGCAGGACAGACAGACTTACCCATCTGACAGGTTTAGTTTGGAGATTTAGATTTAGTTGTTATACACATATTGCTCTGTAACATATTAAACTGTCTTGTCCTGATCTTGCAGGCTAAAGTCCATTAAGCAGTTGATGTTTGCATTATGTGAAGCATTATATCTCACAGAGGTCTTGTTCTGGCGACTGTCAGTTTGAACCGGTTTCGTACGTGCCTGATGTTGCAGTGTCTGGGAGGTCCCCTTTTGAACCGTGTCCAGGCCTGTAGCCCAGATGAGATCTTTAGGAAGGGGTTGAGTTTTTGTGACATCCTGTGTGTGTTCACCATCTGATTACACACAGGGCCTAATTCCTATTTGTGAGTGTGCGTTAATGACACCCAGGTTTAATAGACTTGCAAAGAGCTCAGCGGAAATAAAGCAAAAGCTTTTTCTGACTGATATTTTGATTAGAAAATGATTTCGCTTGCATCCACTGCTTCTGTTCGACTGGAATGAGTTGCTCCAGATCTCGGTGTCAAACTCCCCCACTCTCCCTCCCCTTCTCCCAGCATCCTCTTTGCTGTGAAGCCCTCTGCCAACAGCCCGCACCTCTCCTCTCTCTCTCATTAACCACAACTGTCAGATCCTCCAGATGATGAGCAATTAAACCAGATAATAAACGCTTGCCATCAATTCCTGTTTGTTTGTTGTTGTTGTTGTCGTTGGCGGCAGGGGCTCCTCTCATGCCACCTTAGCGCTAACTAGTACTTCTGTAATGCACCACCGGTAGCAGAATCGCTCTCTCAGAGCCTTCTGCCAACACTAACAAAGCTCTAACTGCTCATTGTAAGGCACCAGATTGATAATAAGGCACACTGAATGTTAACAATTAGATCATAATCAGAGCCAGCACGCCAAGGCTGCTCTTTTATCCCCTGCTTGAAAGAATGGCAAACAAAGCTCTGCAAACTGCTAAGATAAAATATTACCTCTGAATAATCATGTCTCTCAGCTACCAAAAGCCACGTAAGCTGTACAGCGCCGCGAAAACGACACGCGGTAAAGACTCCTCTGTTTGCTCTTGTATTAGAGCGATAAGACAGTCTTGCTGCGTTTTACTAGCCATCTCTTCCTGGAATAGAGGTTAAAGGTGGACTGGGTGATTTCTGAGCCGTTAGCATCACCAGACTGAATTTTATATATAGACTACCGTTCAAAAGTTGTGGGTCAGTAAGATTTTTGTTTTAAAGGAAATGAATACTTTTATTCAGCAAGGATGTAATCAAAACTGACAGTAAAGACATTTTATTATTTTACAAAATTTCAAATAAATGTTGTTATTTTTCTATATTTCTATTCATGAAAGATTCCTGAAGAAAATATTATACCGTTTCCACAAAAATATTAAGCAGGAACTGTTTTCATCGTTGATCATAAGGAATGTTTCTTGAGCAGCAAATCAGCATATTAGAATGATTTCTGAAGGATCATGTGACACTGAAAATTCAGCTTTTCCATCACAGGAATAAATTTAATTTTAAAATATATAAATATATTCGAATAGAAAACAGTGTAACGGAAAATCAAGTACAAGTACAATCAACTTGGCTGTATAAGTAATTCCAACTTAAATTATAATAAACTGAAAAAATAAAAAGAACTTATTTTTATGAGTTAAAGTAATGTAAAAAACATGTGTTGCCATGACTTATAGATCATATTATTTTTATGGGTTTTTAAAATTGTAATAATATTTCACAATATTACTGTTTTTACTGTATTTATGATTAAATATTGGGGCAGTCGTGGCCTAATGGATAGAGAGTCGGACTTGTAACCCAAAGGTCATGGGTTCGAGTCTCAGGTCTGGCAGGGATTGTCGGTGAGGGGAGTGAATGTCCAGCGCTCTCCCCACCCTCAATACCATGACTGAGGTGAGACCCTTGAGCAAGGCACTGTACCCCTAACTGCTCCCCGGGCGGCGCAGCAATGGCTGCCCACTGCTCCGGGTGTGTGTTCACGGTGTGTGTGTTCACTGCTGTGTGTGTGCACTTGGATGGGTTAAATGCAGAGCACAAATTCCGAGTATGGGTCACCATACTTGGCCACATGTCACTTCACTTCCCTCACTTAAAATAAATGCAGCCTAGATGGCATAAGAGACTTTTGAAAACATTATAAAATTGTACCAACCCCCAAAGTTTGAATGATAGGTATAGTTTTATATATTTATTATATGTATTTATTCATTAATGTATTATTATTATTATTATTTTCTGATTAGATTTTTAGCTTTAGGTTTTTTAGCGTGATTTGTTTAGATTGTTGTAGATTTTTAAAACACAACTTGATTAGTTTACAAACCTTTAATGCATTACCTGAAATTTTATTTTTACAGTTAATTTTAAGCTTTTAATTTAAATAAGTACAAATATATATTATAATATAAATAAGCTTTTGAATTAATATAAAATATATATATATATTTTTTAAACAAACATCACATTTTCACTCTTACAAGTATTGTGTGATCGCTGAACCAGATCAAAACGAGGTTGGATTTGTTTGGTTTTGTCAAAACAAATTTGATTTTGTTTGACTTGCTTCATGTGTCAGGCTCAAACGAACACAGCAATGTTTTAATGTAAAGTCAACCCTCAAATGGCTTTCATTTATTTATTACACTTTACACATTTGTGGGCCATCAGATCTAGGATGAGTTACTTTTTATCTGTGTTACTGTTTAAATGTAGTGCGTCTAAAGTTCAACATGGTGCTTCAACCCTTGTCCTATAGATCACAAATGAAATACTCTGAATGGCTCTGAAATTTTGAGCATGGGCCAAACATCTTGAACTTTGAAACTTCCTTGCTACAGAGCCCTAAAAACAGATTTTGTTAGACTGGAAGTTTCTCGACAGAATAACAAAACATCGTCCATATATATCTGTCACAACCCAGCGCAAGTCTGCCAGGAAAAATACACTAACTATTCACTTCAAGAAATAAGAAGCACAAAATCTCTGAAACATCTGATTTCCCCTTCTCCCTGGAAAAATGTAGTCGGCTCTTTGTTCTGAAATAGAATTTCCCTCGAAAACACTTTGGAAACTAAACAAAATTGACCATCATTAGATTTATTGTCTTTTCATCCTTTGTTTCTGCGGGCTGTTTGTGACTTTGCTATGGAAACGTAGGTATTATTTACTCTTGAGTCGGTTTACAGTAACCTTCCCTTTCCTGACCAAACAACAAAGGAAATATCGGGTCAGGCGTCTCCCTGCTAACTTCATCTGGCAGATTATGTCTCACTTTCAGTGTGTATACACAAACCCCGATAATGATGCATTTGAGGGTCTATTTTTGAGCTCGAGATGATGAAACTCTTGAACCTATTCGAGCGGCCATCCTGTTTTGCCCACCTTCTGGAGTTTAGTGGAAATGTTGAATATAGATTTTACTAAAACACTTCTATTTAAAAGTACAGTCGGCATCCTGGGCGTGAGGCACATTTGCGTCACAGCCAGTCAGTGAGTCGTCAGTGATTGGGACTATGGAATTTTCCGTGGGGATTTGCGAAGAGATTGTTAATCTTGAGTGACAAAAGACCAATTTCCGCTGCAGTCTTGAGTATGAGGGGCTGATTTGAATAGATGTGGCATGGTGACCAAGAGGCAGGCTGGTTGTTTTGTGGGCTTACGGGGGATGGGCATGATGTTCCAGGGGACAGTATGTGCTGATAAATTCTAATGGCTGGAGATGCCCCTCTCTGACATGAGATGAGTCTGTGTGATGCCGTTTGGACGTGCTGTCTGACAGCCATCCAAAGGGTCCTGTGGCCTCAGGAGCAGAGATTCAGAGCAAACCGAAAATTGTTTTGTTTCTTTAGACAGATCAGTGCCTGAAGAGTTTGGACAGTAGTGAAAGTGCTAGGTGATCTTGTAAATACTGAGCGATTTGCTGTCTAAATCTTAGGGAGGTCTGGAAAAGATGATTTGCTAGCATATTCGTGTTACATATTGTGTGCGAAAATACATACTGTAGGATTCATAGGTCTGAGACCACTATTGTTTATTAAATTATATATTTATTAATTAAGAGTGAAATATGTACACGGATACGTGTCTTTTTATGAAGTTATAAATGTTCTATTATATAACGTAACATATTTTATATTATAAATTATGCCATTTAAAAAATTGAGTATTGCATATAGTATTTCATATAATTTTTTAATTATTTTCAAAAATATTTGAATATATTTTCAAAAATAATTTTCTGTGTATATATATATACACACACACACAGACATATACATATATATTAACTCAATTTTCAGGTTTAACTTTTTTCAGTGTGGTCAGGTTTAGTTTTAAATATTAGAACATTTATATTTTTTTAAATTCATAATTACTCTGTTCCCTACTCGCATGATAATATTTTGGTCATGAGCAAAAATTATAATGACACAGACAAGATAAAACCAGAAAGAGCATGTTATGAATGTACTTAATGGGCGAAAGTGCCACAATAGATCAGGTACAATTTACATCAAAAGTTACTTTAATAAAGACATTTTTAAAATGTACATTGAAATTCAATTAGAGTGTTGAAAGCATAACCAAAGCCATGAAAAATGAACTCATGGGGGGTCCGTCCTCCATTTTGCCCTAAGGCAAAACAGCCCATTAATTTACTACATTCTATGTTTTTTTTCTGTGCTAATGCACTTAATACAGAAACCATGTCAAAGCCTTACAAAGATTATTTTAAACAAGCTAGAGGACAGAGAGAGAAACTGTGATTTTTAAGGCACTATTAAAAGTTCAATGAATTGCTTCACTTTGGTTGTAAACTGTTAAATGGCCCATCTTAATTAGAAGATCGCTTAATTTTTTTAAAAATTCTTGCATCAATGGGTATGAATCTCTCCTTTGACTCCAGAACAAAACAAAGCGTGAGGTCTGGGATCCTCATCCTCTAAGAGAGGAGCTAATCAAAGCTTTAGTCATTAACAGCTGCAAAGTAAATATAAGTTTACCTGGAGGTCATTCCACTGCATCTGTTGAATTATGTAGCAATTACAGTGGATGGAAAGTTGTTGTTTGTGGGTTACAGTGTTCCCAGTAATGACAAGAGCAGGGCAGCTGTGTCAAAGAGGAAGACCCCCATTCCTGATTCAGATTTGGCAAGCTAATCATTTGAAGTATGCTTGTTAGGCCACTTAAATATTTACCATTAATCTAACCAACACCTCTGATCTCAATAATGCAATATTTTGCATCCTGTACAGCTTTGTTGAGTCTGTCTGAAATTTTCATCACAAGAGTTTTTACGAGGTGTGCCATGTCTAGAAGTGATTTACAGTTTTAATTGTAAAATTAACATTAAAGTAAAATTATGGGCTCAATACGAGTCGTGGCCAAATGACAGAATTTATGGCTTAATGTTGATTATCACAAAAATGTATTTTGACACTTCCCTTGTTTTACAAAAAGCAATGGTAAGGCACTTACAGTGAAAGTGAATGAGGCTTAGACCATAAATGTGAAATTTTATATATATATTTTTTAAAGTATTTGCATTAATTCTTATTTTAAAACTTTAAGGTTTAAAGGGATAGTTCACCCAAAAATGAAACCTCATTTACTCCTCCTCAAATTGTTCCAAACCTGTGTAAATTTCTTTGTTCTGCTGTATATAAAGAAAGATATTTGAAAGAATGTTTATAACCAAGCAGATCTCGCTCCCCATTGACTACCACAGTAGAAAAAAAAATACTTTGGTAGTCAATGGAGGGCGAGATCTGCTTAGAAATTTATACAGGTTTGGACCAACTTGAGGGTGAGTAAATGATAACAGAATTAAAATTTTTGGATGAACTATCCCTTTAAGGCCCGTTCACACAAAGAACAATAACTATAAAGATAGCTATAGTGATAAGTAACTATATAGCGGCCATAACATCGCACAATAATGTTCTGTTTATTATAAACACACACTGCAGTTATGTCTTTTGCCATTTAAATGCTTTTGAAAGTCGGGTGGATTCTGATTGGCTGTCAGTTTTTTTTTATTATTGTTCATCAGCTAGAAAACAATCTTTCTGAAAGTAATTCCAGCAATATCATTCTTCTGTGATGTTATGGTTAAGTTGTGGTGTGGATTTCCCTATTGTCCTAGAGTTAGATCCTAAATCGTTATATACTGTAGTTAACGTCCTTGGTGTGACAGTTTAAATCATCATTTTTACAGTCCTTTTAGGGTTTTATGTCACACTGCTGTCATGGCAAAGTTACAAAATCGTATATAAATTTACACAGAAAATGTTTTTTTTTTTTTAGTTTAACTTATACTAAACAAGTATAATCCTTTTAATGTACAGTGCACAGCATAAATGAGTACACCCGCTCTGAAACTTCTGAAAGTCAGCAATTACTCAAGTACTTTGAGGACATGTTAGGGTTGTTTAGAGATATAATGTTCAAGTCTGCTTAATCAATTACCAAAGAAGCATGTCAAAATTATTCAGGAAAATAAGATTTTCTTATCAAGGTGATAAAATGTTGTGTAGCAAAAATGAGTACACCCTCCTAAAAGTTACTAAATAAAACGAAATAAAAATTTTCTGGTGTAAGTTTAAGGCAATGTTTGATCAACAGGTAAGTATGTTGAACCAAAACATTTAAAGAGAAGTAATTTCTTGACAATTCAAAGTGTTATATAGCCCACTGAATCCTTCTCAGACTTAATGATGACAACAATGGAACCACTTGGGAGAGAACTGTCAGGAGACTTATTTCTTAGCACAAAAAGAGGACAGTGGTACAAGAGGATTACCAAATCATTGTTTTAAGGGTGAAAATATAGCGAAAGTAACACAGAAATTCAAAAACAATGGACTTGTGACAAGGCCCCTGAAATGATCAGGCCTTCATTTTAAGCTTTCATTTAGTGATGAGGGATTTTTTTGCTAGACAAAGAGCAGGAGAAATACAAAGCGAGTGTCTCAAAGCCAGCAAAAGCAATGAAAAGAGTGACTCTTTATCTCACAGAGTAAGATGCAGCCTGCAGAAATGACATGCATGGTTGTTGTTCTCACTGGAACTACGTACTGTAGCCAAAGCACAATAAAGTCAGTTAGCCATTTCCAAAGCCCGTATTTACAAAATATAGATTCTGGGAATCAATACTCTGGTCTCATGAGACCAAATCAATCATTTTGGATCTAACAGCATCCAAAATGTTATGGTGTTGCTAGAGGAGGAGTACAGTGAGAAGTGACTGGTTCCCACAGTAAAGTTCAGTGGTAGTAAAGCTCTTATATAGGGATGTATGAGTGCTGAAGGTATGAGGGAGTTGTGCTTTATCAATGCTGTCATGAATTGCCACACCACTGTGTAATTTAATTCACAAACTTGAAACAGAAGATGTTACCCTTTCCTCATTCCCTGCATTGTTGGGCATTTTTTCAACATGACAATGAGGATATGCATTCTCCCAAGGTGAAAAACCTTCTGTGGACATGTATTACACTCAATCTTAACAGTCTTGAGCGCCTGTGGGGGATTCTGTAGAGACAAGTTGAGCAACACTCCCCATTAAAGATCAGGGCATTTAAGGAGCTCATCATCCAGGAGTTAAACAGGACAGATGTGACAATTTGTCATGAACTTGTACACTCCGTGCCGAGAAGGGTCAGAGCAGTATATTCAAAATTATGGAGGGCATACAAAGTGCTAGAATATTATACATTTGTTGAATTAAATCTAGGGTGTGTACTCACTTCTGCAATCCTTAATATAAACAAAATTGGCTAATTTACTTATTTTATGGCTATTAATGACATATATTTCTCAGTTTTTATTATGTATATGTTTAATACATTTTAGTTTTGCCATCTTTCCATGAATTGAATTAGTGATCATATAGAAAATACATCTTTTGTATTTGTTCAGAGGGGGTGTACTCATTTATGCTGTGCACTGTACTTATGACTGCCTGTTCAACAAGTCTTGATAGCATTTTCTGTATTTTTAATAAAAAAAACACATCCATTTTGACAGATCTCTCAAAAACTTAAGACGCACAATGTCGAAAGCCATAAATTACACACGAGCGGCAGGAAAACAGGACAGAAGTTGTTAGATGCGAGAGATATGAATTATTGATTTGAAAACTGTGTACGTGGTGCTGCTTTTCGTTGTTTCAGCATGCATTTCTCCATTTGTCTCTTGTTGCTAAATTTTTAAGTTTTTTTTTCTTGTCAGATTGATGCCGCTTCTGATTACAGAATTTACACCCGAATCACAACTGACAAGACTTGGTCGGCACATTAAGGCAGAAATCACCTGGGCATTGAAAAAGTAACAAGTAATTTAAATATTAAATACACTTTCTTGGCAAAGTGGCAAAATCTTTTGAATTAACAGAAAAGATGTGAGCCCCTAATTGCAAACGTTTTGATTTATTCATTCGTATTTAGAAAGCGCAGCACATTTCCTGCTCCTCTGCAAACACATGCATTTCCTCTTTCTATAATAAAGCAAGAGGAATCTCTAAGTGCCTGTTTTATTTATTTATCCTAAAACAGAAGGATTCTTCAAGCTTAATGTAGATTTTGCCATTCGGAGACGGAATAATGGATGGTAGCCTCATGTATTTTTAATGGCTGCATGTTGTGTGGCAGATAAACATGGTGTTTGAGATGTTTTCTCTCCGCTGAGCTGTGTATTCCCAAGATGTGGCTGTGCTCTATACACCGGGAAACCACAGCCACAAAAAGGCCGTTTATACGACCAATAAAAAAATGACATTTTCAGTGAGTTTCTGAAAGTCACGGCTGAGCCGTAGGGTTTGCTTGAAAAAGGACATGAAATATATCACTTCATATCACAGGAAAAAAGGCTTATGTGGCCCTGACCAATATCTGCTGTAATCTAGTCACTTTGCTTTGTTTTTCGACCTTCCAGGGATGTTGATGCTTTGACGAATGCTTGCGCTGCCCTAAATCTCTCAGGATTTTACCTGCTTCCGTGGATTTCCAGTGAGGTCTGGTCCATTGTGCACAGCTTAAAAATAGAGGCTGTTTTAATGAATGAAATAATTTTGGCCACTGAGACTAACTGCAGTCTTACTAATAATGTGTTTGGGCTCATTTTTAATAAGTCATCATAATTACGTGGAGAATTTGATTGGGCATCTGTGCCCAGGAAGATGAAATATGTTGTGTGGGCATGACGGTAAAGGATATTGCTTGCTGTTCATACATAATTGAGAGATCTTGAATGTCAGACCTGCGGGAGCAAATGGCGGAAAAAGCATTGGAGTTCACAGACATCAGATGCATGGCAACCGCTGTATGCTGAATATCTGCACTGGAGGGACATATGTCATAGATGAACTAGGTTTTGTGTCTCAAATGACAAGGGATGTTTTGCCTTACACTTTTGCTTATAAACTCAAAGGCTAGTTTTATTGCTGAAGGATGCAAAAGAAAACATTTTTAGCTATCGATTATATAAATACACTTTTAGCAGTCATTGTACTAATGTATAAATGCCCTTTTACCATCCATTGTCGATTTATTCTGCAAGTGAAAGTCATGATGGCTTCAAAGAAAATGAGTGAGCAAGATAAAGATATATATTTTCACAAAACTATATGCAGATTTGGTTTTTATCCCTTTATTGTTTAAAAACTATGGCTGTCAATTGATTACTGTCATGATTTTCGACCAGTTCTCAGATACAGAAAGAAATGGTAGCATTGTGAAATTTGTTAAATGTTAACATTTAAATTTTATTTATAAAAGTAATTTTTTTACTACATTTATTTATTAGATTCTATTTACTAATATTTTATTAATATTTTTTTCCCCCATAAAATTTTTAAAAGCCATGGTCTTTAAAACACAACTACATATATACTGTTCAAAAGTTTGTGGTTAATACATTTTTTTTTAATGTTTCACCAAGGCAAACATACAGTAAAAAGAGTAATATGAAGTATTATAAAAGTTTAAAACAACTGTTTTCAGTTGTAATCTATTTTGAAATGTAATTTATTCCTGTGATGTCAAAGCTGAATTTTTAGCATCATTACTCCAGTGTTTAGTGTCACATGATCCTTGAGAAATCATTCTAATATGTTGATTGGTGACTGGTGCTTATTATTATCAATGTTAAAAACTGTTGTACTGATTAATATTTTTGTAGAATTTTTGGATTAACTTAAAAAAGTTAAACAACAGAAACTCAAAATATTATGTTGTCTGAACTACATTAATTATCTAAGTTGATTTGACAACAGCAAAAATGTTGTGACAAATCATGAATTTTTTTACAGTGTTGAAATAGAAATCTTTTGTAACATTATGAATGACTTTACTGTTACACTGTAAACCTTAACACTCAAAATAGTTAATTGGTTTGAGTAGGACAAACTTAAATTAAACAAATTAGTTCAGCCAAATTAACTTTTAGGAATATTGAGCACTTTCTTTTTCTTTCAAGTTCACAGAACTGTTTCATTGTTTTGAGTTTTATGAACTTATTTCTTTTAATTTAGAAGAGTTTCTGTTAATGTGGGTTTTTGGAGAGTTCCCATCATGGTGCATGTGGCTTGGTTTGACAGCAATTATGTTAAATGCATTATATTACTGCACTCATTCAGCAAGTGTTATACCATGCTATTGTTAACATGTTACAAATTAGCAAGTTAGCATTTTCTGAATTAGCTTGTTATATCTAAGCTAAGTTTACTCTAATAAAAATGTTTACATTGAGGTTACATTATAATTGTAAAGGGTTAGTTCACCCAAAAATGTAACACCCTCGAAATCTCATCCTAAAGGCAAACTGAAAAGGTATCACTTCCCATTTAAAAGAAGGATACATTAAATTGATCAAACGTACACTGTAAACCCGAATAAGTAATAAGTTAAACTCAAAAATTTAAGCACTCAGTAGCCTCTAAATTTTTAAGTTAAGAAATTCAAAGTTTAAGTATGCAGAACTGGCAGATTTTTATCTTGTATTCTTAACTTGAAATGTTTGAGTACACTTATTCATACATTTAACTTATAGGGTTAGTTCACCCAAAAATGAAAATAATGTATTTTATTACTCACCCTCATGCCGTTCCACAACCGTAAGACCTTCATTAATCTTCGGAACGCAAATTAAGATATTTTTGTTGAAATCCAATGGCTCCGTGTGGCCTACATAGGGAGCAATGACATTTCCTCTCTCAAGATCCATTAATGTACTAAAAACATATTTAAATCAGTTTAAGTGAGTACAGTGTGGTTCAATATTAATATTATAAAGCGACGAGAATATTTTTGGTGCGCCAAAAAAACAAAATAACATCTTATTTAGTGATGGGTGATTTCAAAGCACTGCTTCAGGAAGCTTCGGAGCGTTATGAATCAGAGTGTCGAATCAGCGGTTCGGAGCACCAAAGTCACGTGATTTCAGCAGTTTGACAGTTTGACACGCGATCCGAATCATGATTTGACACAGAAGAATCATAACGCTCCAAAGCTTCATGAAGCAGTGTTTTGAAGTACATTAATGGATCTTGAGAGAGGAAATGTCATTGCTGGCTATGCAGGCCTCACTGAGCCACCGGATATCTTAATTTGCATTCCGAAGATTAATGAAGGTCTTACGGTTGTGGAAAGGCATGAGGGTGAGTAATTAATTACATTATTTTCATTTTTGGGTGAACTAACCCTATAAGTTAAATGTATGAATAAGTGTACTCAAACATTTCAAGTTAAGAATACAAGATAAAAATCTGCCAGTTCTGCTTACTTAAACTTTGAATTTCTTAACTTAAAAATTTAGAGGCTACTGAGTGCTTACATTTTTGAGTTTAACTTATTATTTATTCGGGTTTACAGTGTACATTTGATCAATTTAATGTATCCTTCTTTTAAATGGGAAGTGATACCTTTTCAGTTTGCCTTTAGGATGAGATTTCGAGGGTGTTATAAGTTTTCACATGAGCACTGGCATTCCTAGTGAAGGATTGGGAGGAGCATGTTCATATTCTTGCCAAATCAAAATAGTTCCTCTGGCATGTCTCCTTCAACTTAGCTGACCTCTGTTTTCCAGTAGTTCATGTCCAGGATAGCGGTCAATCATCGTTCAGTTCTAGCGGCTCTCTTGTGGTTAACACGCCACATCTGTCTACCTTGCCTACTTTCATTTTATGCATTATATATGACCATGTGAAATCATAATAAAGGCAGAGACTGTCGCTTTTGACTAGTTTCTGTTTGGCTGCAGTCTGATTTCATTGATCTTTCACTCAGCTTGAACTGCTCTGTTCTTGGGGTCTCCGACTCCATTTTTCATAACACACTCTCTCTCTCCGTCTCTCTCACAGGCCTCTTACACTTATGCGTCTTCTAGGAGGTCTCTGCTATGAGAGTCGTCCATAACACGAAAACCTGACTGTGTAACTCAATGAAATACGGGAGGTGACAGGATGCTATTTATTTCCTGTTGAGCCACAGTCTCCACTAAGATGAATGGAGGGACTGTCGTGCGAGCGAAGAGCCAGCTTTATTTTTCTGACGTTTTCGTGTTTAATGCGATATATATTTCATATGAGCCATCTTTGTGCTCTCTCTCCTTTTTGCATTTTCTTTTAAAGCTCAGATGCAGTTATTGATGCGCTGGCTTGAGTACATTATGCTTTATTTGTTGGTAAGCACCATTTTTGCATATTGACAGTAACAAGCAAATGCATGTATGGAAATTCTAATATAAATTGACTGATGTTTAGAGGCCTGGTTTCTGCTCGCTAAGCTCTTCTGAGACTTATATACAGTTCTTTATTGCTAATCCTAGCAAGCAGCTTTAAAGAGTCCAACTTTTGACTTTTATCTTGTATTACAGTAATGACATATGGCTTCTCTCTCTAATGCGTATAAAGCAATGAGGGGAAAAAAAGGCAGCAACATGATGAAAAGGGAGCTAGTTCTATCTTGATATTTCGGAATGGGGCGGGTAATCTTTCTATAATGGCTTTAGCTTTATGATGTCACTATTTCATCGGGTTGGCACACCTTTTATGCAATTTTTGTATTCATGAGAAAATAAATACCAAGACAAACTAACTGGGTGGAACAGAAGGAAGACTCCCTACTGTTGGATTTTTTTCTACACTGTAAAAAAATATTTTCATTATTTGTTAACGCAACATTTTTTCTTTTGTCAAATCAACAAATCTAATTAATGTGGTTCAGATAACATAATATTTTGAGTTTCTGTTTATTAAACCAATGGCCTTCTTTGTATTAACTAAAATTTTTAATTTCACTGAACTCGAAATTTTAAGGCAACCAGGTAATTTACTTTTTTTTTTTAAGTTAAACCAAAAATTACTGCCATATCAAAGTTTTCATTACTATATTATTTGTAATTTTTAACATTTTAAAGTTTAGTTTTTTTTATTAAAAAGATTTCTAAGAATCAAAATTAACATTTGAGGGACAAAATGGAATAATATCTTGATAAAATGCAACATATTTTTGTAGAAAAAAATATTTTTAGTTGGGTAATAAATATGAATATTTTTCAAAACTCACAATACTGAGGTGACTTACTCATGTAAAACTCCGTACTGCTGGGTTTTTTCCCCTGTATATTGAAAATGACAGCCATATTACCTTAGTATTATTTGTAAAATGTGTATTACAGCATGAATCTCACAAAAATTATATTTCACTCAAAAAAAACCTTTTTGGATGAGAAGATTTTCTTTTCTGCATTATTTATCATTTTTATAAGATTCAAAATGACACTTTAAGGGAGAAAATGTGATGGGAATGTCAATAAAATGCAACACAATACAATTTTTATTTTTTTTGTAAATTTCTTGGTTTATTTTAGTGTTGTTGTTACACATTTCATGTAGTTACTGTAGTAATAACTATAAATTGTGTAATTACATGCAACTAATCCTAAACCAAACCCTAATCCTAACCCTATCCCTATACATGTTAATTAATATTATTCAGTACTTAAATGTATAATTACACTGTAACAAGGACACCTTAAAACAAAGTGTAAACGAAAAAAAATATATATATTTTTTTCTCCATATTTTCCCTGATATGACATTTACAAATGCTTTAAGTCCTTTCTTCATATACTTACATCTTTGGTTCAGAGTATGTGTCTTTCATTTAGTCATTTTATAAGGTCAACAAAAGGCAACTTGGACCTGAGCTGAGTGGACAATAGTACATACAGTTTGTTTCTGTTGTGTGTCTTGGTCTTCAGTTGGATCTTGAGTGTCTGTGACCTGTCTCGGTCTTCATCCACCTCACCTTGTGAGTTAGTGTCTCAGCTGACAAGGCTGTTCACATCACAGTTCTGACCTCAACATTAGTGTACACAAGAGGACAGAAGCAGGCCCAGTTAAAGCTGTGATTCTTGACAAGCTGTCGGAGGTGGAAGTCTATAACCAGAGATAAGCAAATTTGCAGTTAACTTTTTTTTATTATTATTATTTGCTAGTATTTGTTTAGAAAGGCTTTGAAATTACCAAAAGGAGTAGAAAGATTCTGTAAGAAAAACTGTATTAAACTCTAAAAGACCTGCTTGAACAACTGCCGCTTAGGTTTTTCATACACGTATAGTTCTGTCTGTTTTGAAACCTTTGAATGAGGTTATTTTTCTCTTTTACTCCTCGTGTTTCCAATGCTTAAAGGTTTTATAAGAGATTCTTATAGACGGCCTCAAACAGAATCAAGCTCTTTGAATCCGTTTAGATGATTTTAAAAGGAGAGGGAAGGCTACGACTCCGAGATTTATGGCTTCGCTGTCTTTCTCTGGATTGATGCTGAGCTTTTTCCGGCCCTTTCTGCTTTTACAGCATCTTGTATCCAGAGACATGGCATCAGCCCAGTAAAGGCCCGTTTAATGTTCAATACTCAATGTTTAAGGACCAAAAAAACTATAAAAAATCCAATTTCACTTTAGTTAAAGAACATTTGTTGTTGTCTATGTGTCATTGACGTGTTATTTGTTCTCTCAGAGTACGAGGAGAAGCGCTCACAAACAAAATCTTAGAACGTAAGCAAGTATGGGATGTAAAAGCAATTGTGCAGTTTGCTTTTGTGAGTGTTCCTCCCCCCTCTTTCTCCGGGTTCATTTTAATTCATGGTATTGCTATGTAAATGAGAATGCTGGCTGAGAGCAAACGAAGGTGAGTTATAAGGACAGGTGAAGCAACAGAAGGGCATCCGTTTTGATCGGATGTTATGCCGCATCGCATTAAGGCTCTAATACAATCGGGCTTAACGCGAGCTTATCGTTTGAACAAACAAGACAACTGTATCTTTCCCTCAGTTTCACATCCAGCGAAGCAGCGGCGTGCGATACGGGGCAGTAAAATGAGTGATGTTTGTAAAACGGGACAGTTGTGCCCAGTAAGCAAATTTACGTGGATGCTCTGGAGTTTTTATGTGGCGCTTCATGAGTCTGGCGGCCTAATGCACCCTGACACTCTCTTTTGATATTATTACTACATTATACTGGCAATTTTTGAGTGAAAAAATACACTACTTAGAAAGTCGAAATTCATAAATAAATTTATGTCAAACTGCACTTAATATTGATTTTGTTAGTGTTCAGATTCAGTAATAAGGTAAAGGGTGCATGAATATTTAAATATGATCTTCATTTCTGCATCTCCTAATGGCCTGAGCTCCTCCACACTCAATTTAAACACAATTTAGAAACTATAATGTATTGAAAAATACAGGGATTTGGCAATAAATCATGAAGAGAATATCTCAGGCCTATTATAAGGTAGTTCAATATTGGCCCCCAGAGGGGCCCGCACAATTAGATTCCTGTTTTTAAGCTGTTCAATTATCCTCCTGCTCTCATTTCAAGGGACTTCTATACCTTTTAAAACATTTAGCTTATAGAAACAACACAATGGTCTGGTATTAAAAAAAATGTAAGGGGCATCAAGGGAGTTGAGGGGGGAGGATATGGTCAGTTGTGTCTGTTTGCATTTCTGGAGACAACATGACATTTCCATAAGCAAAAATCGTTTTCTTAATCAGTATATTTTTTTCTTGTTTTCTATTAATAAATATTACAAAACTGTAAAATAATAAAACCGAGACTATCTAACTCCCTTAGCATTTTTAAAGCATAAACCTCAGATTTATTTATTTATTTATTTAACATTTATCAAGTAAATTTATCTTGTTTTAAGAATATTTGGTAACACTTTAGTTAAGGGTCCAATTCTCCCTATTATCTATTTGCTTATTAGCATGCATATTACTAGGATACTGGCTGTTTATTAATACTTATAAAGCACATATTAATGCCTCCTTCTGCATGACCATATTCTACATCCCTTAATCCAACCCAATTCCTACCCAATACCTAAACTTAACAACTACCTTACTAACTATTAATAAACAGTAATTAGGAGTTTGAGGCAAAAGTCGTAGATAATAGTTAGTTAATAGTGAGAACTGGACCCGGTTACACTTTATTTTAAGGTGTCATTGCTACAGTGTAATTACATATTTAAGTACTGAGTAATATTAATTCACAACATGTACTTACTATAGGGTTAAGGTAGGATTAGGGTTTGGTTGAGGGTTATTTGCATGTAATTATGCATGATTACTATGGTAAGTACATGTAACATATGTAACAAGACACTGTAAAATAAAGTGTTACCCTGGACCCTAATCTAAAGTGTGACTGGATATTTTAAGGATTCAAAAATACTGAGAAATAATTTTTTATCCAATCCAATCCAATCCAATCCAATCCCATCCATCCATCCATCCATCCATCCATCCATCCATCCATCCATCCATCCATCCATCCATCCATCCATCCATCCATCCGAATCTCTCCCATGCAGTCTCTAAAATGGTTTGTAATATTGCCAGGTTTGGTGTCTTGAGAGATATTGTGGTGTCTAGTGGATGCTATTGGGGATGAGGTGAAACTAATGAGTGGTTTGAATGCTTTGTCGGTGATTATTGAGTCAAAGGAACGGCTCAAACAATTGCTCAAGTAACACAGAATCTTAGATGACACTTTCAAAAGGTCAGCCTAAGCTCATCCTCATTTGTCCACATGTCTGTAATGTCATCACATGTTGATGTATATAGCCTCAGCGCATCCTATAAGCACATGCAGCCTTTATGTGAACCAAATGCTCTTTAGTTCACCAAACAGTACAGAATTTTAAACAGTTCAGTGTGTGCAGTCCTACCGCTGGCTCCATCCAGACCTCGACGGCTCTGTTTCACACCATCTCAATTGAAACAGCTGATTCTGCTTCAGTTTTGGAAAAAGCCTTTGTGTACATTTATAACCCATATGGTTTCTATTCACAAAATCACACATTGTCATTCTCGCTTGTTGTCCAATAACAAAAGAGACTGCCTCAGCACTGCTGAGAGACATTTTGCCAACATNGTCCTACCGCTGGCTCCATCCAGACCTCGACGGCTCTGTTTCACACCATCTCAATTGAAACAGCTGATTCTGCTTCAGTTTTGGAAAAAGCCTTTGTGTACATTTATAACCCATATGGTTTCTATTCACAAAATCACACATTGTCATTCTCGCTTGTTGTCCAATAACAAAAGAGACATTTTGCCAACATATTTACATTCTCAGTGTCAATGTGAAATAAGGACATCAAACGGGAATGAATGTTATAGCTGTTATATTCTCAACATGAGGTCATATATTATGCCATCGCAATGACTGTCACGTATCTTGTAAAAGTATGAACTTGTGCATTTCTACCACAATATCTTAAAAAAAGAATTAAAATAAAAAATCATCAGGTTTGGAATGACATGAGGGTGAATAAATTATGATAGAATATAACTTTTTATGCTAACTTTCCCTTTTAGTTCACCCAAAAATGAAAATTATCCCATGATTTACTCACCCTCAAGCCATCCGAGGTGTATATGATCTTCTTTCAGATGAATCTGAGATATATTTAAAAATATCCTGGCTCTTCAAGGTGAAATTTTGAAGCCCAAAAAAAGTATCCATCCATCATTAAAATAATCCACATGGCTCCAGGTGGTTAATAAAGGCCTTCTGAAGTGAAGCGATGGGTTTTTGTAAGAAAAATATCCATATTTAAATTTGTATTAACTATAATAACTAGTTTCTGGCAGACGGCCGTACGCGTTGATTTGCGGCGGAAGAGTGACCTCTAATCTGACGCATGGCGCAATGACGAACGTGGAAGCGCAGAGGATAAAGCAAAAAAAAACACTGGTCACGAATTAGAAGTCTAAAATGAGAAATTTTAAAGAGAAATGTCTGTGGATTTCGATATAAGAGAAGAGGAGCTTGAGTTTGTTGCACAGTCCTATTTGTTTAAACCGTGAGAGGCACCTTAGCTTACGATACTCCTCCATCGCGTCAGGGGTTACTCTTGTGGCGCAAGTCGACTTGCACAGTAGGCGTACGGTCGTCTGCCAGAAGCTAGTTATTTTAGTTTATAAAGTTTTAAAAATTGATATTTTACCCCTGAAGCCGTATGGATTATTTTTATGATGGATGGATGGATGCATTTTTTGGGGCTTCAAAATCACGCCCCCCATTCACTACCATTGTAAAGGTTGAAAGAGCCAGGATATTTTTAAATATATCTCTGATTGTGTTCGTCTGAAAGAAGATAGTCATATACACCTAGGATGGCTTGAGGGTGAGTAAAATCATGGGATAATTTAAATTTTTGGGTGAACTATCCCTTTAATGCTGTAGTTCTGCTACAACAGAATTGAAAATGTCAGTAGGCCTATAGTATTTCTGGTGCTTTTGATATCATACAGTTTTCACATTTGGGATCATATAACTGGTGATTTTATTTAAAGGAGCATGATATACTCCGTTTATCCTAAAATATATGTTCTGGGGTCTGCGTGATGTATTAGCTGTGTGACTGGGGTGGTCAGTGATTAGTATAGAGCGTATTATGTAAAGGTGGCCCAGCTCTGGTGGCTAATGGCCTGGCTGTCTACATAAGTTATGGATGTACCCTTTTGAGCAGAGGGGTCGCACATAAAGGACCACCTTTTTAATTCACAGTCACCCACGGTCATGCTAAATGTCTGATACTGGAATTGAAATCCTAGTTTATACCCATACACACACTCTTTGTTCCAAATATAGTCATTAACTTTGATGGCTGAACAGAGGCACATTTTCTCCCCTCTTCGTTTTCACAAGGTTAAACATTTTCTATGTTGGCTCTCTGTGCCTTATGAATACACCACTTTTATATCAATTGTGTAAATGGTATACACAGTTAGTATATCATGGCGACATGTAAAGCTGTCATTATTTGCATTGCTTTGCTGGAACACAAAGGATACATTTTAAAGCATTTCAATGTTCACTGAAAAAAAAAAGATTTTTGCTGCTTGTTCAAATTACTTAATTAAAATGAGCTAAAGCGACACAATTCCTACACATTTTGTCCTAACTTAATTTCATCATGTGTAATCCACGTAAATATATCTTGAAGTTTACTTAATCTGTATGTGTTGGGATTACATGAATTAATTTTGTTTGTTCCATTAACTGAAAATGGGCGGTGCTTGTTAGTTCCCAGCATGCATTGCATATGGCTGGATAAAGAGAGAAAATGTTTAATAATTTGATGTCATTTTATGTGTTTTGCAGTATGATGAAAATGGGGGATGCTTGATAGTGTTTAATAGTGTTCAGTGTTCACTTATATTGGAATTATTAGAATGTTTTAAATGTCACTGGGTTACCATTGTGGAGAAGAGTGGGGGCATTTGCTTAGGCTGTGGACTGGTACTTTGCATTCAATTTCAACTTTGAGTTGAAAGCTAACATTTAACGTACCGTTGTATGCGCTGCTGTTAGCTAATAGATTGTTGACTACCTAGTCCTGTCTAATGAATCAACAAATAACACAGATATGAACTTGAAGTGAATAAAGAACATGTTGGGTGGAATGATGTTTTGAGAGAATGAATCATGAACCAATGAACCTCACAAAATTCACTTTGAGACTACTTAATTGCGTCACTTAAAAATTACTTAATTTTATCATGCTGAAGTTACATTAACAAATTATATTTGTATAACTTAATTGATTCATGTGGGACCGATGTACACTATTAAATCATGTAAATTCAACACACTTTTTTTTTCAGTGTTGAGTACTGGGGCTTTCAAGGAAAAAAAGGGCTCAAACACACTAAAAGTATCATGAAAGCTGTTCATATGGCTTAAGCACTATATTCCATGTCTTCTAAAGTCATATGATAGCTGTGTGATAAACATGATTGTTGGCACGTTTATGTGTTCATTTGAATCAAGTTTCACTGTCTGAACACTCAAAAAAATGATACGTTAGATTAACTTAATTTTTTTATGTCAACAGGTTCCACGTAATTTGGTTATGTTGCATTTAATTAACATTATTTGTTTCAGTTAACTTAAATTTATTACATACAGTTAACTCAATGCCATTTAGTTGAATCAGGTTCTTAATTCTTAATTTTGTCCAAAACCATTAAGTTTAATTATCCTAATATTAATATCAAACAGAAATTTAAAAAAATAATCCAGTTTAATTGATTAGTTTATTTAGTGGATGCGTTCAAAACACAACTTTCACAACTTTTACAAAATCTTTACTCTGTAAAGACTCTTATTGTTAGGTGTTAGCCAGAAGATGGATTTATTCCATCTATGGCATGCCCAAAATAGTTGTTTTTATTATTAAAACAACTTTAGTTGTTGTTAGCAGGTCCTCACCCTAAGCACATGTTCTACACTTCACTACAATGGTAACCCCTAAAACTATTAACATAACAGAAACTTTTAAAT
Source organism: Anabarilius grahami (assembly GCA_003731715.1). NCBI lineage: Eukaryota > Metazoa > Chordata > Actinopteri > Cypriniformes > Xenocyprididae > Anabarilius > Anabarilius grahami. Next base: position 3,742,206 of record RJVU01036174.1, on the reverse strand, counting down.
ACCAACATAATAGTAAGTAAACATTAAAAAGTCTCTCCATTTTCTCATGTTGCTAAAAACTGCTTAAAATAACACTTTATTTCAACATTTACTCTTCCAGATCAGCCCCTTTGCAAAGCATGATGGGAAGTGAAAGTCCTGTTTGATTGAGTCCTGGTTGAGTTTACTTGATTGAAACATGTTATTTTAATATTAAAACATTAAGTTAAGTCAAAAAGTAATCGTTTTAAGTCAATTTAACATGAATCAATTAAATTTGAACCAGAAACCTAATACAATGGTGTTGAATCAAAATAAGTTGTTTAAATAAAGTGAACAGCATCAAAAAATCATTTTTTTGAGTGAATGATTCATTCTTAAATTAATTTCTGTAACTCACTGACTCGATTCGGTTCACTTGAAGGTAAGATCATAAGTGAATTCAAATATAAATTTCATCTATCATCTGACTTCAGAACAGTTTAACTATATTTTTCTTTTACGATACTTTTGAATGGTACTTTTACATGTTTTTGAAGCTTTGAAAGCCTCAGTCCTCATGGAAAAGAGTCACTTCTTTTTGTGTATTTTCTCTGGAAGAAAGCAAGTCTTACAGGTTTGAATGATGACAAAAGATTTTCATTTTTTAGGTTAACTGTCCTTTTAATATTTTCAAGTCCATTCTTGTCACTCTCTGTTATGTACATATGGAAATATGAAATTCTCTGCTGGAGCTTTTACACAGTCAATAACACTTTTCATTCGCGCTCTGACACATGAACACACTTAGCGCGGGAACCTTTCATGTTAATTGTGTCTGTGTTCTAGCTAAGACCCTTAAAACACAGACGCCTAGTCCCCATCTGCCACATAACACTGATTGCGAATGTAGCAAAATCCTGATTACTGAATTTCTGAGCAGCTCCTTTGTGTATGGCACTTCATTTTTCCTCTCTTGAGTAGATTATTAAAAATTGATAATTCTTTGTAATGGCCTCATTTCTGTCAGTTTTCATATTTTAATCTGGTTTTAAGGAAAACAAGATACATTAATCAAATATGACAGAACACTCTCTTAATGTAATCATGCTGGGGAATATGAATTGCAAATGCACGAGCCA
>RJVU01036174.1:3716387-3734677 GCA_003731715.1 Anabarilius grahami | reverse complement strand
TCATCAGTAATAGTAATGCAATACACACACACACACACACACACACACACAAAGGCAAAAAATGCCCATAATTTTAGTGAGTAACATCTGATAAAATGACTTGAGCAGTTCAGTGAGGTTATCACACATGCTGTGCTGACTGAATTATTCCTGCCAGTAGGTGGCGCTTTAGCTATATATAATTGATATCCCATTCGGCAGAGAGGAATGTCCTCTAATTCCAGAAAGGAAACTTGTACCAAACGGATCTTGTCCGAGTCATCACAATACTTTGGCAAGTCTACTATGCAAATCTGGATAGGAGAGAAAGTGTTTAACCTTTTTATTTTATTTTTTTCTAAAAAAAGATTTTCATTAGAACACTTCATAAAGATATATTTTTCTTTTAATGTATATAGAAATAGCATGTTTGAGCAGACAGACTAGTGTTCAGTGTACTTGCATCAAATTATTTCAGAAATACTATAAATTAGTATATTTAAAATATTTAGAAAAAAGACATGATGATAATTTATTATTATTATTATTTTCAATATCTTAATTACATACCATTTATAATTTTACTATACAATTGCAAATACTTAATATTTAAGCAAAGTATTAAGTATTTCTATTGTTTGATCAAATGACTTGAATATGAGTACACAAACTTCTTGTCCATTTAAATATTTCCCAATCCGGAATGAACATTTACAACGTTCTGTTGTTCTTGATAAATTTCATAGTAGTTCTGGCGTGGGTCAAGTTGTGTCTCAAATTTCGTTTCATTTGCACTAGGACAGAGAGACGCCCTTCCCTAATGATAGTCAATATTATGAATGACTTTTAGGACATAGGCATAGTCAAACTCGTCTGTCTCTGCTTAAACTTGCCAGAAGGGAGACAGGCTTTATTTTCAAGAACAGTCTCCTGCTTTGCAACTGAAGAGCACTGTCAATATAAGGAAAAGGTGAGGTTTCAAGGACTCGCACCGTTTACCTGTGTCATCTAGAAGGGTGCAATTGCTTTTTCCCCGCGAGGAGATGAAAACGCTTCTTAGTTTCTAATCTGTAGCCTATCATGTACTATGCAGAAATAAGCCTTTCAGAAATAGATGTATAACTGCAGGAGGTGCATCTCCTCTGTATTAAGCCATTCACATTAAAACAATGTCGAGGTGATATATTTAAATCCGAGCCCTATTATTTTTATTGTTATTTTGCATTTTCTCATTCCCTGCCTCGCATCTTTGGCTGCCAGATGTGTCCCAGGCTGAAGAATTATTCCTCATCCCTTGAGTCAAATAAATGCAATCAATATGAGCATTGCTCTCAGGCCTTGAAATATTACATTAATGTTCCATGTGGTGACATTTTAGCCGGAATTTTCAAATACATCATGAAGGCTCAAATTAATATTTATCAGTGAGAGCCTTTTTTATGATTTGCAAAACAGTATTAGCACTGAACTCAAATTAAACACGTGGTGAGATCACAGTTATTGTAGATTACCTTCAGATGAAAGGATATTTTTAACCTGTATCCCCGAGACCACATGTGGATGCACGCTACCGGAGAATACAAAAGACGTCTATTACAATATGCGGCCTTACCCACGCAAAATACAGTTATCTGCCAAGTTTCATATAGCAAATTACACATAAAAGTGTTTATTGCGCTCTGGAACTGCTCTTTTTTCAGCTTTTACCTGTAATGAATACTGTAAATCAAATCAACTAAATGATGGTGTTTAATATTTTGATGCTATATTACATCCTAAGGCTCATTTAACTGTTTTCATACCAATGAAAACAAACTTGGTTTCTGTTTAAAGCTTCCAAAACAATACTGTCAGTTTAATAGTATGCATGCAGCACTTCTGGGAATTGCATCTTATCATTTATAGATCTGTTTTAAATTATTCTTGTCATTGAATCCAAATTTATGCCGCCATTGATCTCGAAGGGAAAATATTAAACGATTTGGGGTCGGTGTTTGGTGACCCTCAGGTCAAGGAGAATTTAACATTGGTGTTATTGAGCGTTACGCGCTCTCACCTGCCGCGGCTCTTGTGCTCCCTTTTGTTTCTGCTCATTTGCATTTTGTGTGCGTGCACGACGAACAGATTACCGGAATGCGATTTGAGACTCTAAGTAATCATGGACTTAGCTTACACCTCTTGAGGACTTTTCAAGCCAGTGTTTTTAGTTGGAAACTATGATATTATTTATCACTTTCCTCTCACGTGCCGCTCAAATGCGACTAACTTTTTTTTTTCTCCCCTCAGAGTACATTTGCAATAACATGCACATATTTAAATCATAAATCTGGTGTTATTTATCCATTTTTCATTGTATGCATGAACCAAAAATCTTTGAAGCAGCCAGTCTGCAAAAAAATCCTTTTACGGGTACACAAGTGAACTTACTATTTTAGGAAATTAAAGATTATACTATCCAACGGCAGCCCCCCAGCCCCCAAAAATGCCAGTCGCAATGCCTTTGCCCTTCACCACCTACTCAGATCTCAGCTGAACACTGTTCGTGAGCAAGTTTTAATATCTGGCACCGATCGTGTGATCATGTAAACCGGCAGATATGTGTTCTGAGGCTTAGGATGGTAGAAATGCTGCCAGGAAAGCCGGTCTGACATTAGTGTGTGCTATAAAATAAGCTGTTTTTCTTGTCATTCGCAGCTCCAATGTACTTGTGTTTGGCCCGGTTGCGGTGGTTCTCGCTGAAGCAGGTGTTACAGCTCGGTGCAGTTCTCCCCCGTGGCCCTGTGATGGAGAACATCTGGAGAGCCTCTGTTCCGCCCCTTCTTTCCTGTTCCCGGTAAGACCAGGCAATGTAGTGAGCAGTATGGTGCATGTCGACACATGGCTCCCAAGTCCCCCCACAGGGTATAGAGTGCCTCCACATCCAAACTCACTTACGGCCTGTGTCAGAGGGGGGCTCAGTAAGTTTGATTGCACAAATATGATATATAGATATATTTTGTTTGGTTTTAGCTTATTAAAATTCCTCACTTCTTTAATGAATGGTTAACCCTGTATGATCAGGTTCAATTTATTAATATTGGTTAATGCATTAGGTATCAATCATAATGTTAATTGTACATACACTTTTGTTCAAATGTTTGGGGTCAGTTAGATTTATAATGTTTCTAAGTCACTTATTCTCACCAAGGCTGTGTTTATCTGATCAAAAATACTGTAAAAGTAGTAATTTTGTGAAATATTACTATTTAAATGAATTGTTTCTTTTTTATGTTAATATATTTTAAAATATATTTTTCCTGTGATGGCAAAGCTACATTTTCAGCAGCCATTACTTCAGTCATCAGTGTCACATGATTCTTCAGAAATCATTCTAATATGCTGATTTGATGCTCAAGAAAGATTCCTTAATATTATCAATTTTGAAAAATGTTGTCCTGTTTAATATTTTTGTGGAAAAAAATATTTTTCAGGATTCTTGATAAATTGAAAGTTCAAAAGAAGAACATTTATTTGAAACAGAAATCTTTTGTTTTTAAATGTCACTTTTGATAAATTTAATGCATTCTTGCTGAACAAAAGTATTAATTTCAAGTATTCACTGACCACAAACTTTTGAATAGTTGTGTGTATGCTAATATTTTCTATCATTCCAAGTTGTAAAAATTAACATGAACATTATTTAGAACATGAATTAGCCATAAACAATAGTTTATATTTATAAATTAACAGTAACCTAGATTATCAAATTCTAAAAAAATATATATATATATTGGTCATTGTTCGTTCATGACACCAAACACCAAAGTGTTACCAATGAACTCAAACAAATTATAATTTGACACATAAATTATGCATTTTTTTATGCTCAGATTAGCCATACTTTACAATCTGGGCTAATGGTAGTATGATATATCTGGCAAATTAACTTTTGTGTAGCAGTACCAAATTCTGATGCTGCATATTTCATCTTTCTACCTTTATGATACTCCAAAAAATATTAATGGAAAATTAGCCAGATTCTGAATATTGTGTACTATATATACAGTACATGTCAGATGATCATTATTGTGTTAACATGATCTCTCTTATTTTGGTTGTGTAAAATCTTTTCACCAGCAGTTCTTTAAAAGCATTTAACTTTTCACTTTGACATTAAAATCTGGTGATGAAAAGGAGATGCTGATCGATGAAAGAGTAATTAAGGTCCATGTAAAAATGATAGCACTTTTATCCAAGGTCAAATAGCCCTTGAGGCAAATGAGCTGTTTTCTTCACGTACAACGTGTACCAGTACATGCTCACCTAAGTCACGTAATGTCATCACATAGTTTGAGTGATCCCCGGCACTGAGATTGCACATTGACTGGAATGAAACATTAGGATCTTGTGAGAAATAATTTTGAATCGTACTGCAATCACTGGTCTTGAAACCCAGGCAACTGCGATTCAAAAGCAGTCATAACTGCCACAGGTTTGCAGTATAAGCGAGCGACGATGGTTTTCTTCCCAGAAGCCCCTGCAGAAATAACATAACATACACAGGAATGTTTGATGCAGAGATTTAATTTTCCTTCCACTCTCCATTCAAATAATATATGAAATGAACCTCCAAATTAATTTGCTGGAAGACTCTATAGTAACAATGTAATCTTGGTGTTAGAGCACAGTTGCAAATGGATTTCTGTCTTTTGTAATTTCATAAGATGCATTCTGGGGGGTCACCTTACATGGTGTCACCATTTTTTAAAGCCAAAACTATCCTGCATGCTGTCAGAAGAAAAATCTTTGCAATGCAGTCGGGTTTTTTGCCATCAGTTTGTGTAGTATCACGTCCTGTCGTGTGGAATATCTGTTTTATTGAGTGTTTTTGGCACAGGTGAGTAATTTTATATCCAGATTAGGGCTGTCACGATATTAGATTTTTCACACCAATATTTAAATATAGAATTATTTCTAATTTTAACTTTTTAATTAAAATGTACTTTAAATATGAAACACAACTGCCAGTAGGTGGCAGCAAGTCACTGTCTTAATGAGTTCATTCATTCATTAATTCAACCGATTTGTTCAAATGAATGATTCATTCAGGAAGCAAGCAAGTGACCGTCTTTATTGAATGGGTCATTTAATCATTAATTAAACTGATTCGTTCAAAACGCGGATTCAGTCAGTATAACAAAAACATTTATGTCTGATGCACGGCACTCTTGCTCGTGTGATATTGTACATCATATCATATGATATAAGTTAATGACAAAAACTCGTCGGGGCAAAAATGCCGGTGTATCTTGAATTTTGAGGGCATATAACTGCATGCATAGCTACATCACGCTGAGTCAGATGAGTAAAGAAAATGTGGTACTTAATAAAATAAATCACCCTTTATTTAAATACATGAACACAGAAAATCGCTGTTAACAGGTTAATATAGCCTAGCATTTCTAATTCCATGACTAGTAAAATAATCGCAATTTATGGCATAATCCGCAGGGTGATAGACTAGAAGGTGGGTAAAAAGGTTGGTGGTGTTGCCACCCTTCGCACGGATGTAGCCAGGCAATTTCTGCTGAGTGTTTTCTTTGAAGCCGAAAAACTCCCATCCTGTCGAGCTTACTTTATTCGGGTGTGGACAGAGCCTCTCTCTCTCCCACTCGGACGACATGGGTCTTCTTCTTCTATAGCTGCTTTCTTCTTGTTTGAGAGGTCAACCAGGTACTGGCGCTGGAGTATTTATGTGTCATGGTATCTTAAGAGTCCTATTCATTTTAAATATTGTGGTTATCGCCAATACCGGTATATTGTCACACCCTAAATTAACAAGATATATATATTTTATGTTTTGAATATCACGATTATCGTCAATACCGGTATATTACGACACCCCTAATCCAGATGTCCATAATAAAGTCCTAAGGTGTCTTCTTACTTGTTCTCTATGCTGTGCTTAGAACTGACTGGAAGTTTCCTAATGTTTGCACAGTGCAGAGAACATACCTGAGATGCTTTTTGTCTTATTGTAAAATGTGGAAGCTGCATTGTGTTTATCAGTCCTTCACACTTTCAGATTCACAAAGATGCTGCATATTTTCCATTTAAAGTTCCCAGATTTTGCTCTTTTCCACGAATGTGATAACATATTGTAAGTCAATTAGACACTAATCCACTAAAGTTGATCAAGCTGGTTAAAAATGGCTGCACAGGTGCAATCAGATCAGCTCCGACAGAGCTTGATTACGCAGTTGGATGTATCGATGTCAGACATCTATGCCTCTTTTTTCTGTCTCATATGGGAAGGAAAAAGAAAACTTTGTGATGGCATGTCTGGAATTATTTCCATCTGTCTTTCTTTGGCGGTAACAGATCACGGCTCAAAGAAGCAGATTTTTAGTCATTATTGGATCTCGCTCATATAGCAAACATGTTACTTGAGGTTTAAAAAAGTCAGCAACTTTCACATTTCTAAATGAGAAGTTCATTTGACACTGTGTTGCCTCCTCTAACACCTGTCAGGCTATCTGTCACGGGTTGGAGGTCTTCTCCACCACCATAATATTACCCCTTATACTGCAAATCCACTCAGCATTTGCAGAACTTTTCATACGTCAAATGATCCTACCCAAATGCCCCATAGGACATAACTCAGAGCCTAAATTTAGGCAATATATTAGGAGAACCTTTAACTGGCCCCAACTGGCTTTGATTTTTTGTTTGCTGGGACATTTAACACTGGAAAAGAAAATAGCTGCTTCTATTGAAGTTCTTCTTTAAAGTGACTGAATAGTGAATTTGTCTCAGAAAGTTATGACATTTACTGACTGGCTTTATTCGACCGACCGTTATGAGGCGTCCCTTGTATAACTCTGTATGGTCTTTTAAAAAGGTTAATAGTAATCCGATGTCTTAACTAAATTAAAACGAAGAGGAACTTCCAGTATTCTCTCCATCATTCTCCTTTCAACGGGAGACTAAAAAGCCACACTTTCCCTCGCCGGTCCTGAGGAAACCCGATCAGATTGCTCGTTAATTTCATCATTTCAAAGTTTTATGGATTTTCCAGTTGGTGCACTTTTCATAAACATGCTTTTCACCCCACACACCCCCTCCGGCCTCCCCTGTGTATGTCAGCATTTTCTCTGTAGGAAGAATCTGGAGGGCTGAAAGTTTATAAATAAGCCTTCTATCAAGTTCCACAACAGGTGTGACCTCCCTGTGTCCTAAAACTGAACACTTTCAAGGGCTGATATCTGAAAAGAGGGGGTTGGGAGCAGAAGAGGGGGATTTACTGCTATCTAAAATAGAGACCTTCATCAACCACTGACTATTACCTTCCAAAGCGTTGCATGACTCCTGGCCTTAGTTTTACACAAAACACGCTTGCCTTGCTTCTTCTTACTCACACATCATGCTTTTAATCGGCTCATTAAAGTTGGGCAAGGTATCGAGTGCAGCAACTGTAGTCATGATTAATAAACAGAATTTGCAGATTCTGCCAGAGAAAATCTCCGGGATCAGTGAAGACCTTCTCTTGTAGCAGATACACACTTGCGCTTAAACCATATGTTCCATGACGAAATGCAAACCGCCTCCCTATGAGCACTCATATACATTCCCATCTACGGACTAGAAGATTATGATTGCCTTTTCTCTTAACAGACTTCTAGACTCAATAGGAGTCTAATGCCCATGGCAGATGGACAGTAAGTGCTATGAGCAGCTCCTTTAAAGCTCACCACTGACCACATTATGATGTTTGCATCATTTACAGAACAGGCACATATGCTTTTATGCGGTGTACGCTCAAAGCACATGATTTCTCTGCATTCTGATTAAATTTTTCCATTTTACTCGACAAGAAAACATTCAATATTTCCACTAGAGCGTTTTTCAAGTTGCTTTTTGGCTGTTCGGCAGAGTCTAGTGGCTCATCTGTCATCGTATTAACAAAGTGACAAAAGCTGGGTAGCGGTAACCCCTGCAGACAGTAAATAGGTGTCAAAGGGCTGGTCCCAAGTACACAGTGATTTTTTATATATATATATATATAAACCTGAAGGACATCTCCTTTACCCCTCACAGCAGTCTGAGGACAGCAAACAGGTGAGAGAGAGAGGGAAGGTTGTTGGATTATTTTACATTATTTTGATTAATTATTCAGATGCCTCCCATTCTGCCCGTAATGACTTGGTATGCTACGGTCAGACCCACTGAGCTGTCATAACTTACCCTGAATGACTGGCATGAACTTGAGCAACTACACTCCACATGATACATTTACACAACCTGCATACCTCTTGCAAAATATATATGTATGTGTGTATGTATGTGTGTGTTTGTGTTCTTGTATATATGGTTTATGAGGACAAAAATGTGTATAATGACATGGGTATTACAACAGTCTTTGTAAACCAAATGGCTTAAAAACATACTAAACTGTTTTTTGAAATTCAAAAAAGTCCCAAAAGTGTTCTGTAATGGGTAGGTTTAGGGGTAGGGTTAGTGTTGGGGATAGAATATTCAGTTTGTACAGTATAAAAATCATTACGCCTATGGAGAGTCCCCGTAAACCATATATACATGTGTGTTTGTGTTGCATCCTCAAGCATTAATGACTTTTTGTATTGCCTTTTTGAGTTTTGCACTCACTGCTTTGTCCTGAGCTGTTCTTAAGTTTCCAAGTCCTGTAAGATCTTTGGTTTCCAGCATGCTCTTCACCATCCTCACAGTAGCTCAATGATACTGAGATCCAAGGAAGCAACACAGGATATTAAACATCAAGGATACGTAAACATTTGTGCAGAGTAAAGTTTTTTTTTTAACATGGGTATATGTAAAGTTGTGAGCACAGCTATAGCTTGTGAACAATATGTGAGCATTTATGCATTTATGCAGATGTGTTTATCAAGATACATTTTAGCAGTTCATGTGTTTCCTGGGAAATGAACCCATGACCTTGGAGTTGCTAGAGTCATGCACTAGCACTCAATGTGCTTTGCCGGTCCCCCTCCATCAGGAAATGGATCAGAGCCATGTCTGTCTAATCTAGGTACTTCCTTTATACAGTTATATTAGCAGTAAATAAATGAAGTTTGCATTTAATTAATTTAAGGGTGCATAATATTATTTGATTGAAGTGTGTTATGAATTATTACATTGGGAGCTCGATGGGAGTTTGATTGGACAAAACTCTGAATGTGGCTAATGATTCAGTGAAGAGATAAACAGCTGAAACGGCTCCACGTCAAATGAGAGATTAGTATACAAGACCAAATGCACGGGGCACAGAGCACCCTTTGTCTCACCCCCTATCGGAGAGTGTCAAAAGTGTATAAATATTTCAGAATGAGGTGTGCACACGGACGAAACTCCCCCATCAGGCATCTGCTCTCTGGGTTCTCAGAGGGAGACAGGTGCAGATGCATGAAAGAGGATTTCATTTCTAAAATAGCATTTAGCATTTTCCTTCTTCTGGAGATCCCTGTCTGTGAGAAATTCTCGTGTAATCATACACCGCACTCTCAGAAAACTTTCAAAGTTGATCCTCTGAGACATATGGTGGCTTATCCAAAAGAGAGGATGGCAGGAAAGGGGGTGAGGAGGGATTTATATATTCAGACAAAGAAAAAAGGACACTCAAACTGCACAGAAAGTGGTTTATATAAAGTAGTTGAATCTGAAGTATGGAAACATGGAAAATGGTTTATTGATTACACTCTTAGAAAAAAAAAAAGGTTCAGTGGGGTTCAATATAGATCTCTAGTGTTCTTGACTCAATTTTAAAGAACCCTTGCCAAAAAGGTTCTAAAAGGAGAAAATGTGATTGCATAATACTTAAATGATTGCATAATACTTTAATGTTTAATGGGCTATTTCAATTTATTCTACTGATAAAGTGTTTATACGCTGTTTAATGAATAAAATTTAAATAAAAACTAAATTCATAAAATGATGGGAACCCCTAAAATGTTCTATGAAGCGCCTGACAGAACCCTTTAAGGTTCTATATACTAGAATCTTTTCTTCTAAAAGTGTTGGAGTCCAATGAGACAATGAAATTGCTTCGATTCAGAGTTCCTTTCTAATGTAATATGAAATGTACATTTAGATTGTCCCTATTATACCTTAATAGCAGCAGCACTTTGTATCATGTTATTCAGCATGACTTTCTTGTGTTTCAGTGGAGCAGGTCACCTCATGGAGGCCAACATGTTGAGATCACATGACATTCTGTACTCGATTAATCTTTTTTTTTAAATTATTATTATCGGTATTGGTTGTTATTGGTCTATCTGAATACTCGATTCCGATTAGCTGGAAAGTGTGCAATAAGTTAAAAATAATTGACAACGGGCCGTTGGATTATTAGAAATAATGCACACCCGCAGGTTGTAATTCGTTATTTTCTAATAAATTCAATGGACCGGAGTCAATTATTTCACTTATACGGTTACCACACCCCAAGACATTGTTCAGATGTTGTATTTCAAGACATTTGTCAGGTTTTGTTCTTAAAATGCTCTTGTGTGTGTAGGACTAATTTCTTATGCATCTCATCCCACGCCTTCGTTGCTAATTCCAAAACGTCATTTTAGAGCTAGTAACAGATTCTTGAGCCATTTGATAGCAGACTAATACAGTTATTAATGCAGTTATGAGAGAGAGAGAGAGAGAGAGAGAGAGAGATTAGGCGTGTGTAAATTTCCTGAGTCTGTGCGTCTCTCAACATTGTTCAAGTGTGTCCATACTGTATGACATACTGTATGACATTTGTTTTTATCCTATTGTTTAGTATATTATTCGCTTGATCAGTGCTTTTTTTTTTTGCTGTTGTGGGCCGTAGTAAATGAAATCATTTAGCGAAGTGATATGGACATGTAATGCGGTCAACACCTGCCCGGAACTACTTTAGCCGTACATCTCCTTGAAGATAATTGCACACCTTCGTTCCTCAACCGGTCAGATTCAAGCACTCAACATTATTGCCCTGTACAGAACTATATGGCTTTAGCCCCGTAGTACCGTTTAATGCGCAGGTAGTTCCAAGTCAGTTTAATCACACCGTTCTATATTAATGCGCTGTTTCATTGAAAGCACACACACGTCACTTGCACACAGAGAACTGGTCATCGGATCACGCTGCGCACAAACAGAAACTTGTTGTCAACGGCAACGCTGCTCCGCGACTTTTGATTATAAATTAATTTCGCGACTAAATTTGAATCTGTTTCTCAGTAAGGAGGTTGTAATGCTGTTTTTGAGGTAATTAAACTCAGCTTCATTGCTAGTAGAGAGACGCTGCACTAACGCAGGTAATTCACATGCACATCTACCTCTCTCAATAGGATAATTCATTCAAATAAATGTTATAATTCGATCAAATAAATGTAACCTTACCGCACTCCTTTATGTCAGTCTGTGTCTGAGTTAAGCAGACAGAATGTTAGATCTAAAGGCCCGTTCACACCAAGATAACGATATAGTTATCAAACTGCTAGCAAACAGCGTAACAAAATAAACTTACCTCAGGTATCCAGCGCTAGTTTCGACAACATTGTCTTGCTTCCTTTGAAGTTGCAGTGAAAAGGACGAGGCGATGTTTTTATTCCACTATATTGACTTCGTCAGCTAAATTCACTGTTATGTTAGATCTATTACTATAGCTATTCACTTGAAACATGGCATGCTGAGGACATCTGCTGGTTAAACCCGTGTAAATGCAACAAGAACAAAAACATGTAACGTTACACCGAAACCGCAGCGCGTGAGCTTACAATAAACAGACCGTTATCGTTCGCTGGTGTGGACGCAAATATAGTTATCATTATCGTTATAGTTATCTTTAGTTTATAGTTATCGTTCTTGGTGTGAACGGTAGTTGACGAAAATAACCGTCATTTTAACCCTTTCATTCAAATTAATGGTGGGTTCAAGTCCTCCTGGGAAGTTCGTATTCACGAAGTGGGAAGTCGTGTTTACGACGGTAGGTGCGTTCAAGTCACTTTCATCGGAGTAAGATGGCGGTGTGCCTTCTCTAAATTAATTACAAACAAAAAAACACTTATACTTCTTGAAAATGTAGAGCAAAGAATGAGCATTTGTTGTATGTTGCTTTTTTATGTTTTGAATTAATTTATGAAGCCATTGTAAACTTTATCGTTACCTATTATATTGTTATATTATGATGCTATCGTATTTTTGCTGGGAATTAGCTTACTTTGTTGTAAATAGAAAAGCCTGACAATGTCACTTCTAAATACCTTTAAGTATTGTGACACGCCCCCAACTCGTTTAGTTCTCCCACTCGTATTTACGACATTGTGGTGGCGTTCATGTGCGTTCAGCTCATATATACGATCTTTCCGACATGACTTGAACCAAAAGTGCTGCAATCAATTACAGCTTAAAAGGATTAGTCCACTTTCAAATAAAAATTTCCTGATAATTTACTCACCCCTATGTCATCCAAGATGTTCATATCTTTCTTTCTTCAGTCAAAAAGAAATGAAGGTTTTTGATGAAAACATTCCAGGATTATTCTTATAGTGGACTTCAATGGACTCCAAATGGTTGAAGGTCAAAATTTGTTTTAGTGCAGGTTCAAAGGGCTTTAAATGATACCAGACGAGGAATAAGGGTCTTATCTAGCGAAATGATCAGTCATTTTCTTAAAAAAAAAAATACAAATGATTAGACACAATGACACAAATGATAGCCTTGCAAGTGCTTCGCTATTCCGCCTTCTGGATTCTTCAAAAAAATACGCTGTATGTCGTACGCCTTCCCTATTCTACTTACGGAACGAACACGGCGCCAGTTCTGTTTTTTCCGTAAGTGGAATAGGGAAGGCATAGGACATACAGCATTTTTTTTTTTTTTGAAAGGCGATCATTTGTGTTTATAAAGCATATACATTTGTATTTTTTTTTAAGAAAATGACCGATCGTTTCGCTAGATAAGACCCTTATTCCTCGTCTGGTATCGTTTAAAGCCCTTTGAAGCTGCACTGAAACTAATTTTGACCTTCAACCATTTGGAGTCCATTGAAGTTCACTATAAGGAGAATAATCCTGGAATGTTTTCATCAAAAACCTTAATTTCTTTTCGACTGAAGAAAGGACATGGACATCTTGGATGACATGGGGGTGAGTAAATTATGAGGGAAATTTTATTTGAAAGTGGACTAATCCTTTAACTTGTCAGTGCTGGTAAATGACCATGGTAGTATTAGGTATAATCCACAACTTTCTGTGCATTAAACAATTTTAATCTATGACGTGGAGGCGAAGAATCGCCCGACGCGAAGCATATTTAATTGTGCATCCATTTTACATTTTTACATTTAGGTTAGCCTACGTTTTTATTATCTAACACTCACTTAAAGTTAATCTAAAAACACAAATAATTTAATAACAGTTCAATATAATCTTCAGCAAACCTCAAAATGAGTATCAAATTTTCATACAATAGCCTACATTATAATGTTGTGATGCCTCAATTAACTTGGAGCATTTAAAACAATAATTGATTTTAGTTTTTATTTTGTCAAGCTTGCATTTTAATTTGAGTATTTTAATTGAATTTTAACATTAACATTTAATATTTAAAATGAATTATCTGCCATAACACCCAAATATTTATCTGCTTTTATATATTAATTTTAAAACCCTGAAAAGCTCATTTATAGGTTTAATTGAAGACATCCCAGATTTTGAATGTGCTCGCAGACATTTGGACTCTGTATCTTGCAGAGCTTGTCTTGTTACATAGTCTTCATGGTGATCTGTTTAGATCCTCTCATCTCTTCTTGTTTTGTCAGTCAACATAAAGTTCTGCTCAGTGGCTTGTCTCCTTAACTTAACCAAGCTTAGTGCAACTCGGTTCAAAGATTTAATTGTGTTTTGCGAAGGATGTGCTAGACAAAATGGCAAAGTTACAAGGTCTCTTCCGCTGTTAAGCACCATGAAGAAAACCGTTGTGATATTAAGACTAATATCTTTGACATTGTCTTGTGATGCTTGTGTTAAAAGGCCTGTTTATTTTCATCATTAAAAGAATGTGTTGTCTCCTGAACACTCGGGTCGAGCTTGCACTCCCAGTGAGGCTGTGCGTCTTGTTTTTTGTTTCTTTTTTTTTTTTTTAGTTTTTCCATTCCAGTCATCAAATGCCGCTTGCAACATAATGAGAGATGTGGCAATTAATTTTCTTTTAATCAAGGTCGAAATGAAGTAAATTGGTACAGCTCTGCAAGCCCTCATTTTCTATTTTTGCAGTGATGCAAAACAAATACGATAAAATTATGGCCCTCCTCACCTTCAGTAATTAGAAAGCGTGAATGATCAGAGAAGATGATATGTGATATACAGCGCCTGAAACTCTCTCCCCCAGAGATCACATTCCGTCTCTTTTGAAACAGATGACCATGTTTTCCTCCCCGCGCTCACCGCTCTCCTCTTCCCTTTTTTTCCTGCATTTGAGTTACAGACAGAGAGAGCAGCTCAACGTGACATTGACTGCTGTGTTGTTGTAATGCCTCTCAAATCTTATTAAAGACCACAACTGCAAAAGACCTCGCTGACTCCACACATTTCCATTAACTATGTTGTTTCAGTATCCTACAAGCTGATTAAGAATTTATTAAAATTAGATTTTAACTCTGCGCCCAGATATCTTATCAGCACCATATGGCTGCATGACGAGCATTGTTGGTAGACAGCATTAATAAACACAGAGCACTGGCCTTCCTCCACTGTGTGCCCTTTTGAAATGGTGCCACTATTTATATCACTGGTTTATATCGCTGGTTTTGCTTCAGGAACCAGATTTTATGTTGCACTTTCAACACAGTTGCACAGTTGTTTGTCATACAAAAGTGTCCTTAAAGGTTTAGTTTGTCATATTTTGCATGTAAAAATTATTTCTGTTTTCCCAGCTTAATTTCCACAGCCATTTGTAGGTTAATCAGCACATATAGATTTTTTTTTAGTTTACTGATATTGGTTGATTATATATATATATATATTTGGCCGATATTAAAAATGGAAATCTTATTTACCTTCTTTTTTACAATTAGTTTACCTTTGTTATCTTTATTGAGGACTTTTCTTACAAAAAGGAAATAAATAAATGGATGACTGTGAATTAAGCATACACAATACAGTATATCGGTACCATATTGGTTATTTGCCGATATTAGACATTTTATCAGTATTGGAGAAATACTGGATATTTAATAGTGCATGCTAATTTTTATATGTACAAACCTGATTCCAAAAAAGTTGGGACACTGTACAAGTTGTGAATAAAAACAGAATGCAATGATGTGGAAGTTTCAAATTTCAATATTTTATTCAGAATACAACATAGATGACATATCAAATGTTTAAACTGAGAAAATATCATTTTAAGGGAAAAATAAGTTGATTTTAAATTTCATGGCATCAACACATCTCAAAAAAGTTGGGACAAGGCCATGTTTACCACTGTGTGGCATCCCCTCTTCTTTTTATAACGGTCTGCAAACGTCTGGGGACTGAGGAGACAAGTTGCTCAAGTTTAGAAATATGAATGTTGTCCCATTCTTGTCTAATACAGGCTTCTAGTTGCTCAACTGTCTTAGGTCTTCTTTGTCGCATCTTCCTCTTTATGATGCGCCAAATGTTTTCTATGGGTGAAAGATCTGGACTGCAGGCTTGCCATTTCAGTACCCGGATCCTTCTTCTACGCAGCCATGATGTTGTAATTGATGCAGTATGTGGTCTGGCTTTGTCATGTTGGAAAATCCAAGGTCTTCCCGGAAAGATGATAACTTCAAACTCTTTGCAATTTTTCTCTGAGAAACTCCTTTCTGATATTGCTCCACTATTTTTTCGCCACAGCATTGGTGGAATTGGTGATCCTCTGCCCATCTTGACTTCTGAGAGACACTGCCACTCTGAGAGGCTCTTTTTATACCCAATCATGTTGCCAATTGACCTAATAAGTTGCAAATTGGTCCTCCAGCTGTTCCTTATATGTACATTTAACTTTTCCGGCCTCTTATTGCTACCTGTCCCAACTTTTTTGGAATGTGTAGCTCTCATGAAATCCAAAATGAGCCAATATTTGGCATGACATTTCAAAATGTCTCACTTTCAACATTTGATATGTTATCTATATTCTATTGTGAATAAAATATAAGTTTATGAGATTTGTAAATTATTGCATTCCTTTTTTATTCACAATTTGTGCAGTGTCCCAACTTTTTTGGAATCGGGTTTGTAGATTACCTTTGTTGTTATGTAACACTCACTTAAAATTAATATTTAAAAACACTAATTTAATAACACTCTTAGATATTATCTTTAAAAAATGATTTTTTTCAAACTGTATAATATAATGTTGTCATGTCTATGTTCACTTGTAGCATTTAAAGGGATAGTTCACCCAAAAACGAAATCATTTACTCACCCTCAAGTTGTTTCAAACCTGTATGAATTTCTTTCTTCTGTTTAACACAAAAGAAGATATTTTGAAGAATGTCTGTAACCAAACAGTTGATGGACCCCATTGACTTCCATAGTATGAAAAAAATAAAATAAAAAATACTATGGAAGTCAGTGGGTCCATCAACTGTTTGGTTACCCATATTATTCAAAATATCTTCTTTTGTGTTTAAGAAATTCATACAGGTTTGAAACAACTTTCATTTTTGGGTGAACTATCCCTTTAAATGCATTTTAATTGCTCTGTTAATTTGAGCATACCAATGATGTGATAATGGGGCGGGGTTACCTCTTTGGCTGACCAATTGGAGGCTGGGACAGAGTTTGGGTCATTATTTTTGTGTTTATGTTTGGTGACACTAGTGGCACACTTCACCTTAAAAACCATTGCCGTTTTGTATTTAATGTGGTGTGGGTAATTTTTGGGTTTATATTTTTTTCCATATTGGCATCTGCCTAATTTGGCTAGCTGATGACAGATGAATTTGGACCGAAGTACTGTACAGTTTAATTGAATGCTTGTTGTTAACAATGAAAGCTATGGGAAGCATTTTCTCCTCCCTTTTAAAGTTAATAAGCCTGTTTATTTTGCTATCCTAATACGCACTATTATATGCTTTGTTGCAGTTTATTTGTTACCCTGCTGTCCATGACCCTATCAGAACAGACCCGCAACACATTTTTGGGCTGCCACGTACCAGTTGAACTTCTGCTGTATAGCTTGATTGGATACACAGCCATTGACGTCAGTAACAAAAGGTATGGGAAGTGTTTTATCCTCCCTTTTATTAGGTCATGACCAACCATTTGAGAACCACTGATTTATATTATACTGTAGGTGAATGGCTGCAGCAGATACTGAATAAGTGTGCTAAGATTTTGATTTATGTTTTCCTTTAATAAAATGCATGTTTAAAGACTTTAAAATAATCGGATAAAGCGTTCTCCTATGCACACATGCCAGTGTTTTTGTTTTGATTTGATACTATAATGTGCAGACAAGGCTCCACACTTTCATTTCCTGAGTAAGTGATTAAGGAAGTGACCACCTACCTGTTATTGTGTGCGAGTGAGACAAATAAATGAACATGGAGAACACATTGTTACTCAGGGGGGTTCCCAAACAGTAGTGGCAGTGATCCGTGTTCTTATAAGCTTGGTTACTTAAACACCTGTTAAAGGCCCTGTATGGTTAATTCTGCAGGTACATATGTAAGGTATACTGCAGACTAGTTATATTGATAAAACAATCCAAAGGCTGAAGAGAGCATTAACTCAAGTCAGCAGAGAGGGGATAGAACTATAACAGCTGCCCAGTCGGTTAAACTTCTCCATCTCCACCTTGTTCTCTCCCTCCCTCTATTCGCCCATCAACTCACAAAGCTGCTCCTTATTTACTGAGCACAGGCAGCTGCCAGCACTCCTAACTTCCGGTTGGAAGACAGGCGCCTTCTTCTAGAGGACATTGCTTGTACATATCTTTATCTAATTAAGGTAAATGCCAGTTGCCTGCCCTTCCACGATATGCCAGTGAGTTTCACAGTCAACCTTAATTACGCTCTAACAGGGCTCTGTCTGAGGACAGGTATCGAAACAGAGAGAAATGATACTTTTTTCACTGACAGTAGTATTTCATCATGTAATTGGTGTTTCTGTGAAGCAAATGCCTTGTGGTTTTAAAGCACATATTTGTAATTTAAACATTATATAATGTATCAAATATTTTAATTCATTGCAGTGTACCATCTCAAGCAGAAGTAATGAATTTAAATATATCTTATATTAAAATAGTTTTTTTCCCCAACTATGCACACACGTGCATACATGCGTAAC